>JAPMOQ010030048.1:386184-453584 GCA_026543055.1 Argiope trifasciata
GGCAGATTATTTTATTGTATTATCTCAACAATTATATATATATATATATATATATATATATATATATATATATATAATTGTTGAGATAATACAATAAAATAATCTGCCTGCACTATCAGTGTGTGATATCTTTCTTTTAAGAAATTATGATTATCATAGTTTATACAATCATTTTTTCTTTTGGTTCTTTTTCCAGAATGAACCTACTTACCAAAACATCCTATACTCGGAAGTGTATTTCCAGAATGACAGCTGAAATGAACAAACTTTTAGCAAAAAGTGCACTTTTTAAAACCAGGTAAGTGCTTATAACTTGCATCTTATTCTTATCGCTTATTTGTTTTGAAACATTTATCAAAATTTAATTACATCTTATTTTAGTCTAGAGCAAGATATCAAAAGCTATGAGAAACAGTATGAAAATGGTGGCTTTTGTAAGTAATAATTTTTCAAACTTTTACTGTAGTTTTTTAAGTAGATAGCTGAATTTGATGATTTAAATTTTGGTTAACTTTAAAATATTTTCGAATTGTACTTTTCTCTAGTTTAAAAACATATTTTATTACATTTTACTAGATAGCAGTGATGATATTAGTTTTTTGAATGAATTTTGTATATTTTGCAAACTAAATTTTTATAGGGGAAAAAAGCTGCTCTAGGTTTCTCTTTACAAAAAGCAAATTATACAAGATGACACAACATTAGAAAAACAAAAATACTTCACATATAAATATCTTTTAAAAACTTCATTAATTGTGTTGCCCTTTGTCATTCATTTATTGATCCAGTCTGCCAGGTATTTAGCTTCCCAGTTTCAAAATAAAATAAATGATTGTTAATTGAAATAGCTGTAATCTTCTCATTGATGATCACTTTCACATAATTTTGTTATATTTAAATTTCTATAGGAACACTGTTTTTATTTCATTTACTCATTTTACATAAAAATTTTTTTCAACAATTTTAGCCTCAGAAACTTTATCTCGAGACTGGAAAAACACTTTAGAAAATCTAAAGAAAGTGGATATTTTAGTAAGTAAGATCTTTAAATCATAACTTTTACTATATCAATTTCAAACAGTACTTTTTAAATTATTTTTTTACAATTTGTTAAAAATAATTTGAATTTTTCTGGTATATTATATATTTGTGAAATATGTGCCTGTTTGGTATATTATAAACTAACTTATTTGGTACATTTTTTTTTCTCTTTGTAATGCCGTAAGGTATCCTATATATGGCTTGTGAAAAAGTTATGACATATATCTTCATCCCTTTCTTATTTATTATTATTATAATTATGCTATAGAGACAAAAGATTGTGAATCTTGAAGCTTGCACTTCAAGTCTTTGTTCACAGACCATGGAATTACAGAAACTGCCTTATGCAAGATCGAAGTTAATTACAGCTTTGGAGGATGTGTAAGTATTCTTTATAATTATAAAGTAATAAATGAAATTTTTCATTGAAATGCAGGTGAATAAAAAATATATGAGCATTATAAACTTAATAATAGAGTTTATATATATATATATAATATCTTTCTGAAATAATTTTTTTTATTCAAATTTTTCTCAAATACAGTATCTATATTTATGAAAGAATTTTCATTTTAGAAATACTTTTGTATAAAAATCACTCCAGAAGTTGAATATTTTTGCGTTAGATTTATTAAAATATCTAAATAAATTCTTTTAAAAAAACTTGATAGATTTCATACTGTGTGTATTTATCTTTTTTTAAAATTTAAACTTTGATTATTATAAATGGGCATAGCATTTGTTAATTGTAATATACAATAAAAACTGTTGAAAATTTTTAAAGAACAAACCATTGTGCCCAGAACTGTCAAATTTAGCTTGTAGTTACTTCTTGGTATGGTAATCAGTGCTCATCAAGGGAAAAAAAATTCAAGATTTTTGGGCTGTAGCAATCTTTTTCTATAACTGCAATTAAATTATGGATAAATAAAAAAATTCTATTCAAAGCAACCTTTTGCTTTGTTATAGTAGTTTTTATATGTAATTTAAACTTTATTGAGGAAATAAATGTTTTAACATTGAAAGTATATTTTTTAATTATTAAATTTTGATTTTTTTAAAAAGCAGTTTACACATCTCCTTTGTAAATGTTTTATGCCAGTATTTCTAATTCTTCAGCATTATTTCTATTGTTTTGTTGTAACAGTGTTTTAAAACTTCTGAGTGTAGATTTCTTTTATTTGGATATCACCTCTATTATAATCATGAAATTTTTTTATTCAAATATCATACATTTTTATTTTGACATACATTTAATGAAATTTTTATAACCTAGGTATCAGAAAATATTAGAAAGTTATGCTGAGTTGCGTAAGCGATCTTCAGGTGTGTATTTTTAACTTATATTTTTTTAATTAAAAAAATGTTACAAGCTTCCAATCCAAAATTCTTTTTAAAATTACATATAAGACTTAAATTTCAAATTATTTTTATGGTGTTAATTAAAATCAATATAGTATTATTTATAAAATTTTATAAAATTAAAGTCTGTTAAAATTTGTTAGTATTTTCTTAGATCTTCTACATAATTTTGAATTGTAAACTATACTTTCAGACTAAATTGAGAAAACAACAGATATATATTTTTTAGAAATTGAACTGTGTTTTGGCATTCTATTACTCAGCAATTTTGAATTCGGAGTTCTTTGCTCATTTTTTAGTTAATTTTGAATGTAAAAAATATTATTGCCTCCATAATGTTGTGTGTTTCCAAGTGGTTAACATAGCATTGACTCCTTTTGGAATTTCATTTTCGCTTCATAAAAATTATATCAAAGCATTGTTTTATAAATATCTGAAATTTTATTCTTAAAATTTTGGTTTCTTACATGTAAGAATTTTTAGAAAAATGTTATTTTTTTTAAAAAAAAATGTTATAGCATGTTAATTTCTGTTTTTTTTTATATTTGTTTTTCAATTATTTTATGTACCAAATTGAAATGATTATTATTTGAATTATTATATTAGCAAAAATGCAATTTCTTTCTTACTCTGCGAAATCATGACAGATTTTTTTTTTTTTTTTCAAATTTGTCTAATAATGACACAGTTTCTAATCTTTTTGTGTAGAGATTTGGGTAAAATAAAGTTTAAGGTTATAATATAAATGAAGGTGAAAAGCAATTAAGTATTAAAAATTAAATTACACTTATCTTAAACAGTGCAAACTGTTTGTAATTATAAACTTGCTAAAATGTTTCAGAAAGTAATTTTCCCGACTTATCTCATATAATTATCTGAAATATATGCTCTTTTTTATCTGTTTATTCAATTCATGTTTCCATCACTAAACGAATTAATGTAATATATTTCAGCAATTTATTATCTTTTTCTTAAATTCATTTATTGTCAATATCAAAAACCTGCTTTTGAAAATATATTTAATTAGATATTTTGCATGTAAAATAAGATTTATCAAAACATTCAGTAATTTTTTTTCTTGAGCATACCTATGAAATCAATTTAAAAGTATTGTTTCATTGTGGATATATTATTACATTATTTTGTAACAGTCTCTTTTAGCTGTTTGAATCAAGCTAATCAAAAGTCACTCTGACCATATTTCTTTTTTCCACTTTAATTATCAAATCAACTGACAAGGATTCTTTGAGAGCTCCAAATGTTTGTGCAAGTTCTGTTTATATAAATTGGAGCCAATTTATATAAACTGTTATTCTGGTTATATAAATTGGAGCCAAATTGGGAAGAAGGGAATGAAACTATTTGAAGCTTTAAATTTACAATAGAGATTAGTTCTTAAAGTGTGTTATGAATGTATAGTTTGGTATTATGAAACAATGGGGAATTTAATATGATTATTCAGTCTTTATTTTAAAATATTTATAGTGTTTATTTTCGGCAGTGTTTCGTGAAATGTATACTACCTGTTAGCATTTTATAGAATAATAATGGAGATCCCAGAATTTTCACTATGTTGATGTTCGAAATCAAGATTAATTTAGAGCATTTCATTATACTGAATTGCTATTTTTTAAATTAAGCAGCTTTTTATATCTGTCAATAATTTCTGCTCAGTTGTTATATTTATTTCCTGGTTTTTAGGATTGCAACAAAATTTGTATCATGCAAACATTGTAAAAATATTTTTTTCATCTGAAAAGGTGTTGCAAAATGGAAATTTTAATAAATCTTGTTTTTTTCAAAATTATCTTTTATTACTTAATTTCCAATTAGGTATAGATAATTTTGTGGACAATCTGAATATTGTTATAAATCTGATAGTTTATTTACATGACTGGAAGGAAAGTGAATTGTTAATTTTTAAAAACTTAAATTCAAGTTTAATTTGCATTTTCAGAAACTCATGTCCTTTCATATTGGACCAACTCAATTTCTTTTTATATGCATGACCCATACATTATTTTTTTTACAAAGAAAAGGTTTTTGTACTAGCTGCTGCTATACAAATTACTACTTGCACTTAAAAAAATGTTTCTTTTGCTTTGACTAAAAACATTTTTAATTCATAAAAAGATTTTTGCATTAAGCAATTAATTATTTATAGTAGTTATTTCACTTTTCAAAACTATTGGTTTATAATACATTACTCACTCCTTTTGCCTGATTAACAACATTTTTTTGAATTCAACATGAACATTAAAAATTTCTTATGATTTTTATTACAATCTTATGATGTTAAAGCTTGATTTTGTGCAATGATTGATTTTGATATTTTTGCTGCTTGGCTTTTTATTTCTTTCAGTTTGTTTAAGATAGTTTATTTAATTTTTTTTTTCAGATGAAAGAAGAATCCCTCATGATAATACTGAAATCGTTAGATTGTTGTGTTTATGCTTGCAGCACAGTCATACCCATACACAAGAGGTTGTCTCTCACATTAAGTAAGTATTCTTCACTTTATATATCGATAGTAGGCTTTCTCTTTTATGACTTATTATTAAAAAAAGTGAAGGATCATATTATCTATTTAAAATATATAGTTTTTAATATGTTTTCTTTCAAATTTAGCAAAACAATATTACTCAGAATTACAGCTTATTTTATTTTAGGACCATAAAACAAGTAAAAAGAGATATAGATGATTCTCTACCACAAATTAACAATGTTCTCAAAGAAATATCTGATTGGGATTATCAAATAGATAGTTGGCAAGCTCGACGGCAGCAGGCTCTCTGGAAAGTTATTGATGCCTTGGTATGTTGAGTAACTAAAAGAAAATATATATCAAAATTTTATATTAGATGTATATGTGTACTTCAAAGTTAAAAGTAATCTTATTTTAGTCTCTTGTTTTCAAAATTTTACAGCTTGAAAAAGCTCATAATGTGGAACGATCGATTTCTCCTCTGGAACTCTCAAGCTCTCCCCAACCAACATTATTGAAGAAACATAGTCATAGTTCTGGATCTTCCTTACTTTCAAAAGGTTTGGCTGATGTGGGAGCTCGAAACATTCCAGATTCACCCAGATTATCTACACTTTTGAGAACACCACCAATTATCACTCCTCCAGCATGGCAAAGTAATTTATTTTTGTTCTGTCCAAAGTTTTAATGTTTGAAAATTTACTGCATTCATTTAATAACTAAAATATATTGTTTCTATTAAAAATAAAAGTTAATTTGTTGCTGTTCTATTGCTATACTATTAAACTTAAAACTACCAAATTTGGTACAGATATACTTTGGAAGATGAAAATTTGCATCTTGAAAATATGATTTCAATGCTACTAGAAGAAAATCCCAGAACCAATAAAATAAACAAACAATTTATTAAAAAGCAAGAGATTTAAAAAACAATAACATATTCTTTACTAAATAAAATTGGATCAACTGAACAAGACATTAGGCTCGATAATGAACATGAGCATTGTCATACAACTGCTTTGGTTAGAGCATGTATCAACATTTTATGGCTACTACAGGATTATACTGAAATTATTCTGTAATGATCATAGTACAGATACAAAAGATTTTTGCTTTTAATTTTAATAAAGAAAATTAAGTTAAATTTTGACATTTTTGTCAATAATTTATTTTTAATAGAAATTTTGTCACTAAAATATGTGCTCTCTTAAAATTTCAAAAATTACTCTGTTAATGATATTAATTTTTTTATTGCTAAATTCCTTTTTTTTTTAATTTTAGTAAATTTCCAAACATATTTTTTCTACATATTTTATGATAAAACTTTTATTTTGCTAGGAGTTTTTTAAAAGTATGATTATATATATGCTATATTTATTTTGTGTTTTACTTCCATTGTTCAAAATTACTATGATACCATAGTTACAAAGATACCATAGTTCAAAGTTACAATGACCGTAGTCAGATACCAAGGTATCCAACTATGTTCGTTGGAAAATTTTTTGAAAAAATGGATAAAATTTTTTTTTTAACTATAGTTTTTAGATGTATTGTCAATTATAATGCAAAATTCTATTAATACAACAAAATTGTTTGAAATATAATACATTTTCAGAAGTAGGAAAATTTGTAATAAATTTTAATGAAATTTAATCAAAACGGTTAATATTGTACATAAAATTGTAATGCAGCAATCCTATTTTTCTTCTTACACAACTTATAGAATTCACATTACATGCTATTGCTTTTGCTTTGTCTCAATATGAGTTAAATTCCATTCTTAAATTTTGGATTTCATCTTTAATTTAATTGACTAAATTAAAAACTCAGTCGAAACCAATTATATTTCTTTGAATAGCTAATTTTAGATAATATTGTAAACCATTCTATTAAACATTATACAAATTTCTTTTCTTTATTGAATCCAATTAGACTTTTAGCTTTGGAACTGCTGTAATATTGTTATTTGCATCCATATATTCTTCTAAGGTATTACAAGTTTACTCAATCTGTATGTATACTGCTTTAATCGTATCTACTGTGGCGATTGTTGCATATTGGTTTGAGAGTAATGTTTAAATGCTTTTGTGGATGTTCCCATCTTTTTGTAGATGCAATTAATAAGCAATACAAACATTGCAGTAACCAAAAAGTAATAATAATTGTAATATATGCTCTTGGAAGCAACATCACAGTTCAATAAATTTAAAGAGTATGATAAGCCTGACACATATATAGATTGCATGAGAGCAACAGAGAAATTTTTCTAGATTTTACACTTTTATCTTCCCTTTTCTTGTTTCTAACGTTGTTGTATACCTGTCCACTACAATCCATAATATCTAAATAAATATAATATCGTTTTAAAAATGTCCATTATTAGGCATTCCTATTATTTCTTTTGTTTCACGAAGTGAAAGATTATTACACACTAAATACTATAGAACCACATCAATTATTACACACTATAGAATCACATCTACAAATATTACAGACTATAGAATCACTTCTACAATTCTTTGAAATAATAATTAAAATCATGCCATTTCCTTACTTATATTAATTTGAATTTGTTTTATCAACAGTCGAACATAAATTTAATCGTCTTAGTAATTCTTTCTAAAGAGTGTGTTGCTAGGTGTTGATCGCTTAATTTATCATCGTTTTACTTTTTGTTTGAACAACTTAATATAAACAAAAATACACAGATGTACAAATAAAAAAATATTGCATTAGATATAGATTAAAGTAGGCAGCTGATGATTTATAAGTTCATTTTAACCCAGCCTCGACTTCTAAGAGCCAGGCATGCCGCTCTGTCTTAACATGTCTGAAGGAGACTTCCTAATTCATAAAAGAATTTTCCCCACCTTTTTATAGATGTCACTGTGATCTTTGCCTAATAAAGGCGTCAGTCGATGCTCATCCAGGCTCATAGAAAAAGCTTGTAGACTATTAGTATGTGTAACACTATTATTTTTCAGAACACTATTTTAATTCTTAATCTTGGTGAGGGGTCCCCTCAGTTGCGGGGTCTGGGAGATAGCATCTGCCGTGCCCACCAGATGGCCGGCCTTGGCCGTATCTAGTCTTTAAAGGAGCAGTCGTGAGTCAAGAAGGAGTGAGTTGGCAGTTAAAGTGAGAAGCGACAGAGGAAGTTTCAGCCATCTTGAGAGACTGTAGAGCAAAGCTCCAAAAATCCCCTCACCTGCTGAATCCTGTCTGGCCGGTTTGCATGCTGTGTTTCTATCTGTGCTGTGGTGTGCTATACTTTATATTCTTCTTGGCTGTATATAGTTGCCGTCTGTAAATATTTGTTGTCTTTGTGCTGCCCTGCCTTCTTTAAATAACCCTCATCGTTATTTATCTACTGAGGCCTGCTGATTGTGTTTTCCACACCATACACCAACTATATACTAAAGTGAACCCTACGAATAGATATTCCATAACTGTATTTACCTTAAGTTGAAATATGATGTCTTAATACTCATCTATTCCCCAACTGAAAATAAAAATTGAACCAAATGAGGTTTATTTAAATTGCATCTATTATATTGAATAAAAGGAGAATCATCTGACATTTAAGTCATATTTTCATAAAAGATTAGAATAATCTTTGAAGGTTTTGTTATTTAAAAACTTGCTTTCAGTTAAAAAAGGAAGAAAAGGATGTAGCTTATGTTTATTTTTTATTGTGTAGAATTTTGAAAGTTAATAATCTTTTCTATCATCTTTCATTAGATTTGAAATTTTTAGAAGAAAGATATTTCAATCTTCAATTGTTTCTTTTTGTTATATATTTAGATAATTTTTGATTTCATTTTTATAAAGATAATTGTTTAATAATAACTTACTTTTTCATCAATTCTTTATTTTAAATTCCACAGGTAGACTTGAATCACTGACTCTCAGTTCTTCATTTTCGAATGGTGATGGAGCTCTTTCAAAGATGAGGTTCAATCCTACTTCTCTGACCAATAATAGTATGACTTCTTTGTCAGAAATTTTGACAAAAACTACAGAAGATAGTAGACGTGTCAAAAGAGAAAATGAAACTCTTTTAGAAAGGTACAATTCTTTAATAATTAAATAGCATGCTGTAGTGATTAGTAAGGATTTATATTTTATCAAAATTCTTTGATATTAAAATACATGTTGTATTCTTCCCCTCACCTATTGTGTTTGTGCTTCTTTGAGGATTTTAGTTTGCTTATCTTTAAATCAAACATTATCGAATTTTCCTATTATCATAAAATTTTCTCATGTTAAAATTACCCAAAATAATTACTTCTAAAATTACATCAGTTTATTTGTAGGTCAATTAATTTAAATTAAGAATGTTAAAAAATAGATATTATTTTCTTTATATATGTGTTTAAAATTTTTAAAATTTTCTTGTGAGTTATATTATTTTAATTTCTTAGTAATTTATTGCATTAATACTGCTTACATGAAGTATTTAATAATACACACTTTTTCTGTTGATTTTTCATAAATTTCCCATCAAATTTTTTAAATGTAATTACTTATTATTATTATTATGTTCTTCCGATGTTGGAAAAAAGTCATTTTCTTTAAAAATAATGAATAATTGCAACCAACTAACTTTTTTTTTTTTTTTCATATTTGTATCATTAGCTACAAAAGAATTTCAGTTTGAATTTTCTGCACCACTATTGAAAGCTTATAATATTTATTATATTTGCTATTATTGTTGTTCTTTATATTACTGATGATCTGTAAGAAATTTTGTTTTTTTAGCTTTCAAAATATGATGGAAGTTCTGAAGAGTTATCAAGAAGACCATGCGAATCAAAATTAAAGACAATTTAATAAGAACTAAGTTTTTATTTATGATTTCCAATATCATTATGCAGTATATAATTTTTTCCCATTGAGCTTTTGTATCCTTAAATTTTATGGTACATTTGTTTTTCAAAGATCTTTTCATATTTTAATCCTCCAAATGGGTAATTACCATGACATTATTAAATTCAAATTTTAACAATAAGCTTCAAAATGTGTATGCTATGCTAAGAACTAAGTTTTTATTTATGACTTCCAATGTCATTATTCAGTATATATATATTTTTCCATTGAGCTTGTATCCTTAAATTTTATGGTGCATTTGCTTTTCATTTAACACTTTTTTTTTTAATATTAAAGTTTTTATCAATGCTCTTTTTTTACATTGATAAAAACTTTAATATTAAAAAAAAGTGTTAAATGCAAATTTTTAAAAATGCATGAAAAAATATAGTTTCTTTTAGATATAAATATGTAAATAGACACTTTTCCTTGAATTGTTAAAAAGATTAAAAAGAAATAATCATTTTTTATTTGAAATTCTAGTTCCTTAAAGGTATAAAATGGATTGGATGATGTATTATTTGCCTAGTTTAAATATGAATTTCTGCTATGGTAATAATCATTTTGAAAAATTATATTTTCGTTTCGAAAACCAATAAAGATTATGCAAAATATCGTTAAACTCCCACTCCCATGAATTCTTATGAATAAAAATTGTCATTCTTTCCAAAACCAATTAAAGCTATTATAGTCTAAAAAGCTGCTCCAAAATTTGACTCCATTGAATAATTTCTTTAACTTGTGAGTATTGTTCATAATAAGTTTGCAATTAAGAGTCAAATATCCTCACATTTCTGGGAATGGGCAGTTTTAAATTTGTATGCCTTTTCAGGGATTGATTTCTTCTATGGTAATAATCATTTTGAAAAATTGTATTTTCGTTTCAAAAACTGATAAAGATTATGCAAAATATCGTTAAACTCCCACTCCCCTGAATTCTTATAAATGAATATTGTCATTCTTTCTGAAACCAATTAAAGCTATTATAGCCTAAAAAGCTGCTTCAAAATTTGATTCTATTGAATAATTTCATTAATTTGTGAGTATTGTACATAATAAGTCTGCAATTTAGAGTCAAATATCCTCACATTTCTGATAATGGACAGTTTTAAACTTGTGTGCATTTTCAGGGATTGATTTGAGAATTTTGATTCTCATTCAAAATAATAAGACATCCCTTTTAGTGCTGATACGATTTCGGAGCTAACAAATCAAACCGACCCCAAACTTATAGTTTTTACTATCCAAAGTATGATTGAGTATTAATTTCACAATAGAAAATGACATGCATAACAATACATACTGATATGACAATCAGTTTGTCAAGAAAATATTTATATGGTTTTTAGCAATAAATACAGAAAGAAAAAAATATTTTTTACTTATGAAAATCTTTTTTGCTATTCCAGGGGTTTTTTTTTTTTTTCGTTTATTTAATTTGTTGATTTTTAATTAAAAAACATTGTTTTTAAAAAAGACATTAATCTTTTCGATTTTTAGATGTTTTAAACTTGATATTAAAAATAAGTAATACAGACGCTTGAATAAATACTAGATTAATTTATGGTTGAGATTATAATTGAAAAACTGTTATATTTTTAAGAACTTGAAGTTTAAAGAATTCTTATTACTGAAGTTTTTAATATCCTTACCTGGCTATATTAAAGTTTTTTTTTTTTTTTTTGTTAATTTCTATGTGTTTATTTTTCTGTTAATTCTTATGAATATTTCACTCCATTGAAAACATTCAATTCTCAAGTCTGATGAAAAATGAAGTTAGTTGTCCTCTTCCTTATTCCTCCCCCCCCCTCCTATAAATTTAGTTTAATACTATAGTTTGGATCATTATATCTTGCTGCTTAGTTAGTAATGTTATATTAGTGGTAAAAATATTAAATTTGAACAAAAATTTTAAAATCCTTTTTATTTTATAAAGTGATGTGCCAAAACATGTTGTTTTAACAGGGTTGTTGAAGGGTTTTTTTACAGTTGACTTTTTTCTTTGTGGCTATTCCGTATCCAACACATTTCTGTTTGGTGTTACTTGCCATCAAATTAATTTCATTGTGAATGAATTATATTTAAAATTAATTATATTAATTTGAATTATATTTATTTTTGTTTTGCTATTATATTTAAAAATAAGAATGTTGTGAACTTTTTGAAGTACAAAATGATAAATTATGCTAACTTACACTAAAGAAATAATTTTGAGTGCTTTAAAAAATAATTTGATTCTCATCTGATTTGTCTGACTATTAGTTCAGTACAAAATATTTCTTAATCAGAAATTTTATTATAAAAATGATGTTGTTTACACCGTTGTTGTTAATCAAGTAATCTGTTATCTGTTGTTGATGATCATTAGCTTTATTTTTCTAAGCTTTTAACTTTTTTCTTTTAACAAAATTGTTATTTTATGGAAATGTCTGTGAAAAAAAGTCATAATATTGCTGCATATTATTAATGATGTGAAAAGTGAAAAATGAATGAATTCAATTTACTTAAATGACTGAAAAGTAAATTAAGATAATTTATCATAATTTTTATTGAATCTCTGTTATCATATGAAGTAAATGTATTATTAATGTAAATAGTTATATCTTATTTCAGAACCATACAAAACTTTTTATAATTAGACTTTGCATAGTGATAAAATTATATGCTTAATAATTTGTGAAGATTATTTTTTTTCTTTTGGATATAAATAAACTCTTTGATGGTAATGTCAGCAAAAGAAGAATATTTTGATATTTATAAGTTTCTGATGGATTTATTGCATATATTTTTATGGAAATATTCTTATTTTGGAGAAAGTTATTATCACATTTTAATTATATGCCTAGAGAATGTAATAACTTCACTTTCTTGCTAAAATTTGTCATATTTGTGATTAAAAGAAAATGGTGATGTTAAAATCTATAAATACATTCCTGTGTTGAGCTTTTTTTTTTTTTCATTTTACACTTATTTTAAAATGGAATATACACATTTATTGTGATAAAAGTTAATGTATGTTTTTTTTTTTTTTTTTTTTTTTTACTGATAAAATATTTTTAGGTCAATTATTTAACCTTCAGTTTTTTATTCTTTATTTGCAATATTAATTGCTAATAAAAAAAGTATTTTTTGTTGAGAAAATAATAATTTTCAATCAAAATATATTTTTTTAATATTCAATTCTATAATTTAAGCAAAGTTCAATTTAATACTAATCATTTTTCATTCCTTTTTTAAATTATAAATATGTATTTTAAAATTTTTTCAGTATTTTATTTATAAAAAGATCTTATTGTTGTAAACATTGCTATATATACGAGTATATTATGTGTATATATATTTTCTTGTATATTATGTACAGCTACTTTCTTTCTTGTTACTGTATCAGGAAATAAAAAGAATTTATTTCTGAAATTATTTGAGATTAGCCTTTTTATTTTCCTTTTCTGATAATTTAGTTAAGATCTATATTAAATGAAAGGTTTATAAAACATATGGTGAAAAATTAAATATGATTTGTTGAGATTATGATGTTTTACTATTAGACAATTGTAGAAGTTGAAAAATAAAATACTAGATTGAGTGTTTGGATCTTATTTTAATTTAGAGTTGGGATATTGCTTTAAGTATACTATACAAATTCTAAAAAAAAATTAAATTGATAATTTATTTTTTTATTCTTTCATTTTCTATTTATATTTTATAACTTTCTCCATAAAATCTATATTATATATTATTGGTATTAATTAATATAATAATTGTAAACAGTGGATGATATTATTGCTTTATTAAAGATTTAAAGTTATTCATTTTCTTCCTCTAATCAGAAAAAGGGGATTGGTAATACAGGTTACTTTTTACTGTGTGATTAAGCTAGACCAAAAAAAAAAAAAAAACCATGCGATTTTGCGGTGAGTTTGCGAACTGAAAATTTACAATTAGTTTTTTTCATTAAAATATCTTACCATTACTACTATATAGCAAATTTTCATTATCTCTGAAATATGAAATAGATTGTAGTTTGTTTTTATAATGCACTTATATTCATTCTATTATCGCAAATATATATACAAAAATTTAAAAATTTTGTATATGAACTAACAGACATAATTCAGAACAAAAAATATTTTAAATTATAACTTCTTCCATATCATGTGACCTCTTGTTCATTAGACTTTCTTTCTTTCTTTCTTTTTTTTTTTTTTCATCCATCTGACACAGGTCTAGTAATTTTTTACATTCCATTTTCTTTCTTTGCCATCAACTACAAACTCAAGAGAAGTTTCTTCAAAGAATGACTTATATACCCATTCTTCAAAATTCCATTATAATTATTTTGATGTTCTGTGCCTAGCCAGAAAAATATTGCATTGTGATTTTTTTAATGAAAAAAAGGGTTCAGTAATTTTGAACATAAAACTTACATACTGATTAAGGTAATCTAAATATTTGTAAAAATTAAACATAGTGTCACAAAGCAGTATTTAAATTATTTTTTTAGGGAAAATAATTTCCTCTTTAAGATGGCATTAAATATTTTTGTACAATTAATAAATTAAGCAAGAACTTTGGAAATTCGACATTATTTTTGTTATTTAATTAAATATTTTCAGGAATATAATACAGTTGACTTAGAAATGAACACAAGAAGGGCATTTATAAATTACAGTGTAGGAAAGATTGATAGACAAATATTCTTATAAACTTTCATCTTTACATGTATGCTTATTTTATTAAACGAAGAGAATGAATAATTTTTTTATCTAATGTTACTCAATTGCTTCCAATTAACAAATTTTATTGTAAATGACACGGCATTAAAAATAGTGATCGATAATCTAATGTATCTTGTATAAACTTTTGGTTTAGTTTAGTTGTTGCTTTACAACGACCCGTTGTAAAGCAACTCTAGGGTTATTTTAGGACCGATCTGGTAATTTTGAACCACTGTCAGATGACGAAGTTGACACCTGAGCTGGCACCTCCTCTCTACACCACACCAGTGGGAATATAAACTTTTGGAAGGATCCTTCAGGGGACGTCTTCTTCAGATGTGACGGGCTTTACGATAATGATCTTATCTGACTTCCAGATTCTACCCCTTAAGCTTCGTTCCGACGACCAGTGCGCGTCTTCAGACAGTTGCCCTCTTTCCCTCTCTTGTTATTTTCTTCGAAGTCTGACCTTCTTACCAATGGGGATCGTTCCGCCAATGGGGATGGTCCAAAAATGGTTCGGATGGTAGATTTATGACCATGGCTGGCTGTAAAAAAAACCAAGGCTTTAAGTTTGCTCTCGCTTAATACAGTATAGCCAAATATAGCTCGAGTGCTATAAAATTATATATACACTGATGGAAAAAAATCCAAACACTAGGAAGGAGCTGTGCTAGATAAACGAAATTTGGTAGGCGTGTTTATACATCTGAAAGATGACGTCGATTCAAATTTCGAGCTACGCTCATAAGTGTGGCTCTAGTAACGACACTATGAACATGCAAATGAGGTTTCCTTTAAATAAGCGCTGTAAGGTTCGTGATCGTTATTTACTGTTGAGATTTCACGTAGTGGGTTAATGTTAGTCAAGGATGCCTCTGAGAAGACGAAGAAGCCATTATCAACAGCTCACTGAGATTGAAAGAGGTCGTGTTGTAGGGCTACGAGATGGTGGGTTTTCTTTCCGCGATATTGCTGAAAGACTTGGCAGGAATGTATCCACTGTGCATGAGTATTGGCGGCAGTGGTCTAGAGAAGGTACTGCCTCAAGAAGACCAGGTTCCGGACGGCCACGGGTACTACTGAGAGGGAAGACCGTCGTATTCGGCGTATGGCTGTGGCTAATCGTACTGGGTCTGCAGCTGAAATTCGAGCTGCAGTTGGCACCACAGTGACACAACGAACTGTTACAAATCGGTTACTTCAAGGACAGCTCCGAGCCAGACGCCCTGTACAGTGCATTCCACTGACTCCAAACCACTGCCGTTTGCGACGTGAATGGTGTCAAGCTAGAGCTCATTGGAAGACGGAGTGGGGATCTGTTATGTTTTCTGATGAAAGCCGGTTCTGCCTTGGTCGCAGTGATAGCCGTTTGTTGGTTAGAAGGAGGCCAGGTGAACGCCTGCTAGTGACCTGTCTGCGGCCTAGACACACAGGGCCTACTCCTGGAGTTATGGTTTTGGGAGCAATTTCGTATGTCAGCAGGAGCACTCTCGTGGTTATCCCATGCACCCTGACTGCAAATTTGTACGTCAGTCTAGTGATACAACCTGTTGTGCTGCCATTCATGAACAGCATTCAAGGGGGTGTTTTCCAACAGGATAACGCTCGCCCTCATACCGCTGTTGTAACCCAACATGCTCTACAGAGTATCGACATGTTGCCTTGGCCTGCTAAATCACCAGATTTTTCTCCAATCGAACACGTATGGGACATCATTGGACGACAACTCCAGCGTCATCCACAACCAGCATTCACCGTCCCTGCATTGACCGCCCAAGTGCAACAGGCATGGAACTCCATCCCACAATCTGATATCCGACACCTGTACGACACAATGCATGCACGTTTGCATGCTTGCATTCAAAATTCTGGCGGTTACACCGGTTACTAATGTACCAACATTTCACATTTGAAATGGCTCTACCTGTGATCTTGAAACTTTAATCAATTAAATATGTTACCTAGACAAATGTATTCCTAAAATTTCATTACTGTACAATAATTTTTTCTTGGTGTTGGGTTTTTTTCCCATCAGTGTATATAAATTAGAGGGGATAGATTCCTGAAAAGCGAATCAGAACTATGTGTCAAATCGGAAGGTTCATCTTCAATGTAAAAAGTCGATTGCAATATCTTGTAGAATCTCGGTACGAAACAGTTAATTGCTAATTGCACCGGCTAATTATTCGATTTCTAAGCTACGGGGGGGGAGGTGGCAAAGAGCACCTTCCCACACATAGATTTCCATTTTTTTCTCTCCTTTAAATTCTGATGTTTGATTTTAATATTTTGATTGAGAATTTTTGATTTCATGAAAATAGAAATCGACATTATGCTCAAAGATGTTTTATAAACAGCAGCTTTCAACGAAATGGTTTGACCTGGTGATCGAATTTTGAATTTGATATTCAATGTATATTTGAATTCGACGCACTTAAATCTATTATTAGAGTAGTCAAATGTATCACGTTGAAGTTTGAACGATGGGTTAATAATACTTTCTCTGTGAATCCATGGTCGAAAATTAGGAAGTCCGTCCAAAAATGTCTCTTTAATAGTTTTAAAACAGATTGCAACTCCATTGCCTGTATGTCTTGTTATAGAACAGAAATATCGTTAAGCATCTGCAGTACCGCCAAGAATGTTTAAAATTGTTGCGAACTGGATTCTTTAATAATTCATTTTTCCAATAAATCTTTTTTTTTTTTTGTTTACGAGCAAGTTAAAAATTGCAATTTTATCCATCTCAATGATTTAACTCGTTTTCTAAAAATCAAATAACAGAATTAAATCTTAGCTCATTCTATATTAACACAAGGTGTTGTATGAAGAATCTACAATGTTCAATATTCTGAATGACGGTCAATTTCCTGAAAATATTGTATCGCTATTGTTGAGCATTTATTATTAATATGATTATAATTAAGTTATGCTAAATATTGCATACATACCCGTACCCAGCATTTCACAACACTCCCATGTTATATATGAGTCACATTTTCTATGAGCTAATAAATCTATGAGCTAAATTCCTGGAAGCAACTTACTTAAATATTTATCAAAATGTGATGGATCCTTAGTAATTTACCTGAAATGCTGATTTACTTATTTATTTGTCAATGTTGTTTCCAGTGTCCAGTTTTATACAAAAGAATATAGAAATGAATTTACATCATACAGAAAGGAATACATGAATTCATGAAAAATATAAGCAATCGAAAAATAATTAGAGTGAAGTGTAGTTTAATGTAACCCTCGAGTTAGTCACCATTGTGGTAACCCAACGAAACGAACCCTAATCCTATTTTGTTCACTAACTTTTACAATGGTTTAGTTGTGCATGAACTAAAACTATTTTATAAAAAATGCTAAATTAAAAAGATATTAATTAAAGATTTTAGAATTAAAAGTTTTTTTTACTGCTAATAAGAAACTGTAATGTCTTTTTAATGTGAATACAAACAGAAAATACTTTTTCTTTTACAATACTTAACCGCTAGAAATCGTCTGAATTATTAATTTAATAAATCGTCTGCAATGGAATTACTTGCATTTTTCGTAGTTATTTTTATGATGTAATAGTTTCCTTGATAATTCGTTATATCGCTAACTGTTCAAGAACGGATGTATGGTGAATGGGGAAAGAAAAAGAAAATATTTTATAGAAGAAAAGATTTATAGAATAAATATAGAAGAAAACATTTTGAGCCTGCAGGATGGATAACAGGTGAATGGAATATATATACAGTGGCACAAAAAAATTGAGAGTACACCTTACGTTTATTTGATAAATCCGACTTCCAATGGAAGCAGCACATTACCGAGAAGTTCAAACACGTTTTTCTTTTTACACATGAAAACTGGTTGAATTTAAAGTAAAAATAAAGTCTAATCAAGGAAAAACTACCGACAGTTTTCAGAAGCATTTTAAATAAACATACTCAGATTTTTGCCTCAAAAAATTGAGAGTACACCTTTGAAATTTTTGCAATATCTGGCGTAAAATTAAAGTATCACTGCTAAGTTTCATGTGTATTAGCTTTTATAATGACCTCTAAACGTCTTTTCACCGATTTGAACAATTTTTGGAGAAATCGGAAGATATTTTACCCCTTTTTTCTTGCAACACTTGTTTTAAATGGGTTTTGTTTCTAATTTTGTGTTTTTGAACCACTTTTTCGAGTATGGCCCACAATATATGATAATATTCAATGATAATGATGTCGAAGTACTGTGTTGGTGTGTATATCTGCTGTTTATGAAAAAAAAGATACCATATTTTGTCGTTAAGTGCACCCTGTTTGGATTCATTGTATTGCTGAAAAAAATGGAGTTTCCATCTAAAGTCAAATTTTTAACACTTTTTTTAAAATTGCTCCAACCATATGGTTCATCCAACTTACAGCAGAAATTTCTTAAATCCTAGGCAAAAATGTAAGTGCTGAAATTCAGTGAAATGCCATTAGACAAGCTGGATATTAAAGTCGCATTATTAGAGAGAAACCGTTCATCTGCTGGCTAATTCAGATAAAGCAGTTTAAGTTTGCAAAAAATCCATAACTGAAGACCATAACTTTTGAAAGAAACTGATATTTAGTAATGAAAGAAAACTCACTATTTTTGGCAGTGACAGCAATCGTACTGTACGGAGAAAGAATAATATAATTTTGAATTTAAAAAAAATTGCATTCTACATGGTGGTGACTCTATCATGATTTGACGTTGCATGTCTTCATCCAGGTTAGGAAATTTAATTCTTATAGATGTTATTATAAACCATATGGTTTATTTGGATACACTTCGCAGAAATATAAAGGAAATTGTTAAAAATTTAAGTTTAGATGGAAATTATTTTTCCGCAGTACAACGACCCCAAACAGGGTGCAAGTAACGTCAAAATATGGTATCTTTTTCTTTATAAACAGCAGATATACATACCACTTCGACATCATTGTCATTGAATATTATCATATATTGTGGGTCATACTCGAAAAAGTGGTTCAAAAACACAAAATTAGAAACAAAACCCATTTAAAACAAGTGTTGCAAGAAAAAAGGGGTAAAATATCTTCCGATTTCTCCAAAAATTGTTCAAATCGGTGAAAAGACGTTTAGAGATCATTATAAAAGCTAATAGACATGAAACTTAGCAGTGATACTTTAATTTTATGCCAGATATTGCAAAAATTTCAAAGGTGTACTCTCAATTTTTTTAGGCAAAAATCTGAGTATGTTTATTTAAAATGCTTCTGAAAATTGTCGAAAGTTTTTCCTTGATTAGACTTTATTTTTACTTTAAATTCAACCATTTCTCATGTGTAAAAAGAAAAACGTGTTTGAACTTCTCGGTAATGTGCTATTTATATTGGAAGTCGGATGTATCAAGTAAAAGTAAGGTGTACTCTCAATTTTTTGTGCCACTGTATGTAGATTAGAGGCGCACTAAACTACACTCTTACCAATAATTCTTTTTTATGATTTGATTTGAAAACGATGGCTTTTAAAATTAACTTTTAAGCTCATTACTTGTTGAGTTGTTTTGCTGTAATTCAGCTTTTGAAAACAAAAAGAATAATAAAAGATTCATATTCGATGCACCAATTTGATCTGTCCTGCTGTGTAAGAATTTCCTTTTCAGTACAAAAACGTGCGTTCTGTTTTCGTGTATTTTTTTTATTTCAATTCTGACTGTTAATAAATCTTATACTTCCCCTTTTCGATATAGGAATCGTGTCGCAGTTCAATGACGCAGGACTATTTCAAATGTAAATAGTTTATGGTCAATGTCTGCTCAAAATCACAGAAAATTCAAATTTTACTATTTTTTTCACGACTTTTGTCACGAGCTTTTTTTCGAAGCAACATGGGAGGAATAGTTTTCAAATGACTAACTATAGCAATGCACTTGTTTCTGTTTGCCATAATTTTTTTTTATTAACTTATTGAGAAAAATTCTATTTTATTAAAGTTTTGTTTTAATGAAAACTTCTGTATAATGTGAATTTTTGTTTGACTCTAAATCTGATTCTTAATTCGTGGTCTTTAAATTTCAAAAGTTTAATGAATTCAACCCTTAAGACTCCGATGTCTCCTCTCAGAGTGACAGTGTATCATTTTGCCATTTTATTTCATTCTTTTCTTAAATTTTGACCGGTAAAAATACTTAAGAGTGATAAAAAAAAATGTAGATTAATTTTCTGGGAAAATTTAACTTTAAAAAAAAATCAAATATATTAATTTTCCGGGAAAATTCATCTTAAAAAAGCCATATATATTAATTTTTCGGAGCAATAAACAAGTCTTCTAATGTGGCAAATATTTATGCATCTAATTACTTTTCGCAGCGCTAATGGTTAATATCTCATTCAATAGCCAACTGATTTATAATCAACTTAGTACCAGCGGATTCAAGATTTGGAACCGTATTCAAACATTATGTAGATGTGATGTTCACTAAATTAGCACGAAGAATTGGATGTCCTCTTTTTGATCTTATACGGTAGCTAACAAAAAGGAGTGCAAGCAACCAAGCATTGTCCACGTCTTTTCATATAAGATTGTGAGATCAATCCCAAAATGCCTTTGTTGTTGCTGCAAAATTGGGCGTTATATAAGTTAAATTAAAGTCTATCGTACTTTGAATCTTAAAGATATTTTGCTTAGAGGATCATTAACATCAAGCATAAAAAATTTATTTAAAAATTAAATACAACAAATATTTTGAGAGAATTGGTTGGTCACCAAAAGCGACTAGTTGTGTATAAGATCTGTGAGATACATTTCAGCTTTTCAGGCCCCATCTGACCGAGGTCCAAAATTACGAGACTCCCCCTTTAAACAGCTCTCGTATTGCTTCCAAACAAGTCGTTAATATAATTAAAATCAACTCAATTTTTTTTTTGGGGGGGAGGGTTATTTTGGGTAAGTAAGAATTCATATGCTTTCTCTCTTTAATATTATCATGAAAGTATGAAGTTCAAAGAATAAAATATGCATCGTCGATATAAAAAATTCACCTACAATTTTAATTTAAGCTTATAAAAGGATTTTTTTGTAAAGTCGAAGGGTTTTGAATTCATTTTATAAGTTTTACTTTATTTGATTTAATTAAAAGCTTACTTTTGGGCGTTCAATAAATCGAAAACGAATTTCGTGAAGTGTGAAACCAAGGTCATTTTTTTGGAAAAACTGCCGAACTAATGTCTTGACTTCATTTTTAAGTCGTTTATAATACAACCTTGAATTTCGTTTCTTTTTTTTAACAAACTTGCGTGATTACTTAACTCTCTGGAGATAAAGGCAAGAAATTATATAATATATATGTATGTATGAGGTGTGTGTGTCATGCGATAAAAATTATTTAAAAAAGTTATTATTACTATTATTATTCAAAATTTTGTACGTGCAACCTGGATTTAATTTTCCTAATAACCTAAATTTAATTTTCGAATAATAGCTGCTCTCTGAGAAATTAAAGTAAAAAAAAGAATTAATTTTAACTTTGTTTTCCCAGTAACTTCGGAGCAGCGTATAGTTTTTTTTAAAAAAAAGTAAGTTTTTCAGCGATGCTAAAATTATTTCTATACAATGTTTTCCTCTTATTTTTAATTAAAAAGAACTAAAAGTATAATTTGCAGCAATGCATTTCATGGTTTTTGTTACTAGACTTACTCTTTCACTTTTCAATGATATTAAATACTTTTTTTGTGTGTGTATGTGCGTGCATGTTGCTTTTACTATGTAATTAAGAAGTTTTATGACTAAATAATGACGGACAAATCAAATCTAAAATACTACTGTGATATTTTAGACAGGAAGTGAAATGTGTTTTTAGTCCTGTGACCGGTGGTTGGTGGGTTCTAATTAAGATAAGCCTTCTTGTGTAACAATAATTTATTATTAAAACATATAAGGTTACGTTACACACAGACACAAACAGAGAGTGGACAAAAAACACGTCAACACATAACAGAGGCTTAACTGACTGTCTCTCTAAGCACTCGCCAAAGGGCGGCGTGTGATGAGTGAATCATAGTGTAGGGGCAAAACAGAGTGCTACAGTCCTTTTATACGACGAAGCAAAAATGGATATTTTACAAACAAAATACGTTTCCCAATAATATGTATGAATTTCTATTTTAAACAGTTAGTACAATAAATCTGAAAAATTTCATTAGAATTGAAAAGATTTTACTAATATTTTTCTTAATTGTATAACTGTGTATTAAAGGGTGACATTTTGTTCTCATTTCCGGTTGTGGGCGGACATTTTTTCTGGTAAGTGTTTAGTACATGATTCGGCAAGTACTATGGAATAATAATTTATAAATGACAGTTATTCAAATGAGCTGATTTTATTATTAAAGTTAAATGATTTCTGGTTTTGGTAATTAAATAAATGAAGTAGTTTCATTTGATCACAATAGATGGCATCTAAGGACGGAGAGCAGAAAACTTTTAGCTCATGATCGACATTAATCGAAGATTCACAAACAACACCTTCTAAATTACAAGAAGTGTACTTTAGGTGACATTGCCGTAAGGTACGAATAAACCGTGAATCGTCTAGAATGTGTGAGGGAAGAAGAAAAAACAGTCTTAAACTTCTTTGTCACCAATTTTAGTAATTATCAAATTTATAGCTAAGGCAGGACTGGATAACGAAATAAATGCAATAATCAATAGCCTAAGATCCTCGCAGCTTTAGAGAGGGTTTGAAATCATTAAATCTTTTTTTTTTCTTTTTTTTTTTTTTTGTTAATTTTTTAGAGCAAACTACTTTGTACTTCCATTTGATCTCTAGAACTATCTATTTACAATCATTCAAAGTAAAATTAATATTCTTTTTTTTTTTCCTGTTTTCAAATTAGCATGGTCCGTTCGTTCATATTTCACGGATTAATTTGCATGTAACTGACTTGGGAAGCTTTATATAGAATGTTAGAATTGTTTTCGAAAATTTCATGGCCATGAAAGTTAAAAATAACTACCATGGCCAATTTTCGCCATTCAGTTGAATGACCTCGTAATAAACGCGTTTCGCTAGTTGAGACTCAGTTAAACTGTATTCCAATATTACGCATAGAATATCATGTGACAACTTTGCCAGCGTTTTGCTTAACTGGATGATTGTAATTCAAGTTTGAATTAGATGGTCATTATTTTTCTTTTTCTGTATGCACAAAGTAAAAATATATCATCAAAGAATTTAACATTAAGGTTTTGTTGAATTTTCGTATTTTAGACATTCTCTAAATCTGAATTTTTAAAAAAATTATAACTATAAAGATTATTTAAACAATTTTTTCACTTCCGTTTTCTAGTATGTTTCGAAAATTTAACTTCTTTTATTGCCCTCTCTTGAAGTGAGAGGGCAAACTGTTGAAGGTCACAAACTTGAGTGTCACTTTTCCCATGCCCCGATTTCTGCGTATAGTGATGTGCGTTTTGTGTTTCTTAATATATTGAAGAAAACTAAATATGAAATTTGGACAACTTCCTTTTTAACAATAAAATTTTATATAAAGCTAGGATTTTAGATACAAGTCCGTATAGAAATTTTATGAATTGAGTACTTATTGTAAGTCACCGCTTTTATACATACACGAATCACTGATCTAGATATAGTTACCTTTTTCACAAATTTGGTCCTAAATTTGATATGCATCTAAGATTTTTATAATAAACCTGTGCAACAAGTTTAATCTATATATATGTTTGTTTAATACGGGTTTGTTTACATGCATACCGATTATACATGTAAACAAACTTACTTGTTCTATGTATACCGATATACACAGACGGATTTCCTTCCTTCGAATTTCTTTCACATTTTGATAGAACGAGTAGAAACTTTAAGTTGTCTACACCGGAAGGCACATGGAAAACTTTAATGACCGCCCCCCCCTACACCGTTAGTTGAGTCCTAAGGGCCATCACCGGCTATGGTATTACCCTTCCTACCTTTTTGTGTATCCACCGAGGTGGTGAGAACCAACCACCATGCTGGAAGTTTCTTATCCTCAATTGCAAGGTACCTTCCCCTTGTGGGATAGAACGAATTGAAAGTTTGATTTTGTATAAACTTGCCATTAATTTTAATTTGATTGTAGGATTTATTCTAAACAGAGCTAATTAGATTCACATCTGTATAGTAGCAATTTTCGATAGTGTTATCCGTTTCTCTTTTAACAAACATCATTTGTAAAAAATTTTTCTACATGAGCATGTAATAAAGCAAGAAGTGACGCCTACCTAAATTTGCAAAATCTAACAATAAATCAAATGATCTATCCTGCAGAGAGTCATGAATGTTTTTCTGCCGTGAGTTTAGACAATTTACAGATAAAATATTAGCCTCAAAACATTCTGGCGCTACAATTTTACCAAATATATCGCAGTTTCAAAAGCGGAACTAATCTTTCTTACAAAGGTTCCCCAAAACATGGTAAATCAACTAAAGAATTTTAAAAAAATGTACTTCGCAAATGTCAGCAGCAATTGTTTCTATGTAGATGAGATGTTGTTCAAATAACTTTAAGGAACAGAAAGAACACAGAGCGTTGCATATTCACTTCTCAACTGGTGAATAGAGAGAAATTCTGTTACGCGTATCATTTCTCTGTATCCGCTTCTGTAACGTTTACTGCGAATAACTCAGTCACACATTGATAATCCAAGACATTGAAGAAAAGGCCTCAATGTTAAATTTCTTTTTTTATTGCGCCTGTGAAGTGTTGCAAATGGTGTTGTGCTGCGTGTCAACAAGTTAACAGGGAAGAGTGAAAGCTAGAAAACAAATATTTATGCAGTCATCTGAAAAATTTGCAGACAGACGTATGACACTCATTTTAGATATCGGCAAAAAAACTCGTACTGCTTAGTACATCCGTTTTTGTTCAGTTATTTCCTTTCTTCCTTAAATACATTGTGCAAAATAGCTTTAAATTTAAGAGTAATTAACAGTACCTTTACACTTTCTTTAGTTTTTGATAATCTTACATAGAGCATAAAATTCAATTATACATGAACTGAATAAACACAAAGTGTTTGAAATATGTATTAATTGATTTTAAACTAAGGCATTTGGCATAAAAAATAATTATAGAACTGTTTGAGATAGTTTTTTTTCTTTCTTTAAAATGTTTTAATGGTTAAAATATTTTAATTTTAACCCTATTTGAAAGTAAAAACCTTATAAAATAATTTAACTTTAAAGTGAAATTGCCGGTGTCACGTCAGCCGTCTGATTCTTTTAAATGAGAGTTCCCCAAGAAGCACCACGAAGAGGTTTGGTTAGACTTGTCTCTCAAAGAATTTTTTTTTAATCATTCAATAATTTAAATTCTATTATTAGTATTAATACTTTGTTTCCATGAATACTTCTATGAATAAATAACCGTATCGCTCCAAATAATTATATTCCAAATAGTTGTGAAATTTTTTATAAAGTATTGCTCTAATTTTCTAATATTTAATGATAGTTTTATTTATCTGAAACAATAATGTTATCCTCTCTGAATTTTAGAAGCTATTGGCACATGTACAATTACTTTGAAGAGTAAAATAGGTTAACAAACAAAAACAATTTGGAAAACAAACGAAAAAAAAAAATTGTTTTCTGTGAAGTCAAAAAAAAAATTTTTTTTAGCAAACAAAATAATTCTGCTATTACAATAGTATTACACAAATTTAATTATATGAATTACTAAACCACTCGTGTTTATACTCTGCAATGAATAAAGACCATCTAATGTTTAGAGACAAGAAAGGATTTTAGGCTTAAAGTATACTTTACATTAAAACCTATAACAAGGAAAAAAAAGCTATTAAATAAAATAAATAGTCTTAATTACTCATGATAATCAAGTGTGATACGGCATTTCATTTTAGCAATCCAGAGGGGATATTATAGAATTTTAATTTAAGAAAAATGCTCAAAAATCTTCACAATCACAAACGATCGAATGTTAGAGACAATGGACATCAACTGACCGAAGTTCATAGCTTAGTTAAAACTAGTAATTGCGGAAACTGTCACTGTTCCAAGTCCATAAAACTTTTACTGCCCTCTTCGTTCTCGGAGAGATAAAAAGAGTATAAAGAGAGAGTATAAAGTGTATAAAGTATAAAGAGAGAGAGAGAGAGTTCCGGTAAAGATCCCTGAGCACCTGAAGGCAGAAGTCTGACTTCTAGCTCATATGAAGCTTCTCGTTTTTAACTTCACTCGCACAACTCTTTTTTTATAGGGGGGATACATTCACACACTTCATAGACAGGGCGCAGATGAGAAACAACCATGCCCGAATCGGGGTTCGAACCCAGATCACGGGGAAGACTCGCCAGGATCCTTATACCAGGACGGCAGCAAACCTAACATTAAAAACATTGTAAATTAAGCTTGAATTTATTAAAAATAAAGAAATAAAATCTGTACGAAAATTAAATCGATATCATTAAAGATTTTTTATTTATTTATTTATTATTATTATTTTAGTTTTAAGATAATGCAAAACAGTTTTTTTGGAAATTAATACTTTTGGAAGTCAAATATTTCTGGTAGGTAAGTCATAGCGAGTATCCATAGTGATAGTTAAGCCTATTTTCACTCTCGGTTATTTGAAGTTTTTAATTCTTAATGTCTTTTACATCGTCTCATTGAATAAAATGCTTGACACGGTGAGCAGCCTTTATAATGTAATATTTTTATTTGATTAGCGAAGTATTTAATTAAATGCAGCTGTGAAAACGCTGAATGAAGCAGTTAGCTGAAAATTTCGTACTTTGAAATGTTTACATTTCATTGTTGCCATTTCGTAATAGGTAATAAGAAGATAATAATCCTGTGCCACCAACGTTAGAGCTTTACATATGCAAGGTGGTTATAGTTAAACTTCCCCTACAAATAGCATTCTACAATGCAAACGGGTGAATGGATTGCTAGGAAATTTGGTATATAGTCTCTACACAATGTGCTCACGAAATTTCAAAGGAAAAAAAGGGGGCAACGGAGGTGTGTTTCAAAATATGAAATGGAAGAAGCCTTTTCCGTAAAAGCATTAAATTTAACAGAATAAACGACCAAAACGGAATAAGAGAAACAATATTAACAGTTTAAATCAAGAATTATGAGTAATAAAATTTAAAAACTGTCAGATCTAGGAGGGGAGGGAATGTCAGGATTTGCATGCTTGCGAAGAAGAGGAAGCTTTAAGCAAAACAGGTTAGGGTATGAAACATTTGCAGACGTTGTCATGTCTTATGTCAGTGTTCTGGTTTTGGGCTACTGGTGTATCGTGGAGATGTTGTGACTGTGAAGGACATAAAGAACTCCAACACGCTTCATTTGCGATGCATCCCAACTGATCAGTCACGATCTGCAGTTGAACACACTGTCTACCGACTTGAAATTTAGCAGGTGAATGAGAGTGGTCACATGGGGCACGTTTCACTACATTGTCCTGGACATGATTAACAACTGCTCCTCTTGTGTAATTTCGTCTTAATCAGTCCTTACTGCAAATTGAACTTTATTTTTTCCCCCTTATTTTTACTTATGTGGTACGATGATGAGGTGTTCAAAAACTAGTCAAAAAAATATTGATATTGTTTATGTAGTCCGTTTTGTCTATTTATTATGCTCAATGTTTCTCCAAAAAGGCGCCCTCTGGTGGGAAATTTCGCAACAATTATTATTTTATTAGCACATATTGTGCACATTTGTATACCAAATTTCGTTGCAGTCCGTTTACATTGTAGAATGCTTTTATTGAGAAAATTTAATTAAAACCACTCTGTATATAAGCTTTGTATTTAGTTTGTAAGATTAAGGCACCAACTGATTAACTGGACAATAAACTGGATTTGGTGATTCGCCGGAAATATTGATCATGTTTCATTTCCTTAAATTTCTTATGCATAAGTTAATGGTCATGATTTCCGCAACAGAGCTCTTTTTACCGTCAACTCCTGAAAGACATGAAAGTCATCATATTTTAATAACTTTACTTCTGTTACGAATATGAATCTTCTTCATGGAGTCAACTTAATGGTTGATGTCCGTGTCTTCTAATTGCACTTGCCTTTTGCGGAACTATAATTTTATTTTCGTGTTCATTATGAATGGCAATTTCATTTTCTAATGATACATAAATAGTAAATATAATGATTTAGTCTTTAGTTTTTGGCAAAAGAAAAAAAATCACGCAGTTAAATATTTGATAAAACAATGGAAATGCTTGAATTTCATTGCCATAATTAATATATTTCTAAAAATAATGAGAAGAAATGTATTAAGGTATTGTCAAATTTTAAAAAAAGACAGTTTTTGTTAATTTTAAAACCATATTAAAATAATTTTCCATGCAATGTTATTCTTAAAAACTGTCAAAATATGGCTGAAATTCTGATTAGTTAAAAATTTAAAAAACGTTCTGAAGAGCACATTTCTATTTTCTAAAGCATATTTGCGATAAATTTGGCATTTCATTTTAAATTACCAGTCTATAGAAATATCAAACAAATGACTCGCGCTCATTCTCTTTCATTATTATCAAAAGAAACTCATTTACTGGAGGTATAATTTATTAATTAAAATTTTAATATTATGCAAAAGTTGTTATGTCTTTTCGGCAAAAAAGTCGTTTCTAAGCTAATTAGCTTTAAGGCGACAAAACGGTTGAATGCTCTCAATCAAATAAAACTAAAATTCATAAACGACTGCGTTTTATTGCTTTAAAATTATTCTTTTTTTTTCCTTCAAAAGTATAAACAGATTAAAGAATATTTTTAAACGATTACGTTTTATTGCTTTAAAATGATCCTTTTTCTTCAAAAGTATAAACAGATTAAAGAATATTTTTAAACGGTTAAGTTTTATTGCTTTGAAATGATGATGCTTTTTAAAATAATAAACTAAATAAAGAATATTTTTAAACGGTTATGTTTTATTGCTTTAATATGATAATTATTTTCAAAAGCAAAAACTGTATAAAGAACATTCGTGAACGACTAACTTTTATTGCTTTAAAATTATTATTATTATATTTTTTCTTTTTCGTTTTTTTTTTTTCCAATAGTATTACCAGTAACAAACAGTATTATTAATCGATTACGCCTTATTGCTTTAAAATGATTCTTTTTTTTTTTTTTTTTTCTAACAGTATAAGCAGAACGAAGAAGATTCTTAAACGATTATGGTTTATTGTTTTAAAGTGATTTTTTTTCTTTCAAAAGTTTAAGCAGAATAAAGAATACACTTAAAACGATTATGTTTTATTGCTTTAAAAAGTTATTTTTTTTAAAGTATAAACCGAATAAATGAATTCTTAAACCACTATGTTTCATTGGTTTAAAATTATTTATATTTTTATTAGCATAAATGCATATTCATAATCGGTTACTTTTTATTATTTTAAATGCTATTTTTCCCAAAAATATAAAATTTAAGCTTACTCATAACTTTATAGTTTTAAAATGCTGTCTACTCCCTCCCCCCTCAAGAGCATGAACCGAGTAAGTGAATAAAAACGATCGATAATCTTTGATTATCTCAAATGCGGTTCCTTATCAAAAGTGCAAACTTTGTTGATACATTTTAAATCGAATTACGCAATGCGAATTTTTTCTAAACCTTACGTCCAGCAAATGAATATTCATAATTGATTGCCTTTTCATTGCTTTTGGATTCAATTTTTGTTTCAAAAGTTAGTATGAAATAAATATTAAGTCTTAATCCATTATCTTTTAATGTTCCAAAACGCAAAAGATATAGTGGCAAAATTTTGTTTTGGAATCTCTAGTGTAACGATTGCTGACATTTATGCCATTTATTATCAATAGTTCATGGTTTCCGTGATCATTTACTAAATGTTGCAGCATCATTCTTATGAATGATTACTTGTAAATTATCTGAGCACTTCATAATGAGAACTTGTCAGTCAAAACCTCTCAGGACAAAAATGTAGAAAGCAATTTAGTATCTTATCATTAGGAGTATACGTCTCCAAGTAGAACAACGAAAAAATAATTCAAAGAATGTAATAAAAGAAGACCAGAGTTCATAGAATGATTTACGAATTTGTGATTCTTAAGATATTATGGTGTTCTCTTAAAATATAATATAATATCTTACATGGATAATAGAGTCACTAAATATTAAAGAGCTTGATTTTCTTTTAATTATATAGTGGAAACAAATCGGTAAAAATTCAGGATTGTAAATTAAAGTACTTTTAGATTTAAAATGCAGCAGTTATTTTTCTTAGACATGAACGCTTTTTTAATAATTCAAACATATGAAAATAAATTATTGAAAATGACTTTTTTTCCTTTAAGGAAACGATTTTTTTTCTGGTTTCATTTATAATCCCTGGTGCCGTAAAATATAATATTTTACATGCATCAAATAGTTCAAAAATCTTTCTTTAAGAAAAAAAAAATTGAAACTATTCTAAGGTAGATGGAAAACAAGAAAATGATTATTCTATTGGAATTATATAGAATGTTGCTTGTAGGTATGATGAAAATATATTTAAAATAAAAAATTGCAAATGTTATAGAAGCAAAATTATCTATGTATTTAAATTCTTAATCTAATCAGTGGTCAACTGACTTGCAAGCTTTAAGTTTAATTTTAAGTTTATATGAGTTTTATCATAAAACAAGCTCCATAATTTCGAACAATTGTGCTCATTTGAATACCATTAAGAAATCTCATACACAGTTCCTTGGCGGAATTTAATGTATGTCATCTTCTATACATACTTTACCTTCAGTAATTTTCAATCTTCTAAATAGGTGAAACTATCACTTATCCGATTAGACTACTTAAGAACGAAGAGAAATTGACATTATTAATAACTGAAATTTTTAATAATCCAATTTTTAAACAAAACTGCCTAAAAACATTTAATAAATAGTTAAAGTCAATATTTAATCTGCTGTGCGCTTCAGTTCTTCATAGACTTTACAATTTGATGTAAAAATAGAATCCATAAACAACCCAAATGTTCTGTGAGCTCTTTAAATTGAACCAATCGGTAGGACTTGAGTAGAAAGTAAATACTGTAAACCCTTTACGTGAGTGAATTCATGTTAATTGCTCTAATCAACATTAACTAGAAAATATCGTGAAATAGATGAGGGGAGGGGAGAATTTGGAGTAATTAATTGGGTTAAAGCCAAAATAAATTCTTTCTTCTGATTTTTGGAAATAAATTTTCCAGTGTTTTTTTGCATGTTTTAGACGTGTCTGACCGATTGCAGTTTTGGAGAGTGGGGAATATTCAGTTTTAATAGGAGAGTCTAAACCATGCATGTAATAACGCGTCTGACATGCGCCTCGAATTATTGAATATTTAGTTTCAAATTTGAAAAAAATTAAAATGCAAAACTCACTCAGAAACCCTTCAATGTATCAAAACACTTTATTTTGCAATAGGAATTAAAATAACTATAATTGTCCCAGTTAGAAAGAATGTGTCATCTCATTAAGAAGTTAGCAATCAAGATGTTAACAGAAAGTGAAGTAATATTTTATCCATGCAAAGTAAGGCTTTTTGTTTTTTTGGAAAGATAACTTTTGAAAGCAGTTGCATTATTTATTGATTAACATACCCTCATTGTGCATAATACAATATAGGGGCTATCTAAAATGCATAAAAATAATTAATACTGTTCCAGCATTAATTTTTTTCAATAATTTTTTTAATACTTTTTTTCATTTTTGTTGTAAGAATGGATCGCTGAAACTTTATTAAAAAAAATTGGTAAATTCAAATATTTTAAAGATTTTTTTTCTCATTTTTTATAGATATTTTGATTTAATTTGTTGGATTAAGGTTTTATCAAAACGTTATTCAAGTAATGCCACTTTAGGAATGACTTGCATATTTCAATAAATTAGGAGTGAAACAAATGAACAATAGTTATGTTGTATAGAATCAACTTTCAAACAAAATATATGAAATATTAAAGAAATATTGTTGCAGATGATTCCATTTAAGAAGACGCACTTCATGACTTTACTTTTCAACATTAAATTTGAAATCCATTTAATGCCAGTTGGATCTTTTCTGTATAATTGAATCTTATTAGCATTAAAGAAAAAGTTATTCTAAAATTGATCATGTCAATAATTACTCTATATATAAATTGTTAACAGTACTTTCAAATAAAGAAGTAGATATATAACATAGTAAATTATAATGATAATGTTTGAAAGAAGAGAGAAGGCTACAAGATCATAAGTTTTTAACTAAATTATTTTATGACAGCAAGTCGATCATTGTGAAAACTGTTATAAAGATTAAGTAAAGCTGGATATTAATAGTTATAAACAGCAAGCATAAATGGCCACAATAGTATTTAGTATATCATATATATATTTTTTATTTTCACGTATACGTAGTTTGGAGAATGCACAGCAATTGTCAAAAGATTCTAACTCGAGATTTTGATAAATATCCACGTTTCAAACTTGCCTGAGTTCGAAAAACAATTTTTGCAAAATGTCCGTCGATCTGTCTGTCTATCTGCGACACAAAATAACTCAAAAGCGTTTTGAGCTAGGTTGAAATTGGTATAGGGTATTTACACCAAATTTCAAGATTTCTATCAAATTTTGAGTAAAATTTTTTCAGAGAAAAATTCATCTGTCAGACTTTTTGGATATATGTTAACGCGATAATAGCAAAATGAAAAGTGCATTATAGATAAGATTCGGTACGCAGATTTAGCATCTATAGAATAGACTTCTATTAAATTTTGAACCGGATTTATCTGTATTTCCAGAAAAACTCAAACGTGATAAATGTAAAACGCGTATTTGATAATACTTAAATTCATCAAATATGGTGAGGGATTTTATGACTACAAGTGCAGATTTGTGTTTGTTTCAATCGATTGAGAAACGCGTGTCTAAAGCACAAATTCTTCTCGGATTAACGGCCTGTAAAGAATTGATTGCCAAAATACTCGCCCGTATGACCCGAAAGATTCAGTAAAAATTCTTTATTCAAACCAAAAGTTAATATTTCATAAGAATTATTAATATAACAATAAATTGCATTATTAATTCTTATAACTATTGTCGCCAATGCGTAACATAAGTTTATAAGAGAAACATTTGAGGATACGATTCCTATTGGTTTTATTTTTTTAGTTGTTGGCAGTAATAATAATAAACAAAATAGAAGAAGGTTAATTTATAGCTTGATGGCATTACTGCTATATATTTACCGAAAACTAAATATCTCCACGTTCATTTTGCTTTTTATTTCATTAGACAAGAATGACTTTCTCGTTTGGCCGAAAGCGGTTTGGCAAATCTCAAAGAACTGCTGGTAATAAAGCCATTTTCTTTTCTGCTTTATCTGGTACTAGTCATTACCTGCAAGAAATGCAGTAAACAGCATTGAATCTTTTGTGTTTACTAAATGACGGTGCAATAAATAAAGCACAGGTGGTCGTACATGAGAAGGGGAAGAAAAAGAAAAGACGGCCTGTTCTGAGAGTCAGTGTCCATTTACAAAGTAGTACATGGGATAACTAAAATTATTGCCCCAATTGAACGAGTCATAAATCGTAACAGCAAACTTTAAATCTGCCAGTGAATAATTTTGAATCTTGCAATATTTACATCAAAATGCTTTACAAAAATAATTTTAAATTTGTTACCTGAGATTAAAAAGTATCTGCTTGCACTATGATGAAATATATTAGAAAACACTATAAAATCAAATATACAGCTTCCTTGGAGATTATTTTAAATTTTCATTTTCTCGTATGCGAATACATAAAAAGTATATTCTGAATATATACAAAGAGAAATAATTGTAATCGCCAAGCAATACGATTTCGAGATTTTTACGAATCTTCGTGTTTCAAATCTCCTGAAAAACACGTCATTCGAATTATACCTGTTTGATTGCAAATATTATAACTAAAAGTAAAAACTTTGAACTAGAAGTATGTATTTTGTCACGTCATTTATATCAAAGTTGTAGATTTATATAGAATTTTGAAAGAAATCCATTACTAGGAAGCTTCCTAATATATCTATGCGATTATAAATTAACATTATAAATAAAAACATAAGTAGATAACATCTAAAATGTAGAAAAGGATTTAGAATCTAAAACGCAAATCAGCATCAGATTTTTTACCAAAATCGTTTTCTCATGGTCTGTTTGTCTATCTTTACAATCGTATCGATGCAAATTTAAGAAAGAATGAAAAAAGAAGAGTACTTTAGATAATTGTGATTAAGTATGTATTTTTTTTACTAAAATTATGATTCTGTATCAAATTTTGGCAGCAATCAGACGAGAACAAAATAAGCGATTTAATTGAATATCGGTTTTCTTCAATATAGTAGTAAGTATAAAATGTCCATATATGGGTGTCGTGGCATTCGCGGCAATCTCCAAAATCCATAACTGTTATGCAAGGAGTAGTGATTGATAATAATCATTTATTAGTGTGCGAGATTGTTTCTGGGAGACCATTTTTGTGCTTTTAATCTAAATATGATGACTATTTTTCGTTAGTGAATTTATAAAATGAAGCTGTGGATTGAGTACGATCTTTTTCTAACATAATTAATCATCGATGTTATTAAAACGAAATTAATTCTTAATTAAAATATTACTGTGAGTTTACTCCAGTTTAATTTCGGAATAAAATACATATTGTATAACTTCGCGTTACAATGGCAATGCCCAGAGCTATTTATTGTGATAACTACTACTTACTACTAACTATGATGTAGAAATTGATTGCATCGAGATGCAGATTCAGATTCTAACCATACGCCATGGTATCTCCGCTTACGGATGAATAAGTCGATTCATCTAACTTAGAAATTTATTCTTGCGACACGAAATAATGATTCTTTTCAAAAATGACAAGATAATAGAGTACTTTGTCGTACAATAAAGAAAATCAAATATGCGTTTTGTTATCTTTTTCTTCTAGTCAATTCAAACCAAAGTTTCACACGCAGCTACGATTTTATCAACAAAACTTAACGTGGCTGTGTTTAAACTAAACAAACCTTTTAATTCGTTGCGTTTTTGAGTTATCGTGTTTAAATGCACAGTGTGCACTTAAAATAAGCACAGACTGATGGCCAGCCAGTCCTTTAACACATTTGGTTCAAATGTTTATTCGGGCTTACATTTTTTACGGGCTAAAATTTCGAACTTTCAATTTTCGAATTTTTAATTAAATGTCGATACATTTTCAAGTTATGTGTTTTCATTGAGACGAAAACACAGACAGACTTACGACCATGTTCAAAATGCAGTTCATATTTACGTTTAAGATTCTAAGTATGCATACCAAATTTTATCTATCTAGATCTTTTCATTTTGAAGTTATCTTTCTCACTTGCACTCAAACTGACATATGAACTAATGGGTGTTCAAGATCTACAAATTTTGAGTAAAAACCACAAATTAAATTTTATTCATCTGGCTCAAAGCATTTTATCTTGTTCACCCAAAGCTTTACGTCATTTCTCAAAAATATGTTTTTCGAACTCAAGGAGGTCTCAAAAGTTAAACCAAACTTTCAACACAATATCGCTTTTGAATTTTTTGACAGTTACAATGCCTTTTCTTTATGTACTTCTTCTGTGAAAATTTAAAAAAAAAATAAGCGAAAAAAACCATATATTAATTTTTTGTTGATGGAAAAGTAATTCGATGCACAATTATTCATCCAATACAAGGATTTATTGATTGCTCCGAAATATATAAAATTGTTTTAATTTGAATTCCTCCGAAAAATTAATCTACCACTCTATAGATAATTGCAACCATAAAAAAACATTTAGTTAATTAAAACGATTCACCACCTTGATTGGTGCCTGAGAGGAATCATTTGAATGCAAAGGGTTAAAATATTTTGCAAAAAATTCTTAACATGATAAAAAAATTTTAAATAATTTTTCTGCAATTTACTGCAGATACTGGAGTACCAATGTTCTAGAAAACAAATTAAAAAATAAAGTCATAGTTTTTTATTTATCTATCAGTACATGCTTTTATATAAAAATATTTAACAAAAAAGATAAGAGCGTTTAATGATATTCAGCAATGCCATATTGCTTTGATACGTGGTTGTTTCTTTATATCCGAGCTGTCAGATTAATGAAGGTTTTCTTGAGAGTTTTGAAGGATTACGTATTGCTATGAATCTGCAGATTATTTACATTTTATACAGCTGACTGCGGATAACAACGTCCTTACGCGAGTTTCCTTTTCGAGGTCGAAGAATAAAAGGTTGTCGGATATCCGTATAAATGGCTCCTTTATGAGCGAGTAGGATGTTAGAATTTTGAGCTAAGATCAGACATTCTTAGAGTACTTCGAGCATTACGATACTATTTCAGATTTGATTTTTAACGAATCCAATTTCCAAAAGTGACTAAATGATATTGATAAAAAGTATATTTAGTGATGAATTTATATTTTTTATTGAAAAATAGATGTTTGACTGTTTGCTAATAATCAATAATAAATAAGTACTTTTCTCTATTGCGAAAATTAATCTGTGGGAGTGGTTTTTTCTCGTAATGAATATGTTATCTCGAGAACGCCGTACATAGTATGGTCTTACAATAGTTACGAAAATACGATTGTTTGAATGTGATTTAAACATTTTTTACTGAAACTATCGTTCTAAACTTGGCGAGTTTTTTGGCGTTTAATTTCTGGCATGCGGCATCCAATCCGATTGAAAAAAAAAATTGATTCAAAACCTTAGCTAAAGTCCCAAAATCACTCATCAAATTTTATGCATTTAAATAATTACATATTTGGCTTATCGCATCTACATATTTCCATACGTAATGACCGACAGCCAATCAATCTCTTGTAGTCTCTCAATAGAGTCTTTATTCCTCAAGAATAAAGACTCTAGATGTTAACTCTTCGCACTCAGTTTGATCCATCTAGCTCTCCTCTTTTTTGCAGTTATCGTTTTTACTTATATTAGAACAAATTATCAGTTGGACAGACAGACATCCTTTGAGCGCATTTGGCTCATAGAAATCTACACATTAGATATAAAGCTGTTGTACAAAATTCCATACGTTTAGCTCAAAGCGTTTTTGTGTTATTTTTGCCACAGTCAGTGTCTGTGTGTCTCTTCAGAGTCAAAATTTGAGTTAATTTTGAACTGAAATTGCAAAAAAAAAAAAATCTAAAAAAAAAAAACCGTGATTTTCAATTCTATTCACCACATTATATATATTTGCTCAATTGCTTGTCTTGATAGCACAAGGTCAAACCGTTGAGCTTGTAGAGAGCAAATAGCATTCATCTTTATTATAAGCAAAGAGGAAGAGTGTTATTAGTTATTTACAAAAGATATGGTTTCTAAATGGAGCAAAAAAGTAAAAAATGTTCTGTGCTTTTCGAATATACTTACTGTTAGCTCAAATTAATATTGGAAGTAAACAAATACAATTTAGGTAGCGAATGAATCATCGGGTTTTATTTGAACAACAAGAGAATAGAATCCCCCCCCCCCTCTGGAGAACTGCATATTGATTTAAAAAACTCTAAACCCTGTAAAGGGATTGATTATAATTAACAAGTATTGCTTGTAATTAATTCATTTTTATAAGCTCATAACAATCATTTTACTCGTTTCTTTAGAGAAACGAATATTTTAAATATACAGTGTTTTATTTTCTCTCATTCAATAAGACATTTTCCGCCATGAGCGCTTGACTGATAAATATTTGGATTCTCTCTCCTCAGAAAGGGTAATAATGCAATTGAATTGGGAAATTTCTTTCCAGCAAACGAATTCAAATCCTTCTGCAGGTGGTTGAATCTTCGCCGGCGATAGCTTTTGAAATTCCACTCTCTGTTCCAATGTTCAGCCGCAATGAATCCAATGATTTTATTGCTTTCTCGGAGTCCCCGGCAGGACCGGAGGGTTTCAGGTTTGAAACTCGATTCCACCAAAGATTCCACTCGATTCCACCGTTGTATAACGGGGTCTTTTGCACGTTAAATCTGTCAAGCCATACGTCCCCCCGCTGGTGCGGTGTTTTGTGGGGAGGGGGTGCCAGCACAGGTGTCAACCTCGTCATCTGACCGTGATTCAAAATTACGAGGTCCGTCCCAAAATGGCCATACTGTTGATTTACAACGGGACGTTTGAATAACTAAACTAAACTCGGAGTCCCCGATTGCATATTCTCATGCCCTACCCTATTTCATGCATGGAGGAAAATCAAACAACATTATTGGTTCACACTCTATGACGAAAGCGTGACATGATTATAAACTAACTTCGAAATAGTTTTGGTTCGTATTGCTGCTGGTGGTATTTTTTTCCCTTGTCATAAAGAATCTGATTGTAAAGTAGGTTAGAATCGACCAATGCATTTAGAAGTGGGATAGAGATGCATAGATACGATTTTGATTTAAGTTCATATTTTGCAAATTTGCGACATAGTATAATGCTTCCTTACTTAAATAACAGGAAACAATTTTAAATATTATTAAATGGAAAATTATAATGAAAAATATAGATGGCAAACACCAAGGTATGCGTAACTAAGGTATATAATAATATCGCAAAAGAATTAATAAAATTCATTCAATTTGTGCGATCTAATTATAAGAGGCATTAAATCCAAGTTGAATGTGAACGAGAGTAAACATGACGTCACACTATCATCACTGAGTGGGCGGAGATGGGAACCAAAGATATTGTTCAATTTTCCTCCATACATGAAATATGGTTGTGAATGTCAATATGAGCTCCGATTTAATTCGTAACATTTATCATTACACTGAAGTGACAAAAGTCATGGGACGTCTTTTAATATCGTGTCGGTCCTCCTTTTGCCCGGCGAAGTGCAACAACTCGACGTGTCATGGAGTTCACAAGTCGTTGGAACTCCTCTGCAGGAATATTGAGCCCTGCTGTCTGTATAGACGTCCATAATTGTGAAAGTGTGGGTGGTGCAGGAGTTTGGGCACGAACGGACCTTTCGATGATGTCCCATAAATGCTCGATGGGATTCATATCGGGCGATCTAGGTGTCCAGATCATGCGCTGGAATTGTCCGGAATGTTCTACAAACCAATCGCGAACAGTTCTGGCCCGGTGACATGGCGCATTGTCATCCATAAAAATCCCATCGTTGTGTGGGTACGTGAAGTCCATGAATGGCTGCAAGTGATCTGCAAGCAGCTGAACATAACCATTTCCAGTCAATGATCGGTTCAGTTGCACCAGAGGACCGAGTCCATGCCATGTAAAAACAGCCCACACCATTATGCAGCCATCACCAGCTTGAACAGTGCCTTGCTGACAGTTTGGGTCCATGGCTTCGTGGGGTCTGCGCCACACTCGAACTCTACCATCAGCTCGTAACAACTGAAATCGTGACTCATCTGACCACGCCACGGTTTTCCACTGTTCTAGGGACCAGTCGATATGCTCACGAGCCCAGGAGAGTCGCTGCAGGCGATGTCGTGCTGTCAGTAAAGGCACTCGAGTCGGTCTTCTGCTGTCATAGCCCAAGGAAGACAAATTTCGCCGCACAGTCCTATCGGACACGTCCCTCGTACGTCCCACATTGATTCCTGCAGTTATTTGACGAAGTGTTGCGTGTCTATTAACATTGACCATTCTACAGAGACGTCGGCGGTCTCGTTCGTTAAGTGCAGGTGGTCGCCCACTGCGCTGTTCATGATGGGATGGGATGCCTGAAATTTCATACTCTCTGCACACTCTTGATACTGTGGATCTCGGAATGTTGAATTCACTAACGATATCCGCAATGGAATGACCCATGCGTCTAGCTCCAACTAACATTCCACGTTCAAAGTCTGTTAATTCTCGTCGTGCCGCCATAAATCACGAAAAACCTGTTGACATGAATAACTTGAACACAAATGAAAGCTCTGGAAAACGAACTGCGCATTTATTTTTTCGTTGCGATACTACTGCCATCTGTATATTTGCATATTGCTATCCCATGACTTTTGTCACTTCAGTGTATGTTGACTTGGTAAACCCAGTAAGGTAAAGATGTTACATCACTTCTGAGTAGCAGCTTTGAAACCCATTTCAGCCGGAAAACAATCATGTACACTATGCTTAGCGACTGGGAATAAAAAGCAGACGGAAGTACACAGTAAAGATATCTCGCTTCCCACCGTCAACAAAATATCAAAAAATTGTGTCGATTTTTAAGGTCAGATTACTATTGTGTCTAAAATAAATTGTATTTTTGCTATTCATACTTTCTAATTTTAAAACAAGTGTAGGCGAAAAATATATTTATCGTTATTTATTTATGTATCCAAATGATATTTTCTTAGAATTCAGAGTTTTTTTTTTTAAATGATTGGATTTAATTAATTGATATTTAATTTTTCGAATGCATTCATGATATTTTTCAAAGAAATTTTTAGGCCTAGTCGTTTGTAGGAACTTCATATAACAAGAATATACCTATAAAACTGTTGTGAGATTCAAAATCACACTGACAAATTCTATGGTTTATAGAAGGAAATGAAAAAGTTCATTCGTGTTCAGAGTACTTAATGATAGTTGTTATATAATCAGCTATTACTTAAATTTTTTGTTTTTCCAGAATTTTTAAATATTTGCTTAATAACTTATTTTTGTTCAAGAATCTTTAATTCGATTTAAACTTACTCCCCCCCCCCTCCTTCAAATGCGTCCTATCTTTGTTTTGATTTATATTTTTGAATGTTTAGCGTTTATTGTTTACAGGAAATGATGTTTTTTCGTGTTAGAATGTCATTTATAACACTCCCTCTTAAAGTTTCGTGATTCAAAAATTGTTTGTTTCCTATTTTGCTTCTGAAATTAGAGTTCAGTTAAAATTTTTGAAGAAGCTATAAGTTTAATGTTAGCATTGTTGTCACATGCGCAGTATAATTATTGCTTTTAAAGTTTTTTTTAAATATAAAATAAGTTTTGGCGGAGGTTAATCTAGCTGACAGCATCAATAAATTCTTGTTGTATTGGCCTTGAAATTTGGAAACTAGATTGTTGAAAGATTGTATTTAAAATCTGCATGAAAAATATGATACATATGTTTTATGAAACTTTAGTAAAAATTGTTCGTTAATCATTCTTCCAGATTTTTTTTAACATTCCAAACTTGAAAGAAATTTTAATTTTAAAAATTTTCATGCACTTTTATGAAGAATCAAGTACTCTTTTTGCCGAAAGCAAAGAATAGTTAAATGATTAAAAGTAATCCAATTATAAACCTCGACTATTAATAAGGATAAATGTGTGTTTGTGTATATTTCGGCATTTTAAAGTTTATGTCATTAGATCCAGGACACATTCAGGATCTAATGGCATAGCTATACTTTGGAAAAGGGAATATACCTTTTGGTGTGATTGCTTGTAAATTTTAATTAAAAATTAAGCAATATTCAGACGTGTTTTCCGGCATAATTTCTAATAATCTAACAAACCAATAAACATTTCTACATCACTGAGAATTATTTCAGATATTTTTTTTCCTTTGTTAACGATGAAGATTTTTCTTGTATTTCCAAATTAAGTAGCTTTCTTTTTAAAACATAATTTCAGTGAAATTTTTTTAGCTTGCAAAATAGGTTTAAACTTCAAGATTTCAAGATGGAAGTTCCCTTCTATATGAAAAATCAAAATTCGGCTGACGGAATTAAGAAGAATAGAGAATAAGAGATAATACATTATTACTCATTTAACACAATGAACAATATGATGTAAGGCTTCTTAAATAGGGCGAGTTCCAAGTTTATAAAAATTTAAATTCTAAAAATATTTTGTTGAAGATACCATTGAAATAAGTTACATAAAATATTTAAAAGAAATTTTTAGCAAACCTTGATTTAAGTGACCTAATTGGTCAACAAAGGCGACAAGACAAAGACAATATATTTACCCATGTAAGACATTTTTTTAAACACTTCTCATAAAAATTAAGTTAATAAATTATTATTAGATGAAAAAAATATTTGCATTTTAAGTACTTAAGAAATGGAAAAATTATATTGAGGAAAATGACTCCGAAACTAGAAATCTTGTCTATAAATAAATTGTTTTCAGTAAAATGTTCAATATATATTAAATAGAGCAACAAAACACTTTTTTTTTTCTTGTGCTAGCTACATAGAATCAATATAATTTTTAATTTTATTCCTGACTCGAAGTAAGTTGATATCCTGATGTTTAGATTAATATTTATCATCTCTCATTTTAAAATTAGAAATTATAATATCAAAACAAATTAAAGTGTGACAGAAGCGAGTAATTAAAATATTATTCAGTAAAACAAAGCAAGTAAAATATTATACTGCAAAACAATTTTTTAATGCACGTATTGTTATTAATTATTTTTTCCTGTAATACACACACACACACACACACACACACACACATACATACATATATATATATATATAGTATAAAATATAAATATTAAAAAATATTTTATTCTTTAAATCCTTACTTACATTTGTAAATTATTGATTCTTTTTTTCTGATATTAAGGCAATCAATTCCTTTTTTTAGTTCTATTTTTTTTCCTTTCCATTTCCTTTAATTATTTTGTATTGTTAATTTGTTTTTAATATTTCTTTTAATTATTCTAAATATTTTTATTTGCATTTCTTAAAAAGAAATGTTTACTACTCAGTCTCAATTGATTAATATACGCATACTTTTGCAAGCGTTGTCTTGAACATTGCTTTGCAAGAGAATAGTTCGTGTTCGGTACAAAAAAAAAATGCCCCAAATTTCTATGGTTGGCTTAACAATTTATGATAACTTCAGAATTTGCGTATTTTCAGCATATTCTTTGCCAACTTCTCAATGACTTATCAGTTACTTACTATGCTTCATAGTGTAAAGATTTCTCTAGATTTCTTTGAGAAATCTAGTACCATGAATGCATTAATTGATGCAAGTGTTGAAAGGCTATCATTTGTTTAATTTTAAATTAAACAGTAATTCCTACTGGTGTTATTTTTTCTGGTAATTATAATACATTTCCTAACTGTATAGTAAAATAATTTATTTTCAAAAAATTTTATTGGAAAAAGAAAAGTTTACAGTGAGAAAATTAAATTAATTCGTAAATGTTTCAAACTTATTTCTATAAATTCTGAGTGAAAATTTCAGTCATTTCTCAACATTTCTAATCCGGTTCGATTATATGCATACTTTTGATAGTTAAAAAAATAATTCAGCATAAGAAATACATTTCTCTTTTTCAAATCTTATCTTACTCATATGATGAAAATTTCAGTAGAAGTAATTATTTTTTAAATAACCTCTAACGAGCACCTGTCTGCTATTTCAAATAAAAATGGCTCTGACTAAACTTTATTCCTGCACGAAGTCCAAATTTAATCGTCTTATTCATCATTTAAATCTGATTCACGACCAGTAACGTAAAATTGAGACAAAGATTGTGCTTTTTTTCCCAAAATTTTGTTTTGCAGGTAAAATATAAATAAGTAAAACATAAGAATTATAAGTTAATTTAGAGATACCTTATAGTAATAATAGAAATTATTTCACAAATAACTCTAATCTAATATGATAAATTGTAGAAAAACATACTGTTTAACGATTTGATTTAAAAAACCAGTGGGATTCAAATTATAAAAAATTGGATATATTTTTGCAACTTATACCAAAAAAGTACTTTTAAGAAACCGTTATAATCTGAGAAAAAAATTGTTAGATAGTAAAATTTGTGATTGATTTTTTTTTAAACTTCAAGTTTATAAAAACTCATTTTTGATCAGTATTATTTTTGAATAACTGAAGTTCTTAGTAAATTTTAGTTAAATTAATTAATAAATAATATAATAATATAATTAAATAAACTAATTAATTCATTTTTTGAGAGGGGAAATCACATACTCCTTTCAAAATATATTTAAACTAAATTTGATAACTCTAAAATAAGTGCTCTGCTTTTTAAGATGCCAATAAACCGATGGCATGTAATCTTTTTCATCTTGATTTAATATTAAAGATGAATGCGTGTGTGTTGACATTATACAGGCAAGACTTCATGATCTACAGTTACTGAATTTGGCTCATATACACTTTGAAATTTAAAAATGTTCACCCCGAAGCATTTTTTTTTTTTTTTTTGAAATTTTGACTAATTAAAACTAAGAAGAATTCGTGGCTTTTTCGCCATCACTTTCAAAAATATTATTGCTCAAAAAGAAATGTAGGCTATTTAAAGTTTAAAAATTTATCTTTTTAGTGGTACCAATTTAATTGTCGTGCGAATTTTTATTAAATTTGGCTATTAAAAATTTGTTTTGAGTTCCATTAATGTATTGCAATAGTTGCTTCAGGCAACCAACCGGTTCGACGGTCTTATTAGTTATATTTGGTTTTAGGCAAATCATTTACATATAATTTTATGTCCTTGATTCTGCCAAAATATCCGACATTAATGCCATGTTACTTTTTTTTTTAAAATTTAATTTACTTTGTATATACACCTTTCTAGAGGAAACAGCTCCTTGGCATCACAGCGTTATTAAATATGGTGCATCTACCTTCTAAATTTCTTGGTATTACAGTTCCACTTTTTTGTCTTGTGTAATGTGTAGTTTCATTTGTGTAATGACAAATGAAATAAAAATGAAATTGTAATACTGAGAAATTGGCGAGATTAATAGATTATTTGTATTTTTAATAGCACAATGATATTATGCATTCGTTTCCAGCAGAAAGGTTCATGTTCACTATAAATAAGATAGTGAAAATAAAGCAGCGTTAATGTCAGACAGTTGAACCAGCTGAGAGCCTGAAGCAATTATTTATTAATAAATATAATAATAATTAAATATACATGCATCTTAAATAATACACGAAATGCCTTTCGAAGCAACCTGTTAATTAATTACTTGGGAACTAAATTTTAAAATAGTTAGAATCGCTGACCAAAAGTTAATATCCTTTAGATATATAGAAAATATTTCCAATCTTTTTTAAAATGAAATAAACTTTTAATAAGACATAAATGTATATAGTCTATAAAAAGTGGGAATTTCAGTCTTCTGTATAAAGAAAGTCGTTTTATAATATTCTATAGTCTATAAAAGGTATGGGCTTTTCGTTTTTAAAGATAATGATAACACAGTACCGTAGTGACGGCTTACGGCGGAAAGGGGGATATAGAGCAGCGCACAAAAATTGCCATTGGGTTTATTTTACTTTTGAAAGCTAAATATACCAAGAAAATTTGCGAAAAAAGCGCTATCCGCCGCTTTTACTTTCGTCACGCTATCATACATTTTTCATTTTCTAAGAAATGCTTGTGTCCTTTTCTCTCAGAAATAAACATATCTTACTATTATCATAACTAATAGGACACCTATTTCCCGTTTCCATGTTCATTATTGTGACAAATATGGTCGCCTTTCCCATTTCTGATAATTGGCATTTCAGGCCAGCTGTGTCATCACCTGTTAAAACCCTCAATTGTTAACTGACTCCAGATTGCCAGATGGGGGGATATTCCTCATCCGAGTGGTCTTCGCATATCGTCATTTGTGATGCCCATCTGAAGAACCACACGTGAGTTTCCTTCATTCAAGAGAAATTTATCGCACCTTCAAGGGGAAGGAGTGTCAGATCATCTGGATGTTATCTTTTTCCCATTGAGAAGGGACTATAATTAATGCGTGTTCCAGAACGATAAGTTACAAGGACGCATCATTAAGGGATTCCCAAGATCGACTGGTGATCACTGAGGGGAGAGAGGGCATTTTGCTGAACAGCGATTGGGCGAGAGAGAGCTCAAGTGCACCAAAGTGAAGGGAGGGGACAGATAAACTTTTTAGGTTGTGGACTGCCAAATTACGTCCCACTATTTAAAGCTCGTTGGATTCCTAGAGCTACCTCTGGAGTAGCCGTACTAATTAACAACCTATTAGCTTCTTGTGGTGTTAATTCTCTGAACTGATGGACAACCTATTTCACAATAAACCTTCGACTACTGTGTAAATATCACCAACTTCCAACTCCAAATGGTATAAATATCAAGTATTTTAACCTAGAATAGAACAAATTGCTCTTATGTACATATATGGCTGTAAATAAACGAATTGTTTGAAATTCTACTCTCTTATTTGATCGGCAGGAGCAAGACATTACAATGGTCATTCAACTGCCCTACATGTTTAGGCAGGGAATTTCAATATAGTTGCCATTCCCTATTACGTAATAACAATTATCGAAGCCATTTACTACTTTCGTTGTTTTATCCAGCTGTTTCTTACCAATCAATTTTCAGAATAATCTATAATTTCAGTTTTACATATCAAGCCAATTCAAGATGCAATACATCTATAATAGTTATTAAACTTTGTGGATTTCTTAAAAGAACTACAAATAGGAGATATATAAAATGAGAAGGTGTTGTCTTGATAAAATCGATTTTAAATGTTAGTTGGTAAGGACAATATTTTGAAATTAAATATTGCGTAATTGATAATTAATTTTATTTACCTACAGAGATGATGATATAAAGGAAAATACAATGTACAAGTATAAATTATCTTATAAATTTATCGTTCTGAATAAAGTTTCTCAGTATATTTGAATGAAAAGTTCAATTTCTTATCGCCCGCTCTAAATTGTCGCTTTCCTGGAGATTTATTTTTATCCTAATTGAGTGTGTGCATTTTAGTATTAAAATGTTGTGTTAGCTTTGGCAAATAAGGCATTTATATAGTTTTGAATAACATTAATATATTGAAAATTGTGCAAAATTAATGTAATTGTGTCGATGCTCAATAGCAGAGCTAGTAGGGTTTTTTTCTCCATTCTTAACTGAAAAGCTGAAAGTTGAGTATAAAAAAAAAGAGGAAATAAATTTATAAAATGTCGTAACTATCAGACAAAGGTTATTTAAAATTAGTTAATCAGAAAATTGATCTTTGATATATATTGCGATGTTCTCACTGCTTTTGGGCGTAAATTAAAATTTATTTAAAAAAGTCTTTAAAAAAACATGTTACTTAAAGTATTGTCTATCGCTTGGAGCTACTTTTTCCTATCTCTTTGGCAGCCTTTGAATTCCAAGTTGGAAAAAAAGACACATCGTTCGAGGCTATCACATCATCGACTGTCAGAGAGCCAACCCAATTTTTGGCATGGAACGGAAGTGTTGCTCAGCCAGGCCATGTGTCATTGACCGAAACAAGTAGTATTCGGAGGGGGTAACTTCTGGGGAAAATGGCGGGTGGGGTTGGACTTCCCACTTATGCATTTCCAAGGTTTTCACCAATTTTTCAATAGGTGGCAGAGCATTGTCAGTCTGCATAAAGGCCTTGTCGTGTTTCTGCTCGTATAGCGGCTATTTTTCTTTCAATGTTCAGCTTAATCACTCTAATTAGTCTGAGGTGATATCCCGTGATGGTTTCATTTGGTTTGAGCAGCTCATAATAACTATACTCAGATGATCCCACGAAATGCAGAGCAGAAGCTTGGAACCATAGATATTCGGCTATGTTGAAGACGATTATCGAAAATGTATCTCTTTTTCACCGCTGGTTACGATAGGGTGCAAAATCCTTTCATTTTCTGCCGTTGAAGCAGTTGTTTACTCTTGAAAAGACGCCGTTTGACGACTATCGTCTTGAAATCGGACGACAACTAATGAATTCGCTTATGAATCATTCCTAAAGCTTTGAAACTGTTGAGCGATCAACTTTTGCTTAAATATTTCATTAGGCATCTGCTATGAACATTCATAGCAGCATTCATCTTAAAGCTTATTGTGAGGGAGACAACCTCCCGATATGGCATAGAAAGTACAAGAGTGGCGAGTTAAAAATTTACCGTTGCTCTTATTATCGCCCATTTAGGTTTATTCCCCAATATTTTTTGTGTTGCGAGATTAATTTACAAAGAGATATTAATTTAACGAAAAATTAAGATTTAAACATATTTAATCATCTTCAATTAAAAAATACATCCTATTTTATAAAAATCGCAAAGCTTGAGTTATAAGAATTTTTTCTTTCTTTTCGAAACCTATATATTTTCTGCCTACTTTCCCCCCATTCTTGCACTAGGGTGGAAACATTTCCTAGAAAAACAGGGAGGAGGACCCGACAGTTTCAAATAACAGACGCAGAAAAGGGAACACTTCCATGTTTGATTGGGGGATGTCGGAAGCAGACGATGGGAAGGTCAGTTCAAGGCCTGGTTACCGAGTTGTCCATTTGAAAAGTTCATCCTATACCATTTTAAATTACCGTTCTTTTTGTTAATGGCTCTTTACAGTGAAATAGTGCATATATATAAATAATATAGTTCCGCATGAATAAATTCTGTTCATAGAAATTCAGTAACTTTTTTTTTTATTAAAAAATAATAAATGTTCTTATTTTTAAATTGTTTTATTAATATTTTTCTATAATTAAAGTTATATAAAACTGCAATTTCTATAACTAGCTCGTTTTTATCTCGCTATTTATTTATAGCGCCGATTTTCGAACGTCTATAAATAAATAGCGAGATACATAAACGCGGTTTACGGCATATAAGCAAAATATATTTACTGCATATAAGCAAATATTGGAACTGTTTAGTTTCAAATATTTCTTTAATCTAACTACTACATCAACTGTTTAAGGTGTATAAAACTACAGTCACTGCTCAAGCGATTATAATATTCTCAAATAGTAATGAGTTTCACAGTTAATCCTATAAACCTGTCACGGTTAATGGGATTAAATCATTGTCGTAGATAAGAAGGACCAGATACAGCCTTCTAGGAGTACTTAGGCCAAGGCCCCTTTTTATCTTCATACTACGTTCCTACTGCTTATATATCTTTTATTAATTTAAATTTTTTTATATAGATAGTTTTATGTAGCAATTTCGGATAAGCATTTCATTTGGGAACCTTTCAAGTGAGTTTCGGTATTCAAAATCTTAGTAAAATCATGCAAAATAGTAAACTTTCTGAATTTAAATAAAATATCATTTAATTATAGATTCATTAATTATAAAACGTTACATAAATTTGATTGGTTGTCTGTTTTAATGGCCCAAGAGCCAAAATAGGTTATACTGCCCCACGTGTATTATTATGGAACTATTAATAGGGAAATAATTAATTGGAATATCAGCATAATGCTATAAAATTTAAACACTTACTTCATTTTAATTTGAATAAGTTTATGTGCATGGTTTTTGTAATTTAAATGCAGGAGTAAAATTAATATGCTCAGAATATACCGCAAAAAATATAGCTATAAATATAACTTTAGGCAGTTGTATCTTTGTCTATTTGACAATTTGTCTCTTCCTATCGAGTCTTCCAACGATTAATATTGCTCATGTGACTGAAATATAATTAAATAATAATTAACTCATCAGCCATGGATAAAAAGACTAAAGTAGTACTAATTAATAATGAATTCGACTATTAATCATCCAAATATTAACTCTGCTTGAACGAATAAAATATTGTTAGTTAATTACGAATTCTATTGTCAATCTTCCGATATTTAACATTGCTTAAATGAATAAAATACTGTTAATAATTAATTCCACTATCAACATCGCCCGATGATGGAAATTGCTCAAGTGAATTAAATATCTCTAGTTAATAATTAATTTTACTGTCAATTGTACAGTGATTAACACCTCAAATGAATAAACTATTGTTAGTTAATAATGAATTCTACTGTCAATCGTTCAATGAGTAACACCGCTCAAATGAATAAAATATTCCTCTGTCACTTTTATAGGCATAAAATATTGCCAAATAGTAATGAAAAGTAATGAATTAACACTGCTCAAATAGTAATAATATTGTAAAATATTAATGAATTCAAGTAGTCATAAATTAACACAGCTCAAATGAATGAATAAAATACTCCATAGTCATTCTTGTAAGAAGAAATTATTGTCAAATAATAATGAACTAACAATGCTCAAACGAATAAAATATTATCAGTTAATAATGAATCAACTGCCAAACGTACAATGAGTAACACCGCTCAAACGAATAAAATATTCCTCTGTCACTTTCATAGGAATAAAGTATTGTCAAATAGTAATTGCTAAATTGTCAAACGTTTGTTTGTTATTAAACTATTTATTTTATTGTATTTTCAACTTTTGTAACCCCCTCACGATATTTAAATTTAAAGACATGTGTTGTTGCATATTTGTCAGAAATTAGTGAAAAAGAAATGCTATGAAAGCGTGATTATAGTCACTGGATTTTTCCTTAATAACTTAAATAATCGATCGTCGTCATGCGAATTTTAAAAATTCTACTCTGCGTTCTCACTTTTTAAGTGTGGTGCAACAATCTTACACAATCCACTTCATTATTTATGACATTTCCCCTTTTAAATTTTATCGTTCTGTTTTTGCGCTACTGAACCATAAAATCGCAAGTACAAAGAACGAAGGGATATCATCATTTTAATGGAACTTTGGTGTCAAGACTTTTCACTGTTACTTTCCAGAGATCTCTGCCCTCATGGCTCTTTGGTCTTTCCTCCGTTATCAGTGGCGAACAGTAGCGGGCATTGTTATACCACTTTTGCTGATTCCGGTTCCCCTTCTGATTGGTACTCGCGTAAGTACATTTTGTGTTCGAAGATGAGAGAGTGTCAATATTTAGTTGGTAACGTTGTTGAGGTGTGTGTTGTTGACATCGAATGTGAATAAACAATGACGACTATTGAAACGTTTCGATACATCGGTAGGTGATTGAAGTACAAATATAGTCAAAATTATCGTAATAATGAAAAAGGTGTCAATATTGAAAGAGTAAGATCTCATTTGCTAACCTGGTTTCAGAATCATGCTGTAAGCTATGAGAGATAAACATTAGATTCATAAAAATGGGACACAGGAAAAAAAATGGGAAAACTCTATTTAAAAAAAATGTAAATAAAGTTTGGAAGGTAGCTGGATTAAAATTTTGAAAGTGAAAGTAAAATATAAAAATGTGAAAAATATTTATAATGTATGAAAATATTAAAAAAAGGACTTACATTTTAAATAATTTTAGGAAATTTCATTAGGTAATAATGACAAAACCCATAAATGTAGGTAAAATTTTATTAAAAGTAAATAAATTTGCTAGGTAACTAGATAAAGATAGTGAAGTAAAGATAAAATATGATTGTATGAAAAATACATAAATGGAGTGAAAATGGAAAAAGAATTAAATATTTTAAATATTCAAATATATACTTTTTGGAGCTATATGGAAAAGATTGTGTCAAAAAAAAAATAGATACAAATTCTGTTTAAACAACTGAAAATAATGTTTGCTAGTTATCTAAATGAAACTTATGGCATTGTAGAAAATGTATAATAAAAGAAGATGATGTCTGAAAATCAATTTAGTAATTAGTTCATTAGTAATAAATTTAAGACCTTTCATTAGGGGCTGAGAAAAAATCTATAAAAATGATTAAAATTTCTAAATTTAAAGTTTCCTAGATCATAAAATAAGCTTAATTGGAAAGTGAAAATGAAATATTCATAAATATAACGCATGCAATAAAATTAATAAAAATATCTTTTTGATTTTGAAAAAAATAGACAATGAGCATTAAAGTAACTAATAAAATAAAACGGATAAAAATAGATAATATAAAATAGATAAAATAAAATAGAATAATAGTGAGATAAATCCTTTGAGTACTAAATTTCTAAATGCTTTTTTTTTCCTTGAAAGTTTCATTTTTTAAAACTTCGAATGCATTGGTTGAATAATTTATAAATTGATAAATTATGCTTTAAAAATGCAAATAAAATTATAACTTTAGATAAAATGTAAAGTCTATTTGTACTTTGTGATAAATTTTTTAATTGTTTGAAAATGTAAAAATTTTTTCATTTCATTTATAAAATGTTATGTTTATAAACATTATAAATCTGCTATATTTACTTTTATTTATTTCTGTTCAATAATAAATTTTGGAGGTGGTATTTTATATAGAAAAATATTACGTAATTTCAGAATTTAATTTTTGATGTTACACATATTTTTTTATTTTAAATATTTAAAAATTCTCCGGAAAATCAGTATATATAGGATGGGAGAGCTGAGTGGGTAGGTGAGGCAGCGTGTGACAGGACTCTATGTGATTGGTTAAGCGCATGGGGGAGTGTGAGGGAGTTTGCTGGCCAAGTCAACTTGTTGTTTACAAAGTAAAATTAAGGATTTAGAGAAAAGTAAGATAAGAAAAAATAATTTCAGTTAATATTACTTGGGGACGGGAAGAGTATAAAGTAGAACGTTACGGGGTCTTTTAATTTTAAGATCAGGGCTGTATTTAGGAAAATTTTTAACAGAGCTATTGTCAATATTTTCCAGATTATTAAAGAATTTAGTTGCTAGTTTGGCTATGAACTGTTTAAACGGTGGATAGTCAAGGCATTTGTACATATTACTATTGTGCATGAAAAATTGCATTTTACAGATTTGTCTGATTAATTTATTTTGCTGTAGTTCAAGAATTTTTAAATTAGACTTGGCCGCATATCCCCACACAGGACAAGCATACGCCAGTACTGGTCGCAAATAGGCGGTGTAAATAAGCATTTTATCTTGTCTACTCATTTTGGAGTTTCGAGAGATAAGGGGATAAAATTTACGAGTTAGGTCTCGAAACTTTTTAACTGTATAATTAAAGTGGGGTTTCCAAGTTAATTTATTGTCTAAAATGACTCCTAGGTATTTACATTCCTTAGACCACGGGATAGGTTGATTTTTAATTTTAAGAGGGGGGTGTTTTTTAATTAACGTATTTTTACTGAAAAGAATAGATTCGGTTTTGCTTGCATTTATTTCAATTTTCCAGGTGATGAACCAGTCCTCAAGAGATTTCAGGTGTCTATTGAGAGCTATTGTAATGTAATTTGGATTTTTATTTCTTGCTAGTATTGCGGTGTCATCCGCGTAAAGACACAACATTGTGTTAAACTGTTTGGGGATGTCATTAATATAAAGTGAAAATAAAATTGGCCCCAGCTTGGATCCTTGCGGGACACCTGCGTTTACAGGTTTAATAGCAGAGAATACCTTATTTAATTTGATCTTAAAGGATCTAAGACTGAGGTATGAAATGATAATTTTGACTAGGTGTGGGGGGATTTTATAATTAATTAGTTTGTAAATGAGGGCATCTAGCCAAACACGGTCAAAAGCCTTCTGTATATCGAGGAAAACAGCAGCAGTTTTTTCTTTATTTGCATATCCTTCCTCAATGAATTATGAGTCTACTAAGACGCCAACATTTCCCTTCTATATATACTCATTTTTCTGGTATTTTTTTATAATTATTCTATTTTATATCAATTGTAATATTTACTTAAAAAAAATTTTAAAAAAGTCTGATTTTCAAGAATAATGTTCAGCATTTTGGAAGCTCTTTTTATTTAAGATATATTGAAATTATAATAAATATAATTATGCCACCTCTCCTTACCTTTTATTTAGTCCGTTGTGATCTTTTTCAAAACTGTACAAGATATTTATAATTAAATATTCCTACTTTTCAGGATTGTTAAAAGAAAATAAAACGAAGCTCAATCTTGAATTCCGTGGTAAATTACAAATAATATTTGAAAATTTAAATTCATTGCGATTATAGTGTTCATTTTAAGCCTCTCCAAAAATATATCAATATGATATGATAATTGATCCCATACATTTTCAGACTTGGTAGACTCATAATTTTTCAGACGACATCCCATACTTTTTCAAACTTAATAAACCCATATTTTTTTTCAAATTTAATAAATTCATATTTTTTTAGACTTGATAGACCTATACTTTTCCAGACTTGATAAACCTATAATTTTTCATTGATAAACTGATACTTTTCCAGACTTGATAGACTCATACTTTTTCAGACTTGATAAACCCATATTTTTTTCAGATTTGATGCATCCATATTTTTTTAGACTTAATAGACTTATATTTTTTCAGACTTGATAGTCCCGTATTTTTTTTCATACGCCATTCTATACTTTTTCAGTGATTTTCATTTGCAGACTCTCTAAAGTCCTGGAGATATTTTAATTTTGTCTACGGGTAAAGGTGTAAAGAGGGGAGGGGGGGGGGACAAAAATTTGCTGTTTGATGTAATTCCCCCCCAAATCAAATATTTCTATACATAACCGCATACTTTCTCACCTTTTCACCAGGTATACAGGAAAAAATTGTACGATGAGTTATGCTGTTGCTTCGATTACTGTCTCAACTCTGGACGGATTCACATTGTACAGTAATAACTATGTTGAATTTAAATTTTCAATTGTTACTTTTGATTTTCTCTGAAAAATGAAACTGTACTTTCTCTAGTATTTTAACCCTTCTTTGCATGACGATGGAAATTTCCATCATAACATTTTGTGAACAAAAAATTGTACTCAAAACAAGTGCATTGTAAATGGTTATTACTGACAACTTTTTTTTCACGACTATCGCGTAATAAAAAACGTAGCTGTTGAAAAAAATCAAATATTATAATCACTAAAGAGGGTTTGAACTTGTCATTCTACTGTTTGTTGTCATCGTAAGAAACCTACGACTTCTTGAATATTTTTTATAACCAATTTGAAATTTTTTTTATTAACAAAAACGATAATGAGTGGAGCAATTTAGAAAAGATGGAGACATTGAAGATTTTGTATTGAGCTTAATATGTGAATTTCCATGAGGATGAATATTTCTACCATTTGTTTTTTGATTATTTTATAAGATTATTTTTAAACATTTTTTTCTTTTATCTAGAGCCCGAATTATTTCAATCTGATTTATTTCACTCAAAAAAGAAGAAAAAAAAAAAAAAACAATGCGAAAAGGGTAATAGACCTGGAAAGTTGGTATATTCATTTAAAAGCCCCCTGAATTTTTTTTATTATTTTGTGGTTATGAGCATATAGGTTATTATATCACAAAACATTTTCTTATTTGTTATTATAAGAATAAAATATTTTATAATAAACAAATAAAAACACATTTCCAGAATATGTTTTAAACGAAATATTATAAATATTTTTAAAGAATATTTTCCATTGCGACAATTTTTCTATGCATATCGTGTTTGTTTTAAATGATGATGCCGTAATTTTTTAAGTCAGTAGAATACGATTCCCTTAAAAAATTGGATTTGCGAAGATAAGCGTAAATTTAGAGCGCGCGTGATTTAGCAACCATTTTCTCAGAAAGATACTAAAAGATGATGCATCTATAAAAAGCGAGATATGAACTGGAACAACTTGCTGCAATAAGAAATCCCAACATTGCGATGATGCAATTTGATACAGATTTGTCATGCTAACGAAATAGAAACTTTTTTCTCTATTAGAATTTGGAATTATGAAATGACGAATCAAAAATTATCTTAGCTAGTAATAACAATACGCTTTCCGCATTATTAATGTGTCATGCGGATGTCAAGGATTTTTTTAAATTCTCTTTCATTGTTTACATAAAGTTTCACTTTCATATTAAAAAAAATCATAAATGAGATAATTTTTCTTTCCATGCTATTGTTATGCTGATATTTGAGATTCTTTTTTTCTTGGCATATTAAATTATGGCATACATTGTTTTTCTCATAAAAATGACAGCATAAAATGTCTTATTTACATGAAATTCTTAAAAATGCACAGACAAATAGTGGACAAAACATTTTGAATCATAGAATAGTCAGTCTTTTTTTTTTTTTTGTTGTTGTTGTTGCCCTGGGTTTAAAAATAATCAATGAAAGACTGTTTGATTTTTTTTATAGTTTATTTAAAATATTCGTTTTTTTTAAATTAAAGAGAATTTTTTTAAGAAACAAATTTTAGATTCTTTGGATGTCTCAAAATCAATTTAAATTCTTAGAAAGTTGTAAGAAAAAGCTCTTGTAAAATAAAAACTATAATAAAGAATATATTAGTAAGAAACTCTGTATCCTATTTATAAAAAAAACTATGGCAAAACAACTAAAAAAATTAATAAATTTTTCTTCAAATGAAGATTTTTAATAACATTTGTTAGTAAATCACAAAGTTCTATGCATAAAGGGATTAAAATTTAAATAACTTATTCAGAGAAATTAGATAAACCGAAAAAAACCGATCATAAGAATACTAATCCTTAATGGTCAGAAAATAGAAGTTAAAGGACGTAAAAAAATTAAGTGGAAAGGAAACATCTAATTAAAATTGTAATTTTTTGTAGTGTGGAGTTCTTGCATTCATATCATTGCCATTTTAATCTTATAGTTATCAGCATGTATATCAATCCTATATCACTTGTAAATCCCAGCTAAGCGATCATGACAGTGCATAAATAATCATATGATCATTACTTTTTTTATTTGCAGGTTGGTAATTTATTACTAATTTAAAATGTCAGTTTTTTATTTTGTCTCGTATTATTTGCACCCGTTTTGACATTTAGCACTGAACAAATTTAAGGAGGGATATGACAATTTGTGTATCAACAGTACTTCAAAAATGAGGTGGAAACTTTGAATCTGATTTCAGTATGCGAATATCATCTAAAACAAAATGTATAGAACCTCATTGTAGCCTCAAAACCTAACTGTCGTATTCCAAATAGATTGTGCAAAAGTGACAATCTTTTCTTTCCTGTCTTCCTTTCTTCTTTCCTTCTTTTTTTGTTTTGACAATGTTTTTTAATTACTCTTCACAAAATTTATTTATCAAAAATAAAACATTTTCGACAATTAGTATGACGATACGACAATAATTAATATGTTATATCCTTACCTTCAACCTACAACTCTATAGGTACATTAATGATAACACAGGTCTGCATATAAAGAACACATCTGAAAAAAATGAAAAACTTATATCAAACAGCCATAAAGATTTTTTGATTGTGTATTCTAAACTTACGAAGACACTTTTAACTTAGTAAAAAATTAAGATTTTATCTAAATATAAAGCGTAATTGTTCGTTTAATTGATATAAATGTACGTATTTAGCTTCTAATATTAATAAAATGTTATTCCTTAGATAGTTGCTACTAATTTTAACACATGCTAGCTGATGTAAGTATTGCTTAGAATTAAAATGTTTTCATATATTAGTTCAATTTCAAAATTAATAATTTCTTTTATCTGAATTTTATCATACACAATTTTTTAATCATCGGAAATATTTTCATATAATTTAAAATGAGATATGATGATGAGATGTTAAATAAATCGAATCAAGTGATTTTTAAAAATTTTAAATTATCGGGTTCGGCTTATAAGTTAATATTTAATGGGAAGTATTCCAAATTTTGCTCTCAAATACTGAAAAACAATTTCATTAAATAGTTTTGAAACAAACAAATCATTAAATAATTATTAAACATTTTATTTTAAAGTCCTTTTGAGTTTTATTAATGTGACATGGCAACAATTCTTCATACGTTATTGAACACAAACGGTGTTTTAAATTATGAATGACATTGATTGTTTAAAATTATTAAAATGAAAGAAGCAAACTGTACAGAAATAAATTTTGTGTTTTTATTTAAGCAATTTTTATTGTTAAAAAATTATTTTTGTGAGATAAGTATCTTGAAGATATTGCAAAGTAATGCCGTAATTTTGCCTCATTTATATATCCGAAACTAACTTGATTTTAATTAGCTTAAAATGAATATTGCTAATGTGTTGAATATAAATGTATTCATTAATTTAAATGTTCTGTTTTTATAATTGACTCAATATTACGAACTCATTATTAATTATATCACATTTCTGCCTAGTAAAGAAATATCTATAAACTTCTTTAACTCAAAATCATCTACATCTATTCAATTATTTAATAAATTGCAATATAATTGAAAAATTGTGCGAAAATGAATGTAATATAATTGAAAAGTGTAACCGTAACTGTTTCCTGCCCTCTATCGGTCATTACCATGAACAATCTGTCCATGTCTTGGAAGCGAACGTAAAGCATGATGAGTATTATTTTTATGCATATATGTTAAATGTTATTGTCCTAAATAGTTTTGTACCCTTGTAAATCATGTCCTTTAATGTCATTAAATGTATTTTTACCTAAATTGGCATGATTTATTGATTTTAATAGTTTATCTTGACAGAGTTAGACTTTTGGCGCCCTTTCGGTCACAAAAGGTAAAATTTTGAATCTTAAAATTCTATAAAAATATTCCCTATGAAATAAGTTGCTTTGAAGTGATTGCAAAATATGGCAAAATTAATATGAATTTTTAATTAAAGGCATATTTAAACAAGTTTTGCATTTTGGAAAGAAGACAATATCCTTTTTCTTGGATTTTTAATTTAATTAAAATTTTAATTGAAATAATGTGTGAAAAATTCTGTTTTATTTGGATTAATTATTTAGGAAGAGATATGGAACATACGCATACATTGTGACAATGACTTTTATTTATGGTTAAATAAAATACCTGTATACAGCCTAGCTGTATACAGGTATTGCCCAGCTTCATTGTAAAATTAAGGCACAAATTTTCTTAAAGTTTAGGTTTGAAATAAATCGGTTGGTCAAATATCAGCATATATTTCCATAAAAAATAATTGGTGGTTGTAATAACCTTGGTTTGTGTTATTCATGACATATCATAAGGCCATGCCATGAATCGGAATTTTTTTTTGTTCGTGATAAATAGTACAATAGCATTGCAGAAAAAACAAATAATGCTTCAAAACTGCCGCTTTAGTAAACTTCATTCAATTATCAACACGGCTGAAACTTTTTAGAGAACTTGGGAAGGAAAATAAATTATGGAGTTCCAAGATAAAAACTTAAATAGTATTATAAGATGTTCTATTCGAGTTTATTTGTTCTAAGTCTTTTTTTAATAAATATATTTTTAATATTTAATTTTAGGGGTGGAATCCCTAATATTAAATATATCGATTTTAGGCGTGGATCCTTTTACGAGCCTTACATTACAGATATGTCATTATATTATACGAATTTTATGAATGGTGAATTGTAGGAGGTGAATTGTATGTATCGATAAGTTAATATGTAATAAATTAATTATTAAATATGTAATAAATTAGTTCTTATCTGAATACAATTTTAGCAATTTTAATCCGGAATTGAATCTTATCTTTTGGAATATATAATCCAAAATAGAATTATAACAATTAACTATGATAAAATTATGCGAACTAATAGAGGAACATAAAATCAATCCTGAGTATGATTGCTTATAGAATTGTAAACTGGGACAAAGTGATTTTTAGTAATTTCATTCACAGCATTCGCGTATACAAAACAATTTATTCATTCATCAGTTCTTTCTCATTGACATGGCATAGTCTCAAAGTGAAGGTACGATTGTAAAAAATTTTACTTATTTATAAATTATACTTAAGATAACATGAAAAAGGTTTAAATAAAGGAAAATACCTAAAATTTTAATTTGCATGTATTTATCACAATTCGAAAAAAATCACTTTATCTCAGCTTTCAATAATACCATCCAAGTTGATTTGAAAATTCTGATGAATTTAATTTTAAATTCGACAAGTCTAAGAATAAAATTTATTTCTTTAATTATAATAAAAATAACTCATTAAACATGAATATTTCTGATATTCAGCATTGCTTATGCAAAATTTTAAAAAAATTGCATCGTTCTTTTAAAATTTAATGACGTTGTAAAGATATTATTAAATTTTAATTTTTATCATGTGATAACAGGATCCTGTTTTCGCTAGGGAAGTTTTGAATAACTGAAGACAACAAATAATTGAAGCTCGAAATAGCGTACTTGATAAATAATTGAAGCCCGAAATAGCGTACTTAATGAATAATTGAAGTCCGAATGAATAAAGTATAAATAGTAATATTCATCAACACCTTTTAATTACATATAGCTTTTTACCAGAATTGCGTTATTATTATGTACATTTCTTGGAAAGCAGAGGCGTTTTTAAAAGGTTTACCTGCTTTTACCAGTACGGCTTTATTATAACGTATGCCTCTTTGATATTAGATGCGTATTTAAAAGGTTGACGTAGAACGATGTTATCATAGTTGTTATTTTCATGGAATGTAATTTTTTTTCCCGAGGAAGTTAAATAATTTAATCTTTATATGTTAAAAAAAACTTCACATGTGATAAATAACAGTTTTGATAAAAGCATTTTCTCCTTCCCCCAATGGGAAAATATCATGTCATTCATTCTTAAGCACTGAAGGATTTGAGTCCTGTTCTAAGATTAATCCATAATGAAACTATTTTATAATCTTAGAAATTAGAAAATAGCAGTTTGTGTTCACAAAAATATTGTTTTCATAAAAATTCTATATAAATTAATGTGTTTAAGAATTTATTGGTATATAGTTTATCATTTGGAAATAGCATATATATATATATATATATATATATATATATAGAGAGAGAGAGAGAGAGAGAGAGTTCGATTGGGAAGCATCCTTACTGTTTCAAACGGTTAATGACGGATTAATTAAGATAAATAATTACTTAAAAAATAATGTCCTCATATAATAGTTTGAAATTTGTCATCGTAGATTTCATTTTTACTTGATTATTATTTTTTGTTTCTAATGTGCCATCGTCAAATCTTACACATTATAAATAAAACGGTTATCTATTTCCAAGTGACTGAGCTAAAGAGAATAATAAAAGCAAGTCCGTCTGTACTTTTTGTTTTTTTTTTCTGATCGATATGCATCACGAACTGCGGGAATCGCCAGGAAATTATTCTGGAGATGCAAATCCTTCAGAAGAACATCTACATGCCACCTACGTCACGACGGGTAGTTAATCCGAAGCGGTGATTAAAGGTTACTGACCAACAAGACCGTTGGTTACGGCATTACGCCCTAGATGATAATGACACAGCAGAAAATAACTGATTCTGAAAGTCGTCGTTAATATTTTCTCCTGCAAACCTCTTTTACTAATTAGTATCTTTAAAAAATGCGGCTATATTTTGTCGAGACTTCTCGAATCTAGCTATCAATCATTGAAATTCTATTATTGGAAATGTTAAGAAAAGCCATTAAATATAAATCTTGAAATTTTTGTTTTATGTTTCTGTGTGTGCTTCGGCTTTCATCTGCTGATATAAATTTGATAACGACTTATTTTTTTAACTATCTTATCCAACATTTTATAATATCAAAAATTATGTTTATATGAAAGAAATAAATGAGATAAAACCACAAATTTCTTCTAATTTATTTGTTCTTAAAAGGGTCTGGGACATATCAATTTTTTAAATAATTAATTTAGAATTTTGTAACTTTTTGTTTTGGTTAATCATTTAACTAATAAGCAAAATCATGACATAAAAATTTAAAATGTTTTTAAAATTTTAAACTTAACTTTGAGCAAACTTAACTTGAGTCATTTTAAATCGCTGCTGTCAAAAATATCTTCGGTTAATTTTCTTTAAAAAAATTAAACACAAATATATGAGCTTTAATTTTAACTCAGTAATTAAAAAAATATTTATTCAATAAAAAAGGGAAATATTTGAATGAAAATTTCTAAAAATTCTAAGATAATTTTTATTAAAGTCATGTTTTTTTAAAATTTGTTCGAAGTTCGTTCATAATGACGTTACACTTTCATCACATAGTGGCCGATGGTGTGAACGAATGATGTTGCTCAATTTTTCTCCATACATGAAACAGGGTAGGGAATGGGAATAGACGGCCCGGCCGGGAAAGTTGTATGCTTTGGTTTAGAGTCTATGGAGATGCAATGTTGCAGAATAGGATAATATCCTTTATCCCTTTGACAAAGTTTTTGCTTCTAACTATTGCAGCGTGTCTTGGTCCCTCTCCCCCCATATTATTCACGTTTTTGTGCTTCCTTCCACCGAGTGTCACGCCCTTTTTGATTTCACTTTCTAATGGTGTTGGTATAGCATGCCAACTATTGTTTCAGTGCTTGATTTTCAAAGCAACACACCACAAAAATATATCTCGTTCTGGTGATAGAATCATGATTCAACTGTCATTATAAGCAGAAATTAAAAATGCAAAAAAAATTAAATGCTTTTTTATAACAAAATTTGATTATTTTTGTATCTCGGATCTCCTTAGCCATGCTAAACATTAATTTTGAGCATTATTTTCATAATTTCGTGACAAAGCAAAGTGCGATTTCGGGAGTTAAACCGGCCTTTCCTCTCCAGACTTCCACACCGCTCGAAAAGGAAGATGTCTCACTTCAACTAATTAAATATACAATGAAACAAATCTATATACAAGATGTTTTTGTTTTTTGATAGAATTCTTCTCGTATCTACCATCTTAAATCTGACACTTTTTCTCAAAATTTTGAAAAATTTGATTTTAACCCCTTATGAGGTTTTTTTATATACTTGTTGGTGATATCTCCTATTTTATTAATGTTTCATTGTTTTAATTCGAATCAGAAAATAGAGAAAACCTGTGAAATTTATCTAATATTGGAATTTTTGTTAAACAATAACAACATATGAATGCTGAAATTGTTACTAAGATGATTAAAAAACATATATATCAATGAATACACCGACACCGATACGAACCCCATTACTCAAATTACTCCAATAGAATCGTAGAGATAGCGTGTCTTCCCCGTAATCTGAGCGTCCCGAGTTCGAGTCCAGGTTCGGGCATGGTTGTTCTTCTGTGTTCTACCTGTGAGTTACATGAATGGGCCCTCCATTAAAAAAGGGGGATTGTGCAGGCGAATGTAAAGCAAGTCAAGTAGTAGTAGTCAAGTCGTATTCTTGTCCCTAGTTGGCGCTACTGAAGAAACAAGAAACACCCATTTAGGTTTAAATCGCTGACAGATTTCTCAGCGGGCTTGTAAAGTGCCATAAATAACAACAATAATATCAATCGAATACATCGATCATCTGTACATAGCTGTATCTGTATCGATACATCTGTAAGAATACTTCAATCGGAGTTTTAAAATAACATTTTTATTTTGAAAAATTTACATAAAAAACATTTTTTTAGATGTTTATACAAAGAAAAAAGAAGGGAAAAGAATAAGTAATTCTGTAAGTGTTTACAATCAGAATTAAAATTTATCATTGAAACGATGGAAAAGTTAGTGAGTCAGGAGCTGCTAATTCAGTTTCTATTCTCACCTAAATAAAGTAATTTTTAATAATATTGATTATGGTAATTTTTCACAAAGTTAGTATATAATTAACGAAACCAAAAGGATTTTCAGCAATACATTTCAAATTTGTGTTTTGATTTGTATCCCATTTTCACTTCTGGACACCATTGTCTAAGTAATTGCCTCACACAATCATGCGCGTGGCAATTTGGCGAAGAATTTTTGCCGTTTCAGTCGCAACAATCGCGCGAGTACAATAGAACAAACGATGGGAATTATCTTATAAACATTCTTAAATTTCGGGTTAGGAACTCCTTCTTTCACTTTTAGAATTTTATTTCGAGGCACGATTTCAGAATTCCTCTGCACTTTATGCTCGACATTTCCAACAATGCGATGGATTTCTCATGACGTCACTTTGCTTTAATAAATAAAGTAGAGGGGAGAAAAATAGTTTGTTTTTTGTTTTATATCTCGCGTAATAAAATCGGCTAAGTACATAGTGCCGAATAATAAACACAATAAACAAGAGCGTTTTTTTCGTATAATAAACTCGATATTTAAAATTCTATATCTTTTTGTCTATCAACAGTGGATGTAGTCTCCCCGAAACATTCTCACACACTCTCCAGTTGACCAGTTTAGTTATATTAATCTCCCGTTTACAAGCAACTCTAGAGCTATTTTGGGACGGCTGTCGTATTTTTGAATCACGATCAGAGGATGAAGACGACACCTGAACTTCCACCTCCTCTCTACACCACACCACTGTTACGAGAGGACGTTTGGGCCGGATGGATGGATTTAAAGTGGATCACACCTGCTTACACGATGTTTCTTCGTTGCAATTGGGTTTCGAACCTGCAACCCTCAGGTTCCGGGGTCGATACATTACCTTGAAGCCATCGAACCCCAATCTATTAACCAATTAACTGCTTCAACCAATGCATATCTAAATTGTGAGAAAAAGTAAGCGATGACAACTATACTCGTCAAACACAGAATATGTGTAATATGAAATTGTGTTGTAAGGAACTGAAACTAAATTCAGTGGCACGACAGCCCATGTGTCCTTATAGTATCCAATTCTGCTTTCTTGGTACAAGGTCCTGTGCTGCAAAGCATTTGTAATGAAATGACTTTTATTCATTTATTTTATTTCAATAATCACAATTATTTATTTACTTAAACTAACATACATTTAAAAAAAATATTAACGTAAACAAACATAAAAAATTAATGTGTTATTTTAATTTGCTATTGTTGTCTAATGCCACTTGGTCATGCTAAGCCCGAATGAGCAGAGCTCTTTCGAATTAAGGCTGAAATGTACGCCTTTTTTTGTTAACGAGCACCGTTAAGGTGAAAGTACGACTTGGCTCGAACACACAAGACACAGCCCTTTTTAGGGGGTGGTCGAACTCATTAATCCATCCGAAAGTCAGAATTTAGATACGAATCAGAGACCGACTCGTCCCTGATTCACTACCCCCAGAGGTATCGTTTTATTATGGGAACTTGGAGAATTTTGCAGTCACGACATATTTAACGTGCCCCAACTCCCATTAGCCCACACGGTGGTCTTTGGCCAAGACGAGGGCAGAACTTGGGACCTTTCAGTTTCGAGACTGGCGCTCTACCAATCAGGCTACCGCGGCCCTAATTTGTTATTAGAGAATGGTATAGAGCAAAGCATAGTAGAGCGCATAATAATCTTTTATTTGTTCCTTTTATTTCAGCTTGATCTAAAAATATTCTAAACATGTTGAAATTTACCAATATGATTGGATTTTTACTAAAATTGTAACTCAGACTGCAAATTGTCACTACTTATTATTCCCGACTAATAGGCTGCATTAGTGCATGCTGTACTTTTCTATGACGAGTGTACTCGTCAAAAACTGTTAACTGGTTAAAGTTTATCCCCTTCTTTTTTGCATGAAATTATGCTGCCTGATTAGAAAAGCCTGGCAAGGCATTAATGACCAATAATTACAAAATATAGATACTTGACGTGAATTTAACACTTTTACTGAATCTATCATGCGAATATGTATTTTGCACGTCTTTTTGTGTGCTGGATGGAGCCCAGTTTCACATGGAACTTTAGTTGTAGTCACAAAATGACGCAATAAATTTCAACGATTTAAGTCTTTATATGCATGCCAAAACTCATCCCATTCTGAGTTTTTGTGTTTATATGCATTCGGAATTTTACTAAAATTGTAATGCGACAGGCAGCCTATCCTATGATAAATTCAATTTAAAATTCGATAAGAATTTATGCATTGTTTCTGATGGCACTTGCCCTTGACAAGCCCGCTGATTAAATCAGAGATTTTAAGCCGAAATTTGTAAGCCTCTTGACTTTCACTAGCGCCATCTAGGGCCAAGAGTGCGACGTAGCTACTCACTCTCGTCACAACTCTTTTTACGCGACGGATTTCATTCATTCATAAGCTGGCGTCATGGCATAGGGGTAGCGTGTCTTCCTCGTGATCTAAGAGTCCCGTGTTCGAGTCCCGTTTCGGGCTTGGTTGTTCTTTTGTGTGTTCTGCCTATGAGTTGTATGAATGTGGCACCCTGTAAAAAGGGGTTGTGCAAGCGAAAGCCTGTGTCATCTTCATATGAGCTAGAAGGCAGACTTCTGCTCTCTGGGTGCTCAGGGGTCTTTACCCTTAGAAGCTACTGCACCCCCTTTCTGTGGAAACGCGGACACGACATCATTCATTCATCCACGGATCGTAATTTAAATATGAATCAGAGAGCGATCACCTCTGATCCAGTACCCTTAGTGGTATTACTCTCAACATGGAGGACTTTATGATCACGACAGATTTATATGTGCGTCAGTCACCACCACACACGGAGAGTCTTTGGCTGGAGAATTCGAACTCAGAACCAAAGCGATGAGAATCCAGCGCCCTACCAACCGGCCTTCCCGGCCTAGATTTTGTATTTTAGTGTTAAACTGCGTATACGTAGTTCTTTATATTTTGAAGTTACCAAGCTCACTTGTAATGGAACAGCTGGACAGACACACTTCTCCTCCATAGATTTTGTTCAAAATTTCTTAGAAATCTACAAATGTTGTGTAAAAATAATATTTTGTCTCTGTAGTTCAAAGTAGTTTTGAATTATCATGTTCACAGATAGATATAATTTCAAAAATATGTTTTTCGAACTCTAGAAATTTGAACCGAGGAGATTCTGTGACTGAATTGAGTTCAATGTTAGACAGAAAAATTATAATTGGGTCATCAATTCATATATCAAATTTCATATAAGTAGGTGTCTGAAAGTACTTTTGAATAATGATATTGACAGACACAATATCAAAAATGTGTTTTTAGAACTCAGTGAGTGCTAAAACCTGGAGATTCATCGAAATTTCGACTTCGAATTGTTTAATGATTGCTTTGTTTAGTTATATCAACGTCCGTTTTTAAATCAACACTAGAATTATTTTGCGACCGACCTCGTGATTTTGAGTTGCGGTCAAATGACGAGGACGGCACCTGAATGCCCCCCACCCCCCTACGCACTACACCAATCCAGTGAGAGGACATTTGGTCTCACGAATATAGCGTGCAACAGACCCCTTTACGCGACAATCGTGCGGTGGAATCGGGTCTCAAACCTGAAATCCTTCAGTTCCGAAACCGAGACTTTACCACCAGACCACGTCATATAACCGAAGGAAAATTAAATTCTCGCTTTCTCGTCACATCTCTCACGCTGCTTATATATATATATATATATATATATATA
>JAPMOQ010030048.1:453684-471639 GCA_026543055.1 Argiope trifasciata
TCGAAATCGAAATTAAAGCTCAATTCAGAATTACACGCTAAAAGTTCACAAAATGAAAGGTAAATAAATAAGAACCAATCAATGAAACAAATCCAAAATACTATAATCAAAGAATTATTTAAACGAAACAGAAACAGAACTAGCCACGGAAACGAAACCAAAACCGGAATCGAAACTAAAAATCATTACTGATTCAAACAAGTTTAAGAATTAAAAAAGTTTTTAAATCAATTATTGTATTTGTAGAGCGCAAATGCAGCTACAACTAAAGTACATTTGAATCTAAATTAATTAACAAAATATTTCTATTGATTATTGTTTTGATTCTTATATTATATATATATATATATATATATAACATATAAATTTTATAATTGCTCTTTAACAAAGATTTTAAGAGCAATAGAACATTAAAATAACGGTTTATTTCTAAAGATTTCTATAAACACAACCGGATGGTGAGAAATGAATGACAAATTATTTCAATTCCTTTTACTTCAAATATTCTTTTCATCTTCCGCATTTCACATTGACTTTTTGTAGACGCAAGAGTGATTTTCTTTTATTTTTCGATATTTAATTTTTTATGGAAAGCCTTTCTTTTCCTTCACGAGGTTTCTCCATTATGTTGTATAAATCACATTTTTATGATTATAATGGTTGTTATGAATGAATCGGGAGCAAGACAAAATACAGTTAAATAAGAAATGTAAGCAATAATTTATCTGAACTTGAAAATAATGTGATACATTCATTACAAATTCCTCATATTCATTTTTTTTGTGCAAAGTAATTTTAATGATTTTTTTTTGAAATTTTGATAAAAATATAACTAAACCTTACACTTTTTTTTCATTGTTCTTTGCATTTTCCTAATTTTATATTTATGAAAAAATATTTTTAAAGATGTGTGACCCAAAAGAAGAAATTTTCTGTATTTTAATTTCGCTTTATTTCATCCTGGGTGATGCAACTTATACAGATAGAAATAGGACAAGAGATTTATCAGTCTACATCGCGACACATGATTTAAAAAAAACCAAAATTCCCCTCAGTGATTTAACTCTGAGATTTTGATAGGTATTTCTTTGACACGTGTTGATTTAGGAAAAGAAAAAAGTATCTCTGAAATAATGTTGTAAGCATTAGGGATTTTTATCCCTTTGCTTAGAGTATGATAACCTGCTGAATTCAGAAGTTTTATAGAGCGTGTGTAGAATTAATTAAATAAAATAGCAGGAATTGAATCAAGAAATAAGAGGACAGTTTAGATTAAAGTTGATATGTGCTACATTAAAATAAAAATTACTAAAATAATAAAGATTCAGCTCAGATTTTAAAATATCATTACATATATGCATCTTTATACATCCAGTTACACCGCAAAAACCCAGCAGGGGTTAAAAAGGGCACACTTTTTTAATTTTTTTCATCATTACTTCCAAAAATTATTAAATTAATTGTAAACAGAAATAAAATTATTTCTTTTTAATTAAAATTATTGTATATAATTATTAATTATACATAATAGATTAATAATAATATAATATAATTTATGACTACCTTAAATGATTCATTTAATTCTATAATTAAATTAATTAAATGAATAATTGTGTGAAAAAATAAGAAAAAAGTGAAAATTAATATTATTTGCAATATACATGTATTAATTCGTTTTGGCCAACTTTTGTAAATCCCCCCCTAATTGTGATTAGTCTAGAATGACCATGAAAACCAATTTTGTTCTACACCTGTGAGTCTGCTTCATTCCACAAACACAGGTGAATCAATTCATTTAGTAACGTTTGTTTGGGTTTTCTAGTGTTACCGTAGAAATGAGACTGGAGAGAATTATTTAAGAAAGGGACATGAGACGAAATTGATTTATAACCTTTTTGTTTATACAGAATTCAAACTACAATTCTTTGTACGAATTCTTTTCTGCATAGATAGAGCAATTGTTACAAGCATAACTGATGCAAATGCATTAGAAAGTGCAACGTTTCTGTTCTGCTGAAGCAAAAATGACATTTCATACATCATAAATTTTTCCTAATTTTCAAAATGGACTGACTCTATTGTCTGGAAAATCTTACCAAAAACAAACGAAAAATTTTGATTGCGTTTGGCTGATAGAAATATGTAAAGATAATAAAGGGTGTCCCAAAATTAAAGCAAGATTTGAATGTTCCACCATTCATGCAATTAAATGTAAGATACCCTATTAAAAAAAACATTTGAAAGCTGATAGTTTAAGATGAATAAAAACAGAGAGTTACATGAAAGAACAACGTGTCTGCATTGTTGAATAATATTTAAAAAATAAGGGAACTTTGGCGATAACAGTTCGAAAATTTGAAAATTGGCGTCCTACAAATCCAGTGATTTAGCATCACTGGATTTCCTTTTATGGAGTTATTTGAAGTCAAAAGTCTATGCTAACATGCCCATAAGCAAGCGTGCATCGAGGGAGGAAATTCAACGCTTCATAAACGAAATCCAACCATATTTGTTCAAAATGGTTTTGGAAAATTTCGACAAATATGCCAGCAAAACTATAGGGGAAATTTGCCTTTTGTGCAATCCCATGCATAACCTTATCATGTGTACTTTAACATTCAATAAAATATGCTAATGTAAAAAAGTATTTACTTAACTCAAATTACTACTTACTAAGTACTACTTACTATGTAATGTTACATTACATAGTAAGTAATGTTATGTTACTAGTAATAAATACTACTTACTATGTATTTACTTAATTCAAATCATGCGTTGACACGTTATTTTAGTGTAATGCTCAATTTTTATCAAGCCTAAACTATCTATAGTCAGATAAGTTTTTTTTAAAAATAGGGCTGTCAACATTTAACTGCATGAACGGGGATAAATTCATATCATCAAATTAATTTTGTGGCCCTCTTTATAAATTTTATTATTTATATAATATATTTTTATCCGTGTGTATTGCGTGTCCATACATTAAGAACTGAGATACACTCTGATTGGCCTAAAAGTTTCTAGCCTCACCTCCCGGAAACTATAAAAGGCCGGCACCCTGAAGCTGGAGAGTCGCCAATAGAGTCACTGGTAATAGAAAAGTCCTAAACTGAGGAGTGATGGTGAATAGCAGACTGAGTCACCGAGAGAATATCGAAGCAATGCCAGAGTGTACTGAATTGAGGAGTTCCGTATCCTGCCGTCATCGTATCTTGTGTCATAGCCCGTTGTGTGAAATAGTGAATCTGTAGTTAAAACGAGAAGAGACAGAGGAGTATTTGGGGCCGTCTGGAGAAACCGTAGAGCAAAGCTCCGACGATCCCCTCTCCTGCTGAATCCTATCTGACCGCTTTGTGTGCTGTGGATGTTGTCACTACCGAAATTCTACATGTGAATTACTGTCTGCTATCTGCTGTGTGGTCGTCTTCATTGTACATATTTGTCGTCTTTGTGCTGTCCTGTCTTCTTGTTAATAAACGTCGTAGTTATGTTTTTAACTGAGGCCCACTCATTGTCTCCCTCTATACACCCGCTTACATAAACGAAATCGACAGAAGGGAAATCCGTAACAATATATTTAAATAAATAAAATATAACAAGTCTTATTTTCACATTTCACAAAATAAAAAGAAATAACTTTATGAATAAAATACATATAAAAAATAATTGATATGCATCAAAGAAATTTGGTCTCATTTTGAGACAATGCATTTCTTTTGAATTTTTAAAATAAAATCATTAAACTATTTTATAGATAATTTTTTAAAACACTCCTTTCAGTAATCTATGCCAATTATTATACTTTTAAAATGAATAAAAGTGCTAATAATTCATTCACAATACATAATTCAAAATGTTAGTTTTTCAAACTTTTTATTTACCTCAATCATTCATTGAAATGATTTCCTTTGTAAGAAAAATAATAGAAAAAAAACTGCTTCTTCGTATAGAGTTTATTTTTAAAATGTTTATTTAATAGAAGTTATTATTTCCTTCAAAAAGTTTATCTTTAAAAAGAGCTGAAGCACCAATTAAAAAAGAAGAATTGTCATTTTAACCCAAATTAACTGATTTGTTGGATTTTGCCTGATATTTATGAGATTGTATTTTATGTTAATTCATGATTTCAAATTTACCTGCTTGAATCAAATTAAATTAAACAAAAAAATTTAAATTTATGATTTTTAAATGCATTTTTCAAAAGTGTTCATCAACTTTCTTGCAATTTCTTTTCCGGATTTTTATATTTTAGCATTCATAAATAACATTTGACCTTCATATAGTCTCTCATTTATAGCATTGTATCATTTTTAATTATCATTTGAAGAGAGATATTTTCAAAATTTTTATACCTCCTAAACTTGAGGCTGATATATAAAAGAATACCAAGAATGTATGGAATACAAGAGCTCTTGATATAATTATTTATATTATTATATAGTCGTACTCAAGAGTTTATTATTATATGCTCTTGATATAATATTTTCTTCCACAGGAGAAAGAAAATTTCAGGAAGTTTCCGGTCTGGTGGTTGGTTCTCGTTACCTGGGCGGGTACAGAAATAATGGTGGTCAGCTACCTTCTATCAATGACGGGATGTGCTTTAAACGACAAGGGTTGTACCGTAGCCCTTTAAGATTCAACCAGAGTTGCTGTCTTGGTCAATGAGATTTATACACGTGTCTTAGTAACAGATTGGAGTAGGAGGTTAAGTTAATTATCTGTACCAAATATGGGATATATTAGAATCGTTTTATTTTGATAGTCTTGTTTGCTTTGTTTATTGTTTTCGGGAACCTTCTTAATAGATTCAAATCGCAAGGTATTACAGCGCCCTTATAACACAACACTATCAAAATCATTAATCTTTCAATCTAGTTTCTATGTAATGGCCGATCTCCTTTGCGTCTAGTGGTCAATATCATTTTCTTATTTCAAGTGTAAACTGCACAGATAATGAGAAAAATCGTCTTTTTTTTAAATGTCAGCAACGGAAAAGAATCAAGCAATTAAGCGCTTGGTGAAACAATGAAAATTATTTGAAATTGATGGAAATAATAACGATTGAAAATGATTTGAATTGGTTTACAATGATGAAAATAAATGATGAAAGGAATAAAAATGATTTGAATTTGATTGCAATAATGAAAAGGACAACACTAATTTGAATTGAAATGGAATGTCTTAAATTATGCAAAAAAACTCCTTTAAACTCTTTTTCAAAATTCAAGAAAATAGTAAGTTACAGTTAAATTGAAGTCATTGAACAGACATTTTTTTTAATTGTAGAAAACGATGTGTAATTTTTTTGTGTGTGAGTGCAAAAATATTTTCGAGAGTTATCACAGAAAAATCCCTAAATCTTTAATCTAAATCAATAAAAATGACTGACATTTATAAAATTTGATTGCTTTAAATTAAATGATATAGTGTATAGTAAAAGAAGTAGAGATATTTTGCTATATATATAAAATGTAGATAAGATCATTCTTATGATTTTAATAAAAACTGACGTAAGGAATTCCATAAGAAATCTATTTCTCGGAATTATTCTAAATTTTAAATATGAAAAATTAGACCTGTAAAATAAAACCTGAAACTTTAGATAAAAAAATAATTTTTCATAAGCACTCAGCTTAAATTTATTGAATTTCAGGAAATGAACCATAGATAAAATTCAGAAATACAAAAAAAAAAAAACGCAATTTGGGTGTGATAATTTTGATATACTTAGTTTACAAAATGATTTATCTCTAAATTCTAAAGGACCACGAGGGCATGGTGGAAAGATCTGATTCGGAACAGGAGGGCTTCAGGTTCAAGACCCAATTCCCTCGAAGAATCGTCATGTAAGCTGGTCTACTGCACGTTAAATCCGTCGGGGGCATACGTCATCCCGTCGATATGGCGTAAAATTTTGGAGAAAGGGGGGAGGGTGCCAACTTGAGGGCTGTCCTCGTCATTTGACTGCGGTTCAAAATTACGAGGTTTGTTCCCAAAATAGCCCTAGTGTTGTTTTAAAACGGAATGTTAATATAAACCGAACCGAACCTAAAATCTAATGTTACTAAATCCCTGAACAGATGAAGCAAATTAGCGTATGCACTATTCTTTCGGTTTCAGTGTAAATGTGGTCAAAAGTTTCGATATAATTGTAAAAAAACGACTCAGTTACATTTTTATTATTTCAATCAATAAAGTGGTGTTGAAATATTAGTGAACTTTCAGTTTACTACAGTCTTGGCTTACTGATGATTTTTCGGTTTTATTCTTCGAGATGTAAAGATTTGAAAATGTTTGTTTTAGATATTATTTAAACAGCTGCTTTAGAAAGATCTGCGAATAAGTGCGAAATGTCTACGGGAAACGACCATTTATAGATTTAAATGAATATTTAAAGCTTCTTAACTTGGTTAATTTTACTCGGAGAAAAGAATTGTATTCTATTAAAAATGCTGTGTGCTGAAATGATTTACCAACTGGGATCAATAAGGCTCGGTGATGTCTCAAAATAAAATTAGGTTTTATGTTTTTCCCTCAATATTATATTTATGGATGCAAATAAAATAAAATATAATTTGTTACACCTTTAAAACATTTTCTTTTCATTTGGAAATTGTGTGTCTATTTCTAACAGTTCAGTCACGATTATAGACCAGGGTTAGAGTAGATAGGTAGTTTGTTAAATCAATCAAATTAGAACGGTTGAAAAATACTTTATAAGACATTTTATTATAGAGACTACTTTATAAGACATTATATTATATAATGTCTTATAAAACTACTTTATAAGACATTATATTATTCAGATTTCCTTTTCAAGGAAGTCTGAATTTTTTTAAAAAGGAGTAAGATATTAATTTGTTGTACGTCTTATTTAGAAAAGCATGACGATAAATTATATATCTTAGTTTTTTATGCATGATTCAGTATTTTTTTTTTCTCTTTAAAAATAGTGAAATCAATTATTTATGTCTCTTAAGAAGAAAATTTACCTTGAACAAAACATAAGAAGGAAAAGTCATTCAGTTACCTTCTAATATTGATAGTAATATTAGAGGTAAAAGTCAAATCCTCCTGTGGCATATATATATATATATATATATATATATATATATATATATATATCCAAAGCCAGTTTGAAAGAAAATTCTTAAAATTTTTAAATAATTCAGAAATTTGCATATTTTTTTATACAAGTCAATATTTTTAAACAATTTATACTATCTTAGTTTTATTGATTAATATTCACCTTTGGCGATGAATTAGTCCTTCGGTATTAATGGCAGTTAAAAATTTCAATTAAATGTTACCATGACTTCCTCTGTTGAATATTCGTAAAAGAAATTTGATAGGCAGGATTAAAAAACGTAACATTTAAAATTCGTAGCTTTTTTTACCGTTGTTGAATCTAGAGTTAAGCTTTAAGTACAGCAAAATGTCAAGAATTTTATTCAAAGCATACTGTAAAAATAATGTACCTCAGATTTCATTTAAGATGGAAAAATAAGTCAAATTAGCCGCCTGTTGTGATGGTTTGCGCAAACTATTATTCTTTAGGAAGTTAAATTTAAACTATTGAATGCATTTTTAAATGAATTTTACCAGATTATTTGATAAGACTGAAAAAAATCTACTCAAATTACTGCATGTGCAAATTGAAAAGTGTATTAAATGGGAATAAAAGTGGAAGTAAAACTCCTACTTAGAAATTATGGTCTAAATAAAGAAATTTTTAATTTTTTAAATTTCGATTTTGGCAAAAGCACGCACTTAAATGTTTTGATGAATGAATTTAACCTCTTAACTTAAAAACCATTGTTAATTCGTGTATCAGGTAAATTATTTTTAAAAAATTATTCAAAGAAAATAAAATGATATATGTCATCGTAAACTTTCAACACCTAACATCTCGCTGTTTCGCGTTCATTCCTATTTTCTTTTCTGTACTTATTCGGCTATAATTCTTACAGCCCTACCCTTTATTGGCTAGACAGGAGAATCGGGGACATGGGAGACATTCACACCAAATTGTAGCATTTTTGTTGGCGATAAGTCACAAAATATGACAAACTTTATCATTTTCTAATGATCCTAAAAGGGAAAAATTAATGTCTGAAAAGGGATAAATCGTCAATTTTCTGCACGCTCATTTTGAAGTTTCAAAAACCCCAAACCAAAACAGCATGCTCTCACATGTTAAAAAAAATTCACTGGAAAGAAATGGATATCCTTCAAAAAGTGTTTTGAGTTAAAAAGAAGTGCAAAATCTCTTTTTGTGAAGCCATAAAATTAGAAGGTATGATCGTAAAAATATATAGCTGAATCATAGCTATTAACCAATAACTAAGCCTATTTTATCCCTAACAAATATTTCTGTTTTACATCCGTTTCTAGATTTTCATTAAACTTTTCCTCCTCTAACTGAATACAGCCTTTGGGGATACGGTGAGCCCTTTTCAGAACAATTCCAAAAATCTTTAGTTTAACATTAATTTGCGAAGCTTTTAATTAAGTGCTAACTATAAAAGCATTCGTTGAAGCAGTTTGGGCATTTGTTTGCATTTCATTGTTGTCATTTGACAATAATAAGATCGATTTCTGTTCGATGTACGATAGGGTTTTATTTTGTTACGAACCTGTAATTTTGCTTTCCCTCACAAATAAGGCCATTGTGAGAAAGACTGTTTTACAGTCATTTACATTGGACGATAGCCGGGTGTCACATTAGAGATCCATTAGTTTGGCGATAAACTTTGCGACTTTGGCGTCAAAATATATAATAACCGAAACATCGAGAATTTTCTCGATCTGTCCATTAGGAAACAAGATACGAATTTGTCACTGCCGAATTGTTTGTTGTCACTACCGAATTTCTATGTGTGGTCTACTGCCTGCTGTATAGTGCTGCTGTGTGCTCGTCATCACTGTATATATTTATAGTCTGTACATATTTTGCTGTCCAGTCGTCGTTGTCTTTATACTATAGGACTGTTACTTTTGTTTGTTTTTCACACCATGCACCCCGCTACACAAAAACAAACAAGACGGATAGGAAATCCATAACAATATATATAAATTGCCAAATCTTGATCATCAACAATGGGAAGAAAAAAAAAAAGAAATGTAAAACTAATAACAACATTGAAAACTCTCTGAGATTCCTCGAATTTTGCGACAATCTACTGATTTTCCTTCCTTCAGTCTATCATTTTCATGTTTACCTCTTGAATACATTCACTTTCCGATTAGTTTGGAAACAAACCTCAACATAACATTAATACCACAAACAATACAAGCGCAGAAATTTCTAGAATTTAATTATTCAAAAAAAATAATAATTCGAGTGAAACTGAAAAACCAAAAATAAATGAAACTTTACTATGGGATGAAGATGAATATTAATGCGACAGTAACGATTCATTTTCACGACGAAGAATAATATTTTTCTTAAATTCTGCTTCATTCATTATCAAAAAAAAAAAAAAAAAAAAAAAAAAAAAAAGAAATACAAAAGCAAAAATTTTCAGAACTTTATTATGTTGGAAAAACTTCTAAACTTTGCTATACTTGATCTTTTTTTATAAATCAGTTTTAATGTAAATGAAAATTCATGAACCATTGTGAAATGACTTAAAAATAGGATGGACATTTATCTTTTTTACTTCAATATTCAAATTTGAATAAATAAGAAAGCGCACTATATTAATATTTTTATAAATAATAACTTTTCATTTCACTTTAGTTTCTAAAGATATTCTGCAATACAAGCAATAGATCGTCAAAATGAAGCAATAGTTTTGAAAATACATCATCAAGCTTTCTGTCGTTTTGCTTTTATGATTGGTAATAGGAAGCTTCCGAAGGAGCATCTAATCATTCATATTCTTACATCAGCCCTTGTGCAAATAAGAGATAATAAATGCACACAGCTGTTGAAATAGAAACATAAACATGAATTAGAAATTGTAGACAGATGCTGTCACAAAACAAGCTTTATCTGTCATCAGAAAAAAAGCTGAAATTTGTTGGCAAAAAAAAAAGATATTATTTTAAAAATTATATTCCTAATTTTATTTACTTTATTTCCTTTTCTTTTTTCTAAATATTTAATTTGCAATTTCATCAGAAAATATTCACATAATGGTTCTTTTAAGTTCAAAATATTAAAAAATAAAGAATAGCATCAATAAAAAGATAGATGATTTTTTATTAACAGATATTTATGATAATCAAGATTTCTATATAAGAATATGTAGGCAGATCAGTTTTCAAAATTTGTTAAAATTAGTATTAAAGTATTATTAAAAACCGAGGAAGGTATTATTTTCTTTTATAATTAGTATATAGAAATTATAATAATCGTCCAAAAGCTCGAACTCGTACTCCCTGCGCGTTTAGATATTCCTGAGTAAAGTTTTTTTTAAAAGACGATTTGACGAGAAAAGACTCAAAATACGATTTAAGCTGACAGGATGAAATTTGATATATGGTCTTTACATCAAATGTGTAGATTTATTTCCAATTTTGAGCAAAATACGTTTAGAGGAAGTTTACCTGTCCAGCGGTTCAAACATAAGACAGCATGATAACTACAAAACAAAGACGGTTGGATAGATATTCTGTGCACAGATTCAACATCTATAACGCAGACACCTAACAAAGTTTTAGCCGAATCCAACAACGGAATAATTGTCTATCGATCTGCTCTTTCTAAAATATATAAAACCGATAACTTAAAAATTTAAATTTATCAAATTCAGTACAACAAGCACAATTTTGTGTCAAAACTTTGTTCCAGTCGGTTGAGAAAAATATGTCTTAAGACTGGCTCTCCAAGCCATTAATATAAAGTGGCCTCCAGATTTTCATCAAATTATTTCCACCAGAAGTGCTCTTGAAAATTTTCGTAAATTTTTTATTGACACTTGTTAAATTTTCTTATTCTTAACTTGTATTTTTCTTATTTCATTTTATTCTTATATTAATCCTTCATAACTGTTGAATATTCTTATTTTCTTTTGTTATGAGTTGAACACTTACTTCTGTAAGCCCCGTTTGATACTTTGGGGTGCACGGGGATTTTATAAATTTTTCAATAAAAAAAATCATAAATTCGATTTTTGGATTCTATTAACGGCATGCCAGGGATTGATCTCGAAATAACAGGGCAACAATGATGGGATAGATTCAGTAAAAATGCTGATTTCTCACCAAAAGTTAATATTTCGTAACCATTGTACGTTCCTGTCGTGAAAGACGTTCTCTTGCCTGACAAGTTTATTAAAAATATGTGAGAAAATTTGGGGGAGAACACTCCCGCTAGATTTTCCCTATGTTCAAATGTTTCTTCTCTTCCTTTCGTTTTATTATTTATCATACATTTTGCAATATGAAAACTGTAATACAACGTCAAATAACCATCGACGTTACTTTGGTATGTAATCGTATGATCAGTCTCTCTTAAGCCCAACAGTATCAAGTCACACTTTTCAAAAGATTGATTATACCGTAAGTCAGATTGGGCACCATTTAATGAGCAATAATTTTTTAAATCATAAAGCAACATTCATAGAATATGAGAAAAAGTATTTAAAAAAAGAAAGAAAAAAACATTTTTAATGACACTCCTAACATTTCAAATTTTTTGTTAAAAATCAGCTCGTTCTTCTTTTTTTTAATGGTGAAATATGATATTCTTCTCAAACATAAGCGCGATTCCCGATATGCGGCCTTTTTCAGAATGATATGAACATCATTTGTCACATATCTCAACCCTTGTTAGGCCTCATTGCTGGATGACATGACGATATTACGATGTCACTTTTCATTGCATTTTTTTATTTGTCTCTGTTTAACGTGCACGTGAAATACAAAACTTCCTTCAATTTATATTCCCCAACAAGAAAACTAAATAAAGATTGCACAAGATAGACAACTAACTGAATCCGTTATTCATATCAATGATAATTAAAAAAATCAAAGTCATTTCCTGTCTGTCATAAAAAAAATTCTTTTTTTTATCAAGATTTTGTAAAGATGTCATCGTATTAATTACCCCAAAGTCATTGTTCGCTAGATATATATTAAACGCGAATGAAAGTACGTTATGAAGCACATTAACCATTGCATTAAAAATTTCCATGTTTTTCATGTTTTTTAGAAATTTATTAGTTTTCGAAGTATTTTTTCCTGTTGTAGGTTAAATATTTAGAGAACAAGTAATATAACCGTCTTAAAAGTTTCATCCTCCAATTAAATCTTGAGCCGACATTGCGAAAAGAATTTTACGACTACTCGAAAATAGAATTTTTGAAACGATTTAATTATTTGCATAAACACTCATTAAATAGTAAAAAGATTAGTATCCCTACCGGCTTCCTGGCACAATTGTAGCGTGTCTTCCCCGTGATCTGGGCGGCGTCCTGGGTTCGAGTCCCGATTCGGGCAGGGTTGTTATTTAGTGGTATATCTGTGAATAGTGTGACTGCACCCCCTCTTCTGTAAAATGGGCTATGCAAGCGAATACCATGTATAAAATAGTCATACACTTGGCCCTAGTTAGCGCTGCTGAAAAAAAACAAGGGACGCTAATTTAGGCTATAATCGCTGACAGTTTTCTGTCAGCTGGCTTGTAAAGCGCCATAATTAATTGCATAAGTGCCATAACAATATATTGATATCCCTAAAACTTTCCCATGTACTCTCTAATAAAACTGTTATATCAAAGAATGCTTTACTTAACATTGGCTTTCAATAGTTTAGACACATCAACTTTTGGTGTGAATTTAGCATTTTTACTGAATCCATCTTGCCATCTAAGGCGAGGTGACTATTTTCCCTGGCCTGCTATCAATAGTATCTGAAAGTAAATTTGTATTTTCGAGACATTTATTCAACCGATTTGAGACATTTATTCAACCAATTTGGTACAAAATTACACTTGTGGTCACAAAATCTCGTACCATATTAAATACATTTAAGTCATTGTGTGTTTGTATTATCGCATTTTGTTGTTTCTGAAAGTTGGACTTATAGATAGTCAATCCATGTTTGGATTTGGCACAAATTTTGATGCATGTCTACACTACAGATGTGAAAATTGTCTAACCAAACTTGATCTGTCTAACTCTCTTTATTTTGACAATATCATGTTAGCTATATTCGAACAGACGAACTTCCTATGAATAGAATTTGCTCAAAATTTGATGGAAATCTGAAAATATGGTGTAAAGGACCTACAACAGGCCTGAGATCTAAGATCAAAGCGTTTTTGAGTTATCTTTGTCACAGATGGAGAAATAAAAAAAAATCAAATTTTTTTTCGAACTCTGGAAGGTTTAAAATGTAAAAATCCATCAAAATCTCAAGTACATTTTTTTTACTATTAATATACTTTCTCTATTCTACTTAATAACAGAACGTAAAAATAAAGCGAAAATAAGGAATTTAGCATTTTTCATTAAAGCCAAAACTCTATAGCTGTCAAATTTTTAAAAAGATCTAACAATGATTTTTATAAGGAAGTAAACGGGATAATTTATAGATGAAGACTGTTTTGTAGTAGTTAAAAAATTGTCAGGTAAAAAATTGTAAATTCAGGTATGCAACTATCAAGATTAATTATTTATAACGGAGCCAATTAATTTTGGTGTGAAAGGAAAATCGCTAAATAAACAGAGAGCCGTAAAAATGGAAAAGTGCTGATGAAATTTATATAAGAAATTTGCTAATTATTTTGTGTCTAGAATTATGGATATAATTCAAATTTGGTCAAATTCTGCCGAATGAATAAAATCCTAAATACTTATAAGAATGCTAATCAAAGAATTCGCCATGTTTTGGAAGGGCTTTAGTGAAGATTTGGGTGCCCTTCGATTGGCGACAAATTTCAGCGATGAATCACTACTTCTGGTTTCCATATTTGTTTTGTTTTCATTAACATTACTGTTGGGTTACCAACCGAAAATCTTGGAACCGATCTCTGCCCCCCAAAAATGCCAAAAAAAACCAAAGGGCACCCAATTGTAAACTTTTACATTCGGAAGCATGCATAGAATCGAGCACGACAGAACCATTTTTTCTAATTATCGTCCATTACAGCTCTGTTGTCATTCCAGCCCAGGCTCTGCTATCATTAATCTCACATTAACTATTTGGGATAATGAATACAAATGTTTTATAACTGATTTATAAATTAAATTAGTTGAACTATCAGTAAGCTATTAAGTATCGTGGTCAAAGATATACGTTGGCTTCTCAAATGCATTTCCAACCTTATGTAAGGTACCAAAATTTCAGCATGTTTGCATTGCTGGTTCGAGATTATCATTTTTCAATGATTTCATCTGACTGACATGTGAAAGCAAGAATCAAACGTGCTTTTTGTGTGTGGCGTATGTCTTTTGAAAACATTCGAAATGAAGACGCCCGTCTTAAAACATTGCGTTAGTAAAACTGAACTAATCAATAATATTTCGAACTGCATGTATAAAATATTGCTGGAAGAAAAAAAAACAATCCTTGAGCTTTAAATTTTAAATTTGCAGTATATTTTTGGAAATTGATCATTGATGTAAAAGATATGGCATGCTTCAAGAATCCTATAAATCTGGAATTCGTTGCAGCGTTATGTCGGGTTTACACTCGACTAGTTATAAGACGGTAAGTAAGCAGCGTATGCGTAGAAAGGCTGAAAAATGCTGTTCGGTCGATAGCAAGTAATTATCCCGAGGGGACAACTACAATAAGATATATATTTTTTCTTACTGCGCATGCGTTTGTAGAATTTGGCGTGCGAAAATGAATCACACATCATAGATTAATTCCGACATTTTTTGCTCTTTCTGATGCGAGGCTTTCTTTTTTCATTTTATTTATCACTTCCTTTCAAGACTGCCAAATATACCAAAGCTGACTTTTTATTATTTCGCCATATTTTATTTTGGTAAATATTCATCATTTAAATATGATTTGAAGTGACACATTAAAATAACACACGCACACATTGAGCTTTATTATAAGTATAGATTAAATATATATGAAAAAGAAATGAAATTTACGATCACAAATTTCAGCTTATCATGTAAGAACATTATTTTTTAAGTCATAAATTGTCTTAATTAATTTAAGTTATTAATCAGTTTAAAAGGTTTGAAACACTTACGAGACATCTCTATTGGTCTCTATGTTTTGGAAATTAAGTTGTAACTTTAGTTGACGAAAAATCGCCAAATGTGACAACTTTCTGTATTATTTTCTAATAACCTTAAAAGCGAAAAATTATGCCTCAGGAGCTATAAATTACCTTTTTAAATGCCCACGCATTTTGAGGATTCAAAAAGCTCAAACCAAAACAACATCATGTTCTCACATGATAATATCCTTTTTTTTTAAATGTGGATGGAAAATGTAGCATTCATTTATGTTCTGATTCAAAAAAGGGCTTATTTCTTTACACTTGATCTATATCTGTGAACTTTTAAATCATCCTGTATACATATATTCTTTGGACTGATGAATATAAATTGGAATATTCTGAAGTACATAGATAACTTTATGTTTGAATTAAAGTCTAAATATAAATTAATATAATGTAAAGTTTTCTTTTATTATTAGGAATTAAACTATTATTACAACCAAGCTTTGATTCATTGAAGTAAAAACTCTATTCAGATTTTTTTTTAAATACTTTTTTAAAACATTAAAACGAATTGAATGCACAATAATTGTTTTTCTTATTCGGACAAATTCACTGTACTATTTTTATCAATTAGTAATTTGATTATCAAATCTGGAAAAATCCTTGTTGTACAATCTATGAGCGGAAGGATGAAATTCTTCTCAAATTGTATTACTTTTGTTTGTCATTTGAATCTGATTAATTTGAATCCATTGCAATGTGATGCTAGTGTCACATGCAGTTTCCTCGTTGCATGCAGTTAAGCAATTTGATTTTAAAAAAATCTAAATAAAAGAGTGGATGTTTTTGCTTTTCATCAACAGCAAGAATTTTACATTCTAATTTAATCAAACTTATATCAAAATTTTTGGAAGTATAATGAATTTTTTAACCGATTCCATTTAACAATCGAATGGAATTTCTTTGTTATATTATTTTTATATTTGTTTTTGTTATTGCTTTCTTATAAAAAAACAAATAAAAAACTCAAATATGCATAATAATGAAAATTTGGTAAGAAAATAAAAACTTTAATCACAGAGGACATGTAATAAAATGTATTGATTATTATTACGTTGACTTTTTCGCTCCAATTAAAAAATATATCAGGTCTTAATATAAATATGTTTAACATTCAAAAAGTTGTGTGTCATCTATAAGTTATGATACACAATATAAATGATATGAAAATAGCTACAAATTTTGTACATGGCAAAGTATTAAATACAGAGTGACAAAATGTTGCACGTCATTATTTCCTGGTTAGCTGATTCTAATTAAGAGAGAATTTCAATAATTAAAATTCTCTATTATTTATAATTAAAAATGAAAGTTTTGCTTTCGGAATTTGGGGTCCATTATCTCCCAAAAACAATTTTTTACATCATGTAAAAATGAAAGGATATTTGGGGTGGTTAAGGGTACCTAGCTTTCAAAAATTGCCAATTTCATATCCGCATAATTTTTTTCCCCTCATTTTAAAAATTAAGTATTATAATCAAAAATTTACCACAGTAAATTTCATTTTTGTAGTTACTTGATTTAAATACGATTCCGAAGCGATGCTGTTTAATAACTTTTTACACGCATTTTATAGCCACTATATAATTAATGGCTAATTATTTTTTAAAAAACTTCTTGATACTTCCGGCAAAGCTTATAATTAAAATAGTCTTAATCCTAATATTTTTAACGTAGAAATAATTACTTTTGTACAAAATATTACTATACACAAGATACATCATCAAGATACAATATAATAAAAAAATAATTAAAAATCAAAGGTGGATTAGCCTAAAATTTTAACACTGGTTAGCAAAGAAATATCTACACATTTCTTTATTTCAAAATCCTATGCTTTCAATTTTCTAAAGAATTAATACCAGAAGAAAATCAGACGTAAAATGGATGACGAAATAAGTAAACACAAATAATAGAATTAAAAGCCAAGTAGAATAATTTAAATTTAGACTTTCTAATTACGAAAAAAATAAAAATCTACATGCAGAAGAGAGGTGTTCACCATTTCTATTATTTCGGAAAGCATGTCCTTCTGTATCTTGCAGAATTAACCGACACAGATACAGACGATTCTATGGTTAGCATAATTTATGCATTCTGTCCCTTCTCCCCTCATGGGAATAAAGGGGGTTTACCAACTACACCTTACTTTCAAGGTGACCTTTCTTTTCATCTGTACATTGTAACTTCGGTATTTCAGCCTTATAAAACGAAGGAAAAAATCGCTAGTATACGTTGTGCCACTCCATCCTCTGAAACTGTAAACATTCGATTCACTATAGCAGTTGGACATACCAAGGACATTAAGTTGAAGATAAATCACATTTCCTGAGGGATTTGTCTGAGCCAGAATCCTAACACCTCTATCCAATTGTTTTAACGTAAAATGTTTAAGAAAGTTAAGTTCGTGCTCAGTTTTCCGGTTCTGGGCGGATTTTATGCGTTACATTAGTAAGTTATATTTGTCTGAGTGTAAGCGATTTCGGTTAACTATTTAAAAAGCACAAAATTACAGAATTACAATGAAAAAACTGTCATAAATTATACAAACAAAGCAACAAAAACGAAATTCCAATAGACTGTTACTTGGGGCGCAAGAAAATCGATAAAAAAAATCATTTCCCTAGTTGTCAAATAACTTAGTTTGCAACAAATACAAATTGTGTAAATTATAAAACATTTATAACATTAACACTTAATCAAACATATATTTCCATAACATATATTCCTTCTATATTTCCATAACATATATT
>JAPMOQ010030048.1:483288-542333 GCA_026543055.1 Argiope trifasciata
TTTGATCGTTTTAAAAGCATTTGTATCGCTTGAAAAATACAGAATGACTCGATATAGCATTTCTTGTTTGAATAAATAAATGGAATAAAGTCACTTTAATGAGTTTGAGAAAATGAATTTCATGCAAATAAAAAGTATCAAAATCTCCAATGTTATTAAAACTGCCAATTTATCAATCTAGCTAACTGTTTACAGTTCGAGCAATCATATGATGGTCGCGGTGTCCTGGTGGTAAGGTCTTGGTTCGTGAGCTGTAGAATTAAAAACTCGAGACCCGATTCCATCGAAGAATCTTCCTGTAAGGGAGATCTGTTACACTTTAAATCCATCAGGAACAAACGTCCTCTCCCTGGTGTGGTGTGGAGAGGGGAGTGTCATCTCAGGTGTCGTCCGTGTCATCTGAACGTGGTTCAAAATGACGAGGTCCCAAAATAACCCTAGGGTTGATTTAAAACGGGGCGTTAATGTTACCAAACTAAACTAAAAAAAGGTTATTAAAATTTCCAGTTAATCAATCAATCTAGCTAGCTGTTCACATTTTTAAATTCTAATATTTATATACACTCGAATTATTTTTGAGTGGTTTTCGTCCAAAATTTGACAGAAAGCTTCAAATACTGTGAGTTACAGACCACGTACCAAATTTCATCTGTCTGACTCGTTACATTTTTCAGTTGTGTTTAAAGACAGATTGACAGACATCATGTTATGAATTATTGCATAATTATATCAAGGAGATAAAAAAAAACATGGCAATTCATCAAATTTTCGTAGTTTTTTTTGTGATTGCAATATTAATGGCTTATCTCCTATGTTTTTTAACTTTTTAAGGCATATTTTGCACACATGTACTCATATACTATTCCCATTTTAGAGACCCAATTTCTGAAAATTAATATTGACTATAATTGAATGACAAAGTATTACATACTTTATTCTTCTTTTAAAAAAATTACCGAAAAAAATAGCATTGAATTATACTTTTTATTAAAATTTAAATTTAACAAGTAATATAAAGAATTTAAAATTCAATTTCTACTTATGTCAACAAAGAAACATTTTATTTTTATTACTGTTTATTAGATAATAATCAAAATAATTATTAAGTATCAAAAATTATTTATTTTCACAAGAATTGAATTCGCGTTCTTCACCTTTATTTGAAAAATACTGAAATCCTTGAATTTTACTGATTGGGCTACTGCCCGTTGATTTCAATTTTTGTTATAAACTGCTAAAACTCTGTTTAAAGAATTTAAAAAATTAAATTTAATTAATGAAACAATATTTTAAAAAAACTGTATTAGCATCAAGTCCATTACAAGTTTTAAAAAATGTACTTGAATTCGAGTGAATGAATAAAAAGTGCTTTATTAACGATTGAAAATTGGAAAAAAATATTAGAATAAATATATACAAGGAGAGTGTGAACTAATAGTAGGATTTGAAAAAGGGGAAGCTAAACTAAACTTTTTCTAATATCAGTGCAGAGAAATTGAAATACTAAAATAATGCTGGAAGGTTAAGCTTTTCGAAAGGTATTCTTTCTCCTTCGAATTTTATTTACTTACCTTTGAATATCTTCTAGGCGAGAAAGCTTGAAAAACAATATTCCGTAAGCTGCGTATCAATCGCCGGCATCTCTTGTCTGAGAGATGTCATCCTTGATAAAAAAATGCAACTAGACTCTTCTGTCAAGCGCTTTTCGGCTGCGTGTATATAAGATTTCAAGGTGGAAGCCATTGATTTTGTGGCTAAATATTTTCGGTTCAAAAAATGTCAAATCGTACATTTAATGTCAAAGTATGTTTAAATTATGCTGTCTACCAGGAATATAATTTTGAGAAATGAAAATTGATAATTTATAGTAAAAAAATAAAATGCGGAAAAAAAAATTAATACCCATAGAAAAATCACAAAATCGCTAATCACAAAAAATAGTAAAAAAATAAAGTGCGAAAAAGATTGATTTATATAGAAAAATCAGAAAATCGCTAATCATAAAAAAATATAAGTAAAATCTTAATTTCATCTATAATATTTTTTAATTTTGATACTATGTTTTAATTTCTGATTAAAAAAATTATAAATATGCAGTACTCATTAAGCCTTATGCCGTATTCATTTTTCTCATTTTTTTCTATCTTTATTTCTTAGATTTTTTTAGATGTGATCTACAAGGTACACTGTAGTCTCAACACGCTTTATATATTTAAAAAAAAATTAAGTTTTTATTGAAGTCAAAGTTATTTATTTTGACTGTAAGCAAAATAATTACTTTTTTCTTTCACGTTTTTTAAACGGTGAATATAGTCCAAAACATAATAAATATCTCATTGATAAAAAGCTTAAAATATTGTATCGGCATCTGGATATTACAAACTGTGCAAAATTTCAGAGCAAAAAAAGGTGAAAATACAACAATGGATAAGAAATATGAAAGTAAGTAAAAAAAAAAAAAAATTTACTTTGCTAAATTTTACTGAAAATGGAAAATTTCATTTCATATGTATCATTCCTCATGTTACATTGATTTTTAACGACATAGATTGTAAATTAATATAATTAATCTATCAACATTGATCATCTACCACAGTGATGGGGAAACTACGGCCCGCGGGCCAAGTCCGGCCCGCGGAAAGGTTTAATCCGGCCCGTTTAAAAGTGCCGTCGTGAGTATATTTGAACGCATTCTTCGTAATGTGACGATCCACATAAAAACTACCTGCGGCGATATTCAAAACACAATAGTATTCTGGACAAATCCATCCGACCCAAACAGCTGACTCCTCTTCGCTCAAAACTTCCACACTCTCGCATTCTCGATTCATTGTTCTGTTTTTCCGAAAGAACCGCAAAACTCCAATTCCCGAACAATCCTTGCAGGTAGGTATAAATACAAGTGAGGCCGCCCGAAGATCAGTTAGTTAGCGACTTAGTCAGTCATCTGCTACGACCCGCTGTGACTCGAGTAATTGTTTGTGTAATCCCCGAAACTCCCACTGCCTCAACAAACAACCGCGCAACAGCATAAGTTAGTAGTAAGCTTTCGTCTATTGCGTTTTTGTGTGTTATTCTCCGTAGTAGGTAGCGTCTAAAATGGATGCTAAAAAAAGAAAAGTGGATTCAGAATATCGAGTTTTTAAAGAAGAATGGACGTGGAAATATTTCTTTACTTTATTTAAAGAAAAAACTGTGTGCTTACTTTGCAATACAACTGTTGCAGTTTTAAAAGAATATAACATTCAACACCATTTCAAGAGCAAGCATGAAAACTACTCCTACTCATCGTTAAGTGAAGAGGTGAAAAAAATTAAATCGAAAGATTTAATAAAAAATTTATCAGTCAACAACAATTATTTCAGAGAGCTAATCATTCGCAAAGATGCGCTACGAAAGCCAGTTATGTGTTGGCTTATAATATTGCTAAATCTAATAAAACATTTTCAGATGGATAATTTATAAAGCAGTGCATGATAGATGTGTGCGATATTATGTGCCCTGAAAAGAAAAATGATTTTCAGTCACTGTCTCTCTCAAGAAGGACAATCACCGAGAGAATTGAAAATATTGATAAAAATCTAATTTCACAACTATTTTCAGATATTTGGCAATACCTGAAGAGTTTCAAATTGCAGTTATTATTATTTGCTAATCAGATCTCTAAATCTGACTTTTCTCATTTTCCAAGAATACAATCTTTAAAATTCACTATATCAAACAATAAGATTAAAAAATATGAAATTAATTTGAGAAAACTATCTTCAGAATTTGAAAGGAGATTTCAGGACTTTAGAAAAATGGAACCAGAGTGTAGTATTTTTGCGATCCCATTCAATGTTAATTACGAAGAAGTTGATGCAAAATTTCAACTTGAGTTAATAGAACTGAACTGTAATACTCTCCTGAAACAAACTTTTCATACAGTACCATTACTAGAATTTTATAAAAATTTAAGTCCAGATAATTTCCCAAATCTAATTACTCATGCAATGAAGATAATGACAATGTTCGGCTCATCTTATATATGCGAACAAATCTTTTCAACAATGAAGCTTAGGAAAACTTCTTTAAGAAACAGAATTACAGATGAGCACCTTTCATCAGTTTTAAGAATTTCTGTTTCGCAAATGGAACCGGACTATGATGAAATTTTGATAAAACAGTCTCAATTTCATTTTTCTCATGCACCATCAACCAGTAATGACACCAGAAAATAAAGTGATAATACTTCACATCAAGAACTACACTAAATTCGTTTTATATTTTGTGCTTATAATTTTCTTACCTTTTGCTTTTTTACTATTAAAATAATAAGTGTATGTAATAATATATGTGTATGTTTATAGAACACATAATTTTTCTAACGATTAAGCATTATTCTTTGGCCCGCTACGATCGTCTAGTTATTACAAATGGCCAGTCTTAAAAAAAGTTTCCCCACCACTGATCTACCATTATAAAGTGTTGCTTAATGATGGTCAGGTTCCAACTTTGAAAGAGAAACAAGATTCAAATCGCTGTATCCCTAAGAATTCCTTGTTTAGAAAAGTTTAAGAAATGTGGTGTTTGAGCTTTCCCATTTGATTGCTGCTGAAAATAATGGTATTTTTAACCATTGAAACTTTAGTTATTAATTATATTGCAACTGCCTAGACAGTATTGCTTTCTTTTGAGAGAAATCGTATCGTTGAAACTTATATTTTGGCATTAAAAAGTTGTTAGGAAATCTGCACCTCGTTCTTTTGCTATTTCTCACAAAATTCACGTTTGTGAACACTATCCATGCCACGATTCATTAGTTGGTTCACCCATAAAGACTACAGAATTGCAGCACTCCCTGGTCTTTTTTAACGTTATATTTTCGTTTTGTATCTACTTTCTATTTTCCACTCTGAAAAATTAATGGTCTTTAATTACTTTTTTTGATCTGAGAGTAAAATGGACGACTAAAAAGGACAAAAGGCAGCAATGAAAAGTGAAACTATGGCAAGAGAAATGTTGGTCGGTACTAGTTTGGGATCATCTCAAGAATGTGCACATAGCTGACTGATGATTAAATTTTGAGACAAAAGGCAACTTTTTCTTCCTTAGAATATAGAGCTGCAATCAAATCCGCTCTGCGAATAGATCAAATAGTTTCTTTCCCCCCCCCCACTCTCAACTTTCATTTCGTCTTCATTACCCCTCCCCCTTTTACTTTTTTCTCCAGTATGCATTTTTGTTTCAATTCTAGTCTCTGGATAGAACTTATTTGATTTCTTGGGTATTTATTTTCTTTCGGTTAATCATTCGAAATGGAGGGAATGTAGATAATTTCTTAAAATATTTTAAAATATTATTTTAAAGGGGTAACAATTATTAATAATTACATGCATAAACGATTCTGTAGGTCGTTTAGTATGTATTTTATTTCATATTTATTTTTTGACGAGTGTTAACGAATAGAAGAAGAAAAATAGCATAGATAGAAGCACGGATCTATAATACTTTTACACGTAGAAAAATCACTTCGCCATTCACATAATTATATATTCGCAAAAATATAAGAAATTTATATTATACCAGCCATCTTCTGTGGAGAAGAACTTGGTCTCTAAGTTTATGGATTTCTTAGGCTATTAAAGCATAAATATGTAATATATTTAATTTTTTAAAATTCATATTTAATAGAATAAAAATAATTGAATTAGCGTATTATTATTTGCAGCTAGTGTATATTAAAAATACATATATTCCCTGAAAATTGAAAACGAAAATAAATATCTTATTCTGGAGTAAACATCGAAAGAAAACAATTTTTTAAATCTAGGCGTTGGTAAAAGCATGCGATTAAATGTTATGATGGATGAATTCAGAGCTGCTGATGCTTTTGTCAGCCATGTTCGATGTTTTGTTCAAATAGCTAATTACAGGAGAATGGATTGAATGTTGGATTTCTTATTTTGTTAAAAAGAATATTTGCAAAGCCTCGTTTCGCGAACAGCAGGAGACATAAAATTTTCCTACTTATCAAAGAATGATAGTTGCAGGTTGCATTTAAAAATTTTACCATATTGTATTTAAAAATCATAAATCATTTAAAATTTTTAAATTGTTTATTAACATTTGAAGTTTATTATTTTTTAACTGTAACAATTTTAAATATTAAATATATGTAAGAAAATTAATCTTCATATCAGGTTCAGAATTAAAAATCTTAGACTACATTATGGTAAAATAGTTTTTCTTTTTGGAAATCGACATTTCTTGACCTATTTTTTGCAACTGATGAACCTTATTGTCATGGCCTTTCCGATTTGATGAGGAAGTCATATATACTCACTATAATTCCACAATTTCATAGCTAGTGCACTATTCATAGTGCAGAAAAAATTAAATGATGCATCATTACTTCCCATTAAATAGATCCGAGTGAGTTGTTAATCAAATGGAAATGAAATTTGCTTCATTTAATGAAGTTATTTATTATAGAAATAAAGTGCGGCGTTTATCTTGAAGTCAGACGTCATTCATGGATGGAATAAATTACCTACATGAATCGTGAGATTGCCCATGATCATTTTAAGTTATCACTTCGCAAGATGTATTTTTTCATACAAATATAATGTCCAGTGCATTAATATCTACTTTTCTTGGGAAGTCCACTTTTTTTGTACTCAAATATAGTAATTGTAAGCCATATTCAAAATGTTGGATCAATAATTTCAGCCTTGTAAAGGACAGACTTTAAAAAATTCAGAAGCAATAATTTAATCGTTTTAGATCTACTCTTGAAGCTCGCCTGGAGCTTTTTGAATCTCACTCTATAACAGAAAATTTAACTCTTCTTTGCATGATGATGGAAATTTCCATCATAATATTTAGAGAATAAAAAATTGTACTCAAAACAGGTGTACTGGCAACTTTTGGTTGTTGCTGGCAACATTTTTTTCAGGACTATTAGATAATAAGGAACGTAGCTGTCAAAGTAAAAATTAAATGTCACAATCATTATAGCAGTTTTGAACTCGTCGTTTCGCTGTTTGTTATGGTTGGAAAAAACATGCTATTTCTTGAATATTTCTTTATAACTAATTTGAGATTTTATTTAATTTTGTTAATAAAAGCGATAATGAGCGGAGAAATTTAAGAGAATGATACTGAAGATTTTGTACTGAGCTTAGCATGCAAATTTGTGTGATGTATATTTCCATCATAATGTCTTTTAATTATTTTATATATTTATGTTACGATTTTCTTAAAAATATTTTTCCTTTAATTTAGAGCATGAAGTATATCACCTTGAAAAACATAAAACAAATCATGCAAACAAGGATTGATTAAATGATTACTCCATTATTTAAGAAAATAAATTGTGAAATTTCAGTAAAATATTATTTTTTTCTATTTTCGAAAATTTTATGCGCCAAGGAGTTAATGTCGGGCTCTTAGATAGGTAATGATTCCATGAACGACTAGTTATTTTTTAAAAAATTGGGTTGCTCTTGAAAATTAGATCTTATTCCGTCGAAGATCTTCCTTTCATTTTATGAGCTTGGTACCTTTTAAATCTATCGATGACCAGACATCGTCCTTATATAACGTTTTAGGTGTCACTATCTGACCACTGTTCTAAATTACGAGGTTTATTCCAAAACCTCCCAAGCCTTCTGTCCCTTCAATACGAGATAAAGATCTAATTAAAAAGTAGCCAATAGGATTTCATAACTAAAACAAGTCATATTGCTTTATATGGCATTCGCCTTTGGACCAGCCCGATGTTTCGAAGAAAGCGATGTAAGCCGATATGGCGAGTCTCTTGATATTTTCAGTCGCGCCATCTAAGGCCAAGAGTATGACTTTGTCTTTTTACTTGACTGTTTTCATTCGTGCACTTTCATTCACTAATCTACAGATCGTAATTTAGACCTGAGCCAGAGAACGATCACCTCTGATCCAGTACCCCGAATGGTATTAATGGTTATTTAGGACTTTGCGACCAACACAGACTTAAATGGGCTCCAGCCACCAGCATACACAGGGAATCTTCGACTTGCGGGTTCGAACTCGCGATCTAACAGACACGAATCCAACGCCCTACAAACCAGGATATTCCGGCCTAAACCAAGTCGTTGATGTTTCTATTTATCTTATTTTATTTAACATCCTAATTAGATGACACTTCCTATTTTAGTTAGTTTGATTCCTATAATAATACCAGAGGGAGTGGGCTTCCCAAAACTTTCTCACATACTCTCTAATAAGTTTGTTATACCAGAGAATGCTTGCATAATATTGGTGTACTATTGATATAGATTAATCCCTGGAATACAGTTAATAGTACCTGAAAATCGAATTTGTGTTTTAAAAAATGGTTATGCCAACCTAATGACACAAAATTGTAATTTGACCACACGATTCCACCCCTAATTTGATTAATTATGTAAATTAATTAATAATTAAGTCTGTAAATTAATTAATAATTAAATCATTATATTCGCAATACTGACGTGCTTTTGAAAGTACAGCCCTATAGACAGTACACTCGTTGTTGGATTCAGTTCAGACTTTGATACATTATAAAGGACTATGTACTTACGTAGCGAATCTTATCGATCTATCACTTCATTTTGTAGTAATCGTGTTAATTTATATCCGAACAGCTGATCTGATGGACTTCCATTGAACAGGATTTTACTCAAAAATTGATGGAAATCTGCAAATTTGGTGTATAGCAAATTTCATCTTCCTAGCTCAAAACGCTTGAGTTATCTTTCACACGGACAGATGGACGTACATTTTTCAAAAATATGTTTCGAACTCATGAAGGGCTAAAACGTGGAGAATCGTCACAATCACGATGATTGTGACGATTACTATACTTTCTCTCTACTAGGTATACGAGAAAGTAATAAGGGGTATTTAAGATATTAAAGAGTTTGTAAATGATTTTTGCATATTTAAATTAATTTTTCCGCTTAATTACAGACATAAGTAAAAAATCAGTCATTCGATACATCTGTCAGACACGCCATTGTATGCGAAGGGGTTAAAACTTATATTTCTAAGAGCAGTTTTCCCGAACATAATCTGGGCAGCGGTGGCCCGGTGGTAAAGTCTCGGCTTCAGAACCGGAGGGTTTCAGGTTCGAGACTCGATTCCACCGAAGAACCGTCGTGTGAGGGGGTCTCTTGCACGTTAAATCTGTCAGGTCAAATGTCCTCCCGCTGGTGTGGCGTGGTGTGGAGAGGGGGGTGCCAGTTCAGATGTCGTCCTCGTCATCTGACCGTGGTTCAAAATTACGAGGTCCGTCCCAAAATAGCCCTCGTGTTGTTTTAAAACGGGACGTTAATGTAACTAAACTAAACTAAACCCGAACATAATCTGCAATAGCGAATGTTTCATTGGATTGCAGATCTGTAGCATCGCCTGCATTTAATTCAAAGCTTTATTTATTAGCTAATTTCCTAACATTCATCGACCTTCTTTTACCGATAATTAATAATCTTAGACAAATGTAAATTAAATAATACCTGAATCCCATTCTGTAGTCATAGATAACACGTGAAACCTACTGCCTTTTGTCGAATATCCCTACCCATTGAAATTAATTCTCTGCACTCGGAAAAATATTTCGATACATAAATAGCAATCTCATACCAATGACTTGTTTGTTGCCCCGAAAACGAAATGTATTCAATTGTTTTCGATTGAATATCCTCGAAAAAATCAATCTACATTTTCTTAACATTCTACAATTATAATTAACAACCAAAACTTAAAAAATGCAACATCAAAATGATAAACCGTCTTGGCTGGCACCTAACAGGAGACATCCGAGTGCAAATGCTTGCCAGATTTGCACTTTGAAATATCTCCTATTTTTGACCTTGAATCACTTAGTGCATATAGTAAATCCATAAAGCTGTATTATTACCATTTCAATTTTATGGGTGAACCCAATTGAACTAGAAGGTGAATGGGACAAAATAGTGTTTCCAGAGCCCTCTGGATCAGTTCATTTGTAATCATAAGGAAAATAAAAACTTTCATTCGGTCTCTTATTTTCTTCCTCCATATCTTATTTCTGATAATTTTATTCATTTCGCTTTAATATTTGAAAGAAAGATACATTGATTTTTCAAATCTAATTTCGCTTCATTCAGTCAATAATTTATATAAAATAGTTTTAAATCTTGGGAAGATATATCTGTTTTTAAAGGTTCTGTTAAATGAGAACGAGGACAGCAATTTAAATGAGTTTGTGAAATTATCTTGTTGACTCATTCTCTGTAATTATAGCTTTTAATTTGATTAAAACAAAGAAATGGTAAATGATATTTGTATAAGCTGTTAAAATGCAAAAAAGCCATTTTTTATATTAAAGTCAAGAATTTTTATTTGATAAAAACGACAATTTCTTTATCTATACTGAAAGAAAATATTGTCTGCTTCAAGATTTTGATAAGTCAGCATGTATAATTTATCTTCTTGTATCTTGAAAAGCCACTTTTGGAATGATATATGTCTGCCTACCTGGGAGACATAAAATTAAAAAAAAAATGCTACAAGTTAGACAAACGAAATTTGATACATGTTTCAAAAAATCGTACATTTTTAGTAATTGTACATTAAAATTCGGGAGGGAGAAAAAAATGTATTCTAGAAATACACAACTCCATAAAAAAAAAAAAAAAAAGCAAGGAGTTAGATTTTGGAATCGGATGAAACAGTGACTTATCTTTTGACCTTGCATGGATGATCCGTCATTGCGGTAGACGATCGTTCATGTATTGATGTATATTGTTATGCTAATGACTTGGGGGCTACGTAAATACTTTTCGCGAAAATTTTTTCAACCACTACGGTTTCAGCGAATTCTCGGCTATTTTACCCGCTCTTCGATGCTGTCGTGTGGGGTGGTTCTTTATCAAATGTTTTTGAAAGATGATAAACGAAGATATTTTGGCCTATTCTAAAACACGAAATGGCTGCACCATCATAAATGACACATTTTGATAATGATAATAGTGAACGCGATAATGATAAATGATTTCTAGCGCCTTCTGGGGAGTTTCATTCCTGGAAGAATTTTTAAGATTCTGCTGCCAAATTAAAAAAAAAGAAAAAAAAAACTCGCACAGTGGTAGTTTCCGAATAAATTTGTCGGTTGGATAAATCACTTACATGATTCAAACAATGCTACACTTTTCGTCTTTCTTACTATGAATCCTTTCTTGTATATTTTAGCCTTTGAATGATAGAATTTTCCGCACTGTTGGATTTTAAGTAGACAAGCTGCCACTATTTATTTGTATTACAGTTCCAGCAAAATTATAAAGTTATCAAATTTTCAGGAAGCATTCAATTTAAATCTAATTTTTTTTGTATAAAAAATTAAATTATTAATGGATTTAAAAGTATTTAAATGTAAGCCTTTTTAGGGCTAAGATTTCAGACCTTTAGTATCCGATAACTTCTCTCGAGCACTATTCAATGCAGTGCATCAGTTTGTCGTTTTATTTATTTTCTCAAATTTTAACTTGTAAAAATATACAGATTATTTTTCTTGGAAAATTCAACTTTAAAAAAAATTCAGATACAGTCGCTTCAAGCCAAACTCGGACACCAAAGAAAAGATACTAATAAAGTCAAAATTTGAAAACTAAAAACGATAAGAAACATACTTAAAAGAATTTTCAATATTACATTTATTGCAATTATAAAAGCAAATAACAAAAATTATAAATTTATTTTAACCAGTAATTATGGTACAGAACAAAACAAATCAACAAGCTCGGACAGATGGGATTTTTGGAAATTACTTAATATTTTAAATATATTTTTATTTCGTGTTTTTTTTATAACTTTTTAAAGACATTTAGACATAGATTACGCAAATTTATCACAAACATTAAGTTCACTATGTTATCATTTTCGTGACAATACTCGTTTCAATTTATCTCTGCAGGAAATAGCGTGTTCCCGGACTTTTTTTTGTTAAGATATTCCAATAAATTTCCTGTGAAATTTATATTGGCATTTTGGTGGAGTATCCATAAAGTGAGGGCAATTACATAGAAGTCAAGAACTTAATGCTTCTGTATTATTGTCTTGATAAAATCGCTAGTTGTTGCCAAGAGAAAGTTTCAACACATATTTTAAATTTTTCTTTAAAATGTCGAGGTATGCATTCAGATCCATTCTCCCTTCAACAAATTGCCAGGTTCCTAGGCCAGTAGCTGAAAAAAGAGCCCCTGGCCATTACTGATCCACCTATATACTTTCCAACTGTTTTCAAATTGTGTGTGTTTGATATTCCTCTTTCGGTTTTCGCCAGACGTGAGGTTTGCCATCGGATCCAAAAATGTCGAATTTGCTCTCATCAGTAAATAAGACATTTTTCCAAAAAGGAAAATCCTTGCTTTCATGCTCCTTGCGAATTTAAGTACTTATTTTTCAAATTCAAGTCTTAGTAAGATTTCGCTTACTTATAAAAGGCATTTGTCAGACTTTTCTACCATTGATATTTGATTTATGAAGCACATTTTTATTTTTATGGGCTAAATGTTTTACCTAATTCCTTTTCAGCAATAATAGATAGATTTAATTTTCTAAAGAATGGATTTTCTTTTTAGTTTTCTGATTAAATATCGATCATCTGCTTCTTTCAAAATCTTATTGTGGGCTGTCTTAAGCTTATTTTTCACCTGAATGTTGGTTTTGAAGCATTTAATGATGTTAATAATCGTTGAAGGATTTCTGCGGACAGTCTCTGATATTTCTAGCTTATATTTTCCATCTTCAGTATGCTTTATAACCAATTATTTTCTTCACTCAATTCTCGTTCAACTCCTTTGCCTTGATATTTGAGTTTAACTAATATTTAATTCCACAGTAAATGAAAATAAAGAATTTCCCCACAACAGTCATACCGTTATACATAAAGATGGCAGTAATTTTTACCCAGGGTTGCAATTATTTGATGCTTAGTTTTGAGATGTCCGAGTTTGGCTTGTGGACTCTTTTCCACAAATTTTACTTTTATGTCTAAATTTTTAACTATTATTTATGAATTGTAACTATTTGGTTTTATTATTAGCTGTACAATAAATTCATTGTTAGAAAAACTTTTTCACGTTTTTTCTCACTCCTTTTAGTTAAAATATTTTGGCAGAGCAAGTTTTTTCCTTATGGTGTTCGAGTTTGGCTTGTAGCGACTGTATATTAATTTTTCGGAGCAATAAAAAATTCCTCTTATTTGCCAAATATTTGTGCATCAAATTACTTTTTGGGGTGTTAAAGGTTTAATCAGCAATCAGTGGTAGATTTCCGACTAGATTGAAATCTGTTCAGTGGGTTGAGAAGTGTGGTAAACATGTCGGGTAAGCAATTCATTACATATCTTTAACATACTTTATGTATTCGAAAGTCCATACAACTTTAAAAACATTCATTTTCAATAAAAAAAATTGTATTTTATAGCGAAATTATGAGTATATTTAAACATTTTGACAAAACAAAATGTAACTTTAAATAAAAATCTAGTTTTATACAATCACGCCTTAAGTTAATATTTGGTACTAATTATGCGCAAATGTCATGGCATGACAAGTTTATTAGTGTTTGCAAGGAAGTTTTGGTGGAAACCATTCTCGCTGGTTGTTAGAATGTCTTCCAATATTAAATAATCAGTAGTTTCGTTCCAAAAGCTTAGATTTTACTCTTAATGTTACTCATTGAGGGATGTTAAGATTTTCGTTTTGAAAAATGAATATTTCAGTTATGTTTAATGCGAATGTAAATGTTGCATTCTATGTTTATTTCGATGATATTGCAAATTTCTCTCTCCCTCCTACCTTTTTGGTAACAGTCCAGGTGACAGCTACTCTTACCAGATTTTAAAAAATCGTAAATATTTTAGTTTTTATGAACTGTTATTTAAATTTCTGAATTTTTTAGGGGAATTTATCCAATGCTGTGACTTATTTAGGTATTTTGTGATCCAAAGCAACGTACATTATGTGAATTCTCTTTTGGTAAAATGATTAATTTATTTTCACATTTCAACTCAATTTTATATAATCAACATGAGTTATTTTTGGTTGTTTTTATTTTACTAAATTAATGAGAATGTTTGTTATTTTTGATTTTTGAATCTATTTTATTTTATACGGCACAATACGTTTATGGTCGAAAATGTAGAGATCCGTTAAAATATCGAATTTGAATTTGTTGTCAAAAAAAAAAAAGTCAAAAAACGCCAACTAAAATATATTCTTCAACTTAAATAATCAAGCGAAAACATTCATTGTTTACTCTCAGCCGAAGAAAAAAATATATTCTCTTATTTTGAAATATCACGCTTTTTCCTTTTCCATAAATTCACTTCTAAGTCGGTCTAGTTGAAGGGCATCTGAATCTAACAGTTTGTGTCTTTGTGTTTTGATACCTCGAAAATAAATCATATTATTCTCATGTAAAATGCCTGATTTGTTAAAACTTCCAGGCCTAATAGGCATTGTTTCTTTGTGATTTTGCGATAAATAAAAAGGAACAAAAAGATATGTACTTGAAATTAACGTATACATAAATTTAAATCGTATTTTGTATGTGTTAAACTAATGTAAAATAATGCCATTGAAAACTCACGTCATTTTCAAACTACGTTGAAGATGTGAATATAGTCAAAACTTTAGTGTTTGCGTTACGCATTGTTTCTGATAAAAAAATATTTATATCTGTCTTTCACATATTTTAGTAATGATTTCTTGGGTCATTTTTGAATATGCTCCTTGGAACAAAGCTTTTAGCTTGATATTCTAAAGTATTGCGTTGAAAAGTCAAATATAATCGGCTACTTTATTAATTCATTGTCAATGTTTTATTTAACATGGGCAATGAATATTTAAATATTTCAAAAGAAACTAGGACAAGTACTAGTTTGATAATCCAATTTCGCTAATTAATCTATTTATATAGAAATCAACAAAATTTATATAAAATTGGAATTCAAATTCTGAATTCCTCTCCCAGAATGATACTCAGACAAATTTAATTAAATTACAGTTTAAAGCAGATGTAGAGTAAAATTGTATTAAAAGCCATTTTGCATGCAAATTCAATGAATATGTGGGTAACGTAGGACTTATATTTGAACCTGCCTGGGGGGGGGGGAGATTTCGTTCAATACTATGTTTTGGGAAAATTTTGATCGTAGTATGCCGATTCATTTATCACAGTTATCCCATTGCACTTACTCCCCATTTAAGACGGCTCATCATTTTGATGTTTTATTTATTTATTTGTCAATTTTGATTGGCCTTACAGAGTTTTAAGAAAAAGTTGGTTACTTTTTCAAGTAAATTCGACCTAAAACAGTTATGTATGTTAATTTTGCAGAGCAATAAAAAAAATCATTGCATTAGATATATAATTATGCATCCAATTCTTTTTTTGAGGGCTGATTTTGAGTAAATTTTTTCATATCAGAAAAATATTTTCTTTTTAGATATCATTACAAAGTTCGATTAAATGGAATTTTCCTTTGCACTCAGAAAAGTAATCCGATGCTTAATTAGTCACTTACAAAAGCTTGTTTGCTTTTCCAAAAAATATGAATATAATTGTTTTAAATTGAATTTTCCGAAAATTTATACATCTTTTTTACCATTCTGTACGCATTTTTAAAAATAAACATTGAAAAATAAATAAACCGTCAATGATAAAAATGGTACACCATCTTGAATGGTGATTGAGAGGCACCATTCTAGTGCAACGGGTTAAAGAAGAAAATATAAAGTATTACCACTAAAAAGATTTAAATTGTTGTTAAAGTTAATTCAATACTATTTTAAATTTTCAATGAACTCAATATTTAGGTGTGGATAGCATTTTGATACTGAGTTAGAGGTAAATTCAAATGTAAAAAGTTTTGAGGCAATCTAGGCATTGACCTCGTCATCTAATCGCAACTATATTGCCATATTTCTACCAATGACCCATAATTCAATTTCAATTCAGCTTGAACTCAACGAATCAAATAAGAAGAATGAATTGCAGTGAAGGTCTGCCTGATTGATATGTTAGGTTGACATCTGTCCTTTGATTTATGGTCATATGCAGCAAGTCAAGGTCAAGAAGAATCAGCCCAAAATAGAAACTCGTTGAAAGAAAGAAAAAAAAAATGCGTGGAATTTCTTACATAAATATCTATTTGCAAATATTCATCGAAATACTAATTGTGTTTGGCTTTGTAAACAGTGAATTTTTTCATTCTTTTCTTTTAATTCATAAAGAATTAAGGCGCATTTCAGCAGTTAAAATAGTCTACCTGTAGTCATTGAATAGCAAATAGTTTTATTTGAAGATAAAAATTATATAAAAATAGGAAAAAGAGAGAAGAGTTTTGAATTGTTTACTCATGTTTGAAATGTTTACAATGCAACAGTAAGCAACAACTGTTTACTTACTGTATACAGTTGTTAGCATATATACACATATCGTGAATCACCGATATTTTTCAAAAAATTATGCTTTCTTTTAGACTTTTATGTAATAACTGTGGGTATCATTTAAAAAAAATGAATACATTTTTTTAGTTAATTTCAACAAACAGATTGTTAAAGCTGAGAGGCGGAAAAGCATTCCTAAATTCGAAAACCATTCACGAGAACTAGTAATTTATTATTACGTTAAAAAAATCCAAAACTTAATCAATATTCGGAAAATATTTTTAAAGTATGTTTTACCCAATGAAAAAAATTGGAAACGGCCGTGACTACTTATAAGCAGTTTCATCCAGTTTAAAAACGCTCAGAGCATGTGCATAAATTGTGATTGCATACATTCAAAATTTCTCAAAGCGGAGAAAAAAAAAATGAACAATGCTCAAGTGTCAAATCTTACGTGTTATTTAGAAAATCTTTTGCTGGGACATTTCAAATGCTTAAATGAAACAGCAAAGATGACTGTATGATTGACAGTGACAGTTTAAAAGGAACCGATGGATTATCAAAAAAAGTTTTCAGAGATCAGAAGCATAATGGATGAAAAAAATAATTGTCATTATCAAATAAATTGGGGGGAACCGATATCGGATTATTGTGCAGATAGCAGAACTTGTTGCATTGACCTTTAGCCTTCAAATTTTTCTATTCATTATCATAAAGGTAATTATTTTGATCAGCAAACCAAATTAGTAATTTTGATCTCAGTCTTTTTAAATTGATTGAATAAAAAATTAGTGATATATGTTTTAAGTCCCAAGTATTCGTGCTACCCAACGTTGGTGAATGCGAAGAAAACTTCTACATTATTTTAGTGGAACTAAATGAACAGATAGCTCAAATTTGACAGAGGTCTACACTACAGATATTAAACAGTAAATATTTTTACCTAATCTTATCTATCCGGGTAAAATCTTATCTATCTTATCTAATCTTATCTATCCTCTTCATTTGGTAGTTATCGTGTTATATACGGACACACGGACTTCCTCTGCAGCGATTTTAATCAAAATTTGATAGAAATCTGCAAATTTAATGAAAGTCTGTAAACGCAATTTCAACAATCTAGCTCGATCTTTTTAGGTACCTTTGTTACAGACGGACATATTCCAAAAAAGTTTTTCTGATTCAGAAAGATCTAAAACGTGACGATTCGCCAAAATCTTCAGTTCGAGTTTTTTGAAGATTTGATTTTTTTTTCTTCCACTATATTACGTATATGAGTAAAAATAATTATTTAAATATTTTTTTAAATATACCCCGTTCTTAAAATGGATTTAAAAGTATAAAATAATTTCACCTAGTTCCATTCAGAATTCTTTTGAAAATTTGTCGTTTCGAATTTCAAAAATTCAATATTGGATTATAAATCTTTATGGGGGGGAAGCAAAAGAAATTGTCTTACGTTTTAGATCGTTTTAAAAACGTGGTAAATATTTAAATCATTATTCTTTCCCTTTAGTTTTTATAGGTATGGAATCTTGCATTTAAAATAATTTTAACAATGAGCTAACGACTCTGCATGGCGCCGTCTGTCGATAAGGAAGTTTTTTAATGAGTGAGAAAATGTTCAGTTACCAGGCAAGAAATGCAGTTAAAATTGAAATGTCATCTTTGAGTTTATATATAAAGTCTAACTCATCGGGAAGTAAATTAAAAATGGATTGCAAAATTTGAACCGAGCAAATAGGCAGAGAAAAAAAGAAGTGAATTAATTTAAACGTGTTGGAAACAGTTGAGATACATGAAGAAACTACAAATACTTTTTGAAATTATTATTGTTGTGTTAAAGATTATTTTTTTAAAGTGAGAATTAAGCTTTTTTTACATAGTTAAAATTTCTTTATAAATGTTCCTTTATGCACAAAATAATAAAAACACGGCTAACAAACAACAATAAAATATTTATTTTTATACATTTTTTTGAACATGCAATATAAAGTAAATGTAATAAGTTTTTTAAATTTTTTAAGACATTTTTGGAAAATGTCCGTCGGCCTATCTGGGACATGGATAACTCAAAAACTTACACAGATTTGACGTCAATATTAAAAACAGCAATAAAATTTTAAATAAAATCCAACAACGTGTTCATTATCAGTCGGTCTGTACTTTCAAAAACAAGTAAATGTGATCTTTTCGAAAATTTGACTTAAATATATCAAATTTGATATGGGATTTTGAGACTAGAAGTCCAGTTTTGTGTCCAACTTTTGTTTCAATCGATTGAGAAAAATGTATCTAAAATAAAAATTCAATTTTTGCAAGCTCTTAGCTCATGCAAGAGATTAATCGTCGAATAACTCGCCACTGATAACATGATGGATTCAATTAAAATGCTGAATTCTCGCTAAAAGTTAATATTTCGTAACTAAGCGCTAATGCCATGCAAGACATGCTCTGACATGACAAATTTATTAAATGATATGCAAGAGCGTTTTATAAAGACAACTTTCAATGGCTTTTTGTATATACTTCGTTGAAAGGGGGGAAAATGTTCTTATTTCTTGTCGTTTCTCCTTATTGTGAGCTAAAAGCATTCAGTTTTCTTCCGTGTCCCTTTAAATCTTTATTTTCTTTACAGGAAGCACGATGTGGCTACGTGGTTTTGCTAATGGCCTGCTACTGGGTTGTGGAGCCCATACCTGTGGCCGCTACCTCATTGCTACCGGTTGTCCTCTTTCCCTTGCTCGGCGTCATCACCACCAACGAAGCCAGTGGGGAGTACATGAATGTAAGTGGAATAGTTTTTCTGATTTCAGAAAACATTAGCAAAAAACTTAAAATTGTAAAGAACAGTCAACATTTACGAAAGAAGCTCATTGATCAGAGCCTGATGATGGGTTTTTGTTTTTTGTAATGATTTATTATATTTTCAGCTATATTTCTGACTTATTAATAGTGTTTTATTCTTAACGAAATACAGTAGAATCCCTATCTACTTTCAGGACTTTAGCGGTGCTAGAATTTTTTTTAATATTAAATGCTTCCCTGATTATTCGAGTTATTTCGAGCTCATATATACTGCAATTAGTTACTATGTCGTGAACCCTCTGACTTAACAGTATACGATTCGTTTGATTACATTCTTACTCACCTTTAAGCTTAAAATATGTATATAATCTTTTGCTTTGACTGGCATATTTTCCCAAGTTTTGTTAAAGAGTTTTCTGTTAGATGAAAAGATAAGCCATGCGTTTTGCTCGATTGTACGTACGGCGACTGCTTGGTAAATAAGGATAGCTATGCTGAAAAAGATATTAAAAAATACGTGATTGCTTATGAAAGTGAAGGGATGCAAGTCTAATAATTTGTTGATTGGCCTTTGAAACTGGTGACTTAGTTATTCAAGAATGACAACCGCAGAAAAATCCCTTTACGGTTCTAGAAACAAAGGCATGCCCAAGCAAAGAGCAATAAATCACAAGATAAACCTTTCTTTTTTTTTTTTTTTTTTTTTTTGCACCTCGCGTTGGAAAACAATAATCCAATTAAAGGACACATGTTTTATGTTGGAAGACAAGAAACTTAGATTGATAGACTAATAGATAGATAGCAAGCATCAAGATCTTCAGAACATTTATTTTTAAAATTTCTATAAAGAAAAAATTTTCTGTGTAAATAAATTTAATAAAAACATTCTCAAATAAGTTTTTTGCTTTTAAAGATTTGGATGGCAAGAACAAAATGAAAGCAATTGAAAACTGTAAGGCAATCGATTACTACAAATATATTGTCAATAGCTCAGGAGTTAATTGACGCTTTCATTACGAAACGTCATAACTCATTTATGAAAATATGATTTGTGGCTTAAGGTCAATATGAGTTGTGGTTAGCATCATATTGTGACAATATGTTAATAATTTAATATACAAAATAATACACAATAGATAAGTTCAGATTCTCGAACTATGAATATTGTAAATCATATATAACCATAGATAATGTACCGTTATTAATTTTATACCATTATTTCTGTGTAGGGAACGAATATGATGTTCGTGGGAGGCCTTTTTATGGCTGTAGCTATCGAAGAATGCAACTTGCACAAACGAATCGCTCTAAATGTCCTGAGATGGGTAGGCCCAACACCGTTATGGTAAGAAGAATATGCACAGCAGAATTTTGATATTATAAATCACATTTGTTTTGGGAATTCTCTCTGTTCAATTGCACTGCGCATTCATTTTCAGGATGATTTTCGGCTTTATGAGCACTTCCATGTTTCTGTCTATGTGGATCAGCAACACGGCCACTGCGGCTCTCATGGTTCCCATAATCGAGGCAGTCATGGAAGAGATGGGAGACAAGACGAATGACAAAGATGACATGATCGAGATGAAAAAAAGTAAGACGAATTAGTATCAAGTAAAATATCAGGAAAATGAATATAATCTAACCACTTTTATTGAGACTTTCGTAGCCAGAAAAAAGTCTAAAAAAATCCCAACATTTCATGATTTTTTAAAGGATTTTTTTTTTCTTAGTATTATAGCAATTATATAGGAAGTACATTATAAAACTCTGATTTTCAGTTGAGATCACTGTTAATTGAATCGATATAAAAAAAAATTGAAATAAAAAAAAATATGTTGTGCGTAAATTTTGGAGAAAAATTTATGCCAATTCGTTAAAAGTTCATTATTCAAAAGTTATTTAGAGAAAATACTTCCTTCTTCAGTAATAATGATAAACAAATTTCATGCCTTTTTATTTGAATTTGAATAATAGCATAATTAAGTTATTTTTCAAAGTAACATCTTTGGAAAAAAAAACACCCATCTCTTAAAAAAACAATTTATCAAATGTGGAGAAAGTGAAGTTCTCGATTTGATTTTTATTTCATTTTTTTAAAATCAGGGACGGATCTATTTAACGGCTTATTTTTTTAATGAACTATATACGAATCGATGTTCCAAAAAGAATTTCCCCGACAGTATTTTGGCTAATATATGGTAGAACCAGTGAACTTATAAAATTAACCCCCCCCCCCCCTCCCCACCAAAAAACACCTTTGGAGACTTTTTTGAAAGAAAATTAGTTGTGATTAAAAATTTTTTTCTATTAACTGTTTTAATTATTTGATGAGAAAACAATAAACTTGGATTATCATTGATAATTCTACTGTTCTATTATATTGTTCGATTTAAGTAACATTTCTTTTCATTTCAAAAGCATTTAAATCTATTTGCAAACTCAACTGATTTTATTTTTATTATAAATATTAATAATTTAAAAATATTTATTTTATCTATAGCTTCTGTTATTTCAATTGACGTTAAACCTGTAACTGAGAATGGAGTTTTTCCAGAATCACAGTCAAGGGATTCTGACGCTCCACCGTTGCCAGTTGCTTCTGAGTAAATAACCTTTAATCTTTTTACTACATTAGTTTTTATCATGTGAGAACATATTATTTTGGTTTGAGGTTCTTGTAGCTTTAAAATACGTAAGCAACAAATTTTTGTAGCCTCAAAATGCGTAGACAACAAATTGGCGCTTTCTCGCTTTTGATGCATCTTTTTTTGTTTTTAGGGTCATTAGAAAATAATGCAGGAGGTTGTCAGATTTGATGATTTATCGCCAACTGAAGTAGCAGCTTGATTTCCGAATAATTCATTCTCTGAATTCTTACGAATTGTCTGAATTAATTTAAATCATTAACCAATTTACAGGTTTGATACTATGCAGTGACTAACAGATTACGCATGCTTCGTTATTTAGAAAGATACTGCGTTTGTTCATCTCAAAATCGGTCGACTTAAATCTTCGATCCCGAACTTTGCATGTCAGTAGGAGAAAGTGAAAATGAAGGTTTAAAAAATTATCAATATTATATAATAGCATTAACTAAACAGTGATTTGAAACATTCACGAGGCTTTTCAATCAGTGTTTCTCACTCTCTTAATCTACCAGCGGGTGACCGAGCTCCGCTCGGAGAAAACAGGTATCGAAGCTAACTCGAAGATTTAAATTTTCAATTGTGATTTATCAAAACAATACATGCCAAAAGAAAATTTGTGAAACCATTGGTGAAAAGATAACCGGTTAAACCTCGGCTTTTCATCTTCCACCAGCGATGTCATGTCCTGATGTTCCATTAGAAATCCCCATCTGCCCTGGTCTCTTCCATGTTTGCTGACCATGTACGGAGCGCTTGGGTTCATATCACCACACGGGTTTATGGATCATCCATTTCGAGATCAGTTCCGGATCATCTTCTGGAAACTTTATTAGTTCACCGTATTGGCTATAGATGACAGCACGTTACCGCTTGAAACCTATTAGCCATTATGGCGAACTAATAAAGTTTGAAAATATCCTATCTGTAACTCCGAACTGCTCGACCGTAGCGCTTCAAAAACGGCGCCAATCGATTCCGCGTGGCCAAAAACCCCAGACCCCTAAGTTTACCGGAGTTTATTAATTCTGGGGTGATTTTCGACTTGGCAACCATTCCTCGTATAATAGTATAAGATAGAGAGAGAGAGGTTCTTGTGATTATTTTAAACCGGTTTAAACTGATTAACTAAGACAAATAATAACTTAAAAATACTAATGTTCTCACATGATAACTTGTTCTTTTTTTAATAATTAATACAATTAATTTTACTTTATATTCATGCTTGAAGATTATACACTTCTTCCCCAAGAAATGTTACAAACACTATTATTTTTTTTATCAAACAGTTTTCAATAAATTCCGATTTTTGACCCAGTAGAGTAACAAAATTCTTTTCAGTCCACTCTAAGAGTTCTCATCCATTTATTTTTTGAAACATTTTTACTATTAGAATGCTCTAACGATGCATACGTAAAATACTTTTTTAATTGCCAAGATTCGGTTTTGGTAAATATGAAATTTCGTAATCGAATTTTCCATTCATTTTTTAATGGGTTTAACTTTCTGAAGTGTTTTGCAGATTGTATTTCCGATGACACTATAATATATTAAAAATATAATTAGAATTAAATGATTAATTGATAATTAGTTTTAGTTTCGATGTATGGCATCATAAAATCAGGAATCTGGGGGGAAAAGTGAAGACTTGATTTTATAATAATTAAAATATTAAATTATAACAATTCAATGAATAAAAATATAAGAAAATAATCAAGGACTGGTTTTTTGAGGAGAAAATCCTTTATTAATGAACTAGTAGGTTGTTGAGACACTACTCAAAAATAAAAATAAAATAAACATTAAAAGAGTGAGCGATATAAGAAAATTAATCTACATTGAATATTATGAGGTCTTATTTCAAAATCTACACTAAGCATCAAAAATATATTATAAATGATATTAAAATTACAATTTATTTAGAAAATTTCTATAACATCTTCATGCTTATACAAACTTTTTAGTATTAAATTTATTATTTAAAAAAATTCCCTCTTTTTAAGGTACTACTTTCTACTTCTAATGAATTTTAGAATTTTAAATAAAATATTTTGTAAAGTTACTTACTTTGAATAAAAATTGAGAAGAAAAAAAAGGAAATTCTCCTTACACTACTTATATTTATGTTCAACAATTCATTAAAATAATGGAGACAAAACAACTTTATTGTATATAATTGTTTCATTATTATTCGTCTAAATGGATTAACCGTTTAACCATTAAAAAATTTAAGTCCCCGGATGATTGCAATATAGATGTTTATTCGATTCTAATACGAATTTTTTCAAATTTCAACTGATGTTTTGTTATATTTAAAAATTGAGTTTCAAAACTTCTGAATAATATCTGTCGAAATAAAGCTGTCTTTCATTGGATGAACTTTCGCCAATCTGATTACATCTGGTTTCACTCTCAATGCTTGCTCTTAGAATTGAAAATACTAGACAGTTAATCCGGAAGATATCAAATCCTTATTAATACAAATAGCACGACGCCCTGTTTCAGAAATATGAATAGATTTAGATAGAATTCCGATGGATAAGTTAGATTTGAAAGAATGGGAAAAGGAACTGTTTGAATTTAAAGAGATTTTCGGATGAGAAAAATGTAATCGAATCATCTGTTACATATTTAAATATCTCTGATTTGGGGATAAGAAATACCAACGCATTAAGTCATACTCATATTTCAAAACATGCAGATACCGTAAATAACGGGTTAATTTACTTTGAGTTTTAATTTGGCTAAATATTTACAGATTTTTATTTTTTTTTAGTTTACAGATATTTTGTTGTATAATCATAGTATATAAGGAAAAAATAAAAATAATCAGGAGGAGGTGACGTTTTTGTAATAAAAATATTAGAGGAAGCCTAATAATTAAACTTATACAACTATTAAGTTTTGATTTTATTTGCATTTTCGTGAAATTCCCATTTTATTAACTGCCATTCTCAGAAAAAATAGTGCAATAAAAACTGAAAAAAAATGCGAATATCTTTATTCGAACACATATGAAAAAGTTTTAAGGGTGCTACTTCCATTGATTATTTTGAAAACCAAGCAGTCGACAGTTATTTTCCAAATTACTAATTAATTAATTTAATTACTTATTACCAAATGACATCATTAATTCTGAATCCTAATTTAATTTAAAGCCCTATATTGTAGAAAATTTTAATTTCCTAGGACATTAGAAACGGAATGAAAAAGGAATGTAAGGAAACAATTCATGGTACTTCAGAGACATTCAGACGTTCATGGTACATTCAGAGTTAAAAAGGAATCAAACTGCAGTTATACATTGCTCCATTATTAAAATTTCTCTTCTATCAAATATTATTTTTGTCCTCAAGTAAAGTTAAAAATTCCCTGAGAAACATGTTGCAATTTCTATTTAGTATTATATAACCTTTACATTTTTTCACCGTAGCACTTCACATTTGACGTTTTGAATTTCATAAACCGCATTTGATAGTTCATTTGAATCTCATTCAAATCGCAGTTTTATTTTTTTAAAAATTGCTTTGATCTAAATTTCCCAGATGTGAAGAGGATATTCATTTTTCGCCTGAAAGTAGAGCAAGATGGATAAATGATCGACTTAAGCTCGCGAATATATGATTGTTAATCAATTTTAGGAATACCTGAGCATTTGAGAGGCGGATTCAAACGTCTATCTACCAATATATATATACTATTGCATTGTTGAGTTATTTTCAAAAGAATGTGTTCTTAATTGCCAATAGATTTAATAAAATTTATTTCTAAAAATTCAGTATCTTTAATACACTGAAAAGTCATACTTTTTAAATAATGTTCTATTTTTAATGTTTTTGAATTTATAATGCTTTTTTAAGTATTCTGGAACTCTGAAATCAGTTTTTCTGACTTTCAGATATCGCTACTGCTTTGAAAGCAAAATTTAATCAAGAAACAACTACGTTCTCGGCATATTAGAATTATGTATTATAACTGAGCATATATAAGAATAGAAAAAAATGAGCATTAGGGAAAGGGCAAAAATAAAAATAATTATAGAATTCCATATTTATAAAGAGGAAATCAGTCGAGTTAGATAAAAATGTATTCAAAAAATTATTCTTCAGAGTTGAAAGAGCTAATCCTTCGTTTATGCGATTAAAAGATTGAAAATGATAATCTTAATTTATGAAGAAAATGCTTTATTTCTTGAATAACGTATTTTTGTGAGTAACATATTTTTCCTGCTTCAAAGGGACAAAAATAATCTTAATCAAAATTAAACATTGAACCTTTTTAAAAAAAAAATCTATTTGAGTGTTTTTTAGTTGATTGTTTGGTAGTTTCACCATTAAAACATCTTTTTTGCCTTTGTCCACCAATCTTCTCCAATTGGGAATCTATCCATTCTATCTTATTTTAAGGATAGAAAGGTAACAAAGTTACAAATAAAATATTGTTATTTTGTCTATTTATTTTCAGGAGTTTTACGGGAATATTGGAAAAAAAGCCCTACACATCTTCATATGCATAATCCCAATACAATAATTCATTACGCACTGGATGGAAAAATAATCTCTCATTACACCTTTGTTCTTAGTACTCGCTCCCTTTAATTTTCATTTATTTATTTTTTGTCGCGCTGTTTTCTTTTCTGCCAAAAAGATTTCAGGATTAAAATATTTCGTAAAAATCTTTAATCACCTAGCTATCATTACAGGCACTTCGTTCTTTAATACAATGGAATAAATATGACACATAGTTCAACTGCAAACTGTGTTGAAACACTCGTATAAATATAGTCAAAGCCATGTATTTGAATATACGTTTCAAGTATGTTTAGATATTATCCTGGTATGGATCTAATATTACTTAAATAAATATTTAAATACAGATTTCTTGAGATGCTAAATATTATCCCAGGCATGTATCCTAAAATATATATCCTGATGTATTTTCTAGAGATCTAATTCAAATACATGCTATGTATGTTAAAAAAAGTACTAGGTATGTAGTAGGTTAAGAATGAAATGATTTGCTCCTTTTAAATTTTAAAGGGCGGGAGTGGCTTGGTGCAAATGTCCTCAGAGTCCAAATGCCCTCGGTGGAGGGTGGTAGTTTAGAAAGGAGGAGGGTTAATAGCTGAGGTGCGCTCCTAGTCATTAGACCGTAGTTTAAAATTACGAAATCCGTCCCAAAAGGGCCATAGTGTCGCTTTAAAATGACACTTTAATATAACTAAACTAAACTAAAACTCTTTACAATTAATGCTCTTTTTATTGGCCTTTTGTAATTATTTTTATAGTAATTATTAAATGTAAGATATATTCACAAATGGCAATTCGATCAATTTGTTTCGTGATATTCAATTTAATTAACATAAACATTCATCCCTTATTAATTTGCTTTTTTTGAAAACTTTCATCAGTAGTGCAAATCGTCTTCATATGATTGCAGTGCTGAAACGTGCCATGTTCTTAAGCGTAGCCTACTCAGCCAATATAGGTGGAACTGGAACCTTGACGGGAACGGGTCCAAATCTGGTCGTCAAATCTGTGACTGAAAAGTGAGTATGTTAGCTAGCTTACAATTTAGCTTTCTCTTTTAACTTTACACCGATTTTCGAAAAATTGCGGTTGAAACCATTTAGTTAAAGCACAATGGGTGAATAACCTGCGATTGTATTAAAATAAGATAGCGTGACTTTCGTGCCGAGTCGCTATTTTTAAACGTGTATAATAAATTAGAGCACATTTCGCTCAAAGAAAGAGAAAATGCTTCGAAGTAAAGGCATGGAAACTATTCGGAAAGTTCTATTTTCTTTCGTTATTCGTGAGATTCACGTTTGTGTCGCTTCTCAATACGTGTTTGAAATCTTAATGAATTGCAGTTCGCTGATACTAGTTTCGTACTAAGAAATAAAAGAATAAATTTAGTTTGTAGTGGTAAAGAACTTGATTTTCAAAAATGTATAGTTATTCGGAAATAGTTTTATTATTAGACATATAAAAGTTGACATGAAAATTTTCCAAAATGATTCATAGAATTCACTTAGGGGCCAAGTGGCTGACTGCTGGCATCGAAGCCGTGTAAGCGGGTTCGATTGATGTTAAATAATTCGGGGCCAAACGTTTTCCTGTTTGTGTGATGTGGAAGTTTGGGGAGGGAGTGTCGCTCTTGTAATCTGACTACAGTTCAAAATTACTAGGTCTGTCCCAAAATAGCTTTAGTATTACTTTAAAATGGGACGTTAATATGACGTAACTGGACTAATTAAACACTGAATTCAGTCATATAAATATTCATTGCCGACTTAGTTGCCTTTAATTTAAAAATTTTATCCATTATTAGTATATAACATTTTGTTTTAATGAGATACAAAAAATTAGTTTTCATATATTTAAAAAAAAATATTGGCATAAAAATTGGAAATTGAAATGATTGCGGTTTTCCATAAATTTAAAAAATGTGGCTTTGTGTGATACGTTTTTCACGCTAAGGTATCAACTGCCACATAACTTATGCGTATTCATATCTATTATTGATTATTAAATGATTTGGGAAAAATCTTAGATTTTCCGAATGAAATTCAAATTTTATTGTTTCATTTTCAATTTTCATTATTGCTTACAAGTTCCAATTGAGAGCTAAAAAAATATTTAAGTGGACAAAATTTTCTATTCATAGATATTTTTTTCTTACTAAGACAAAAAAAAATATTTTAAAGTACGATTAAATATATGGTCTTAAGATTATTAAGGAAAGATTTGTTGGATAACTTATTTACAGGTTTGGTTAGTTTTTAAATTCTTTTAAATACTTTGCATGTAATGACCATCTGATTGGGGCATCTAATTATTTTTATATTTAAATCGGCATTTGAATGAAAGTAGAGTTAATTTAAAAGAAAACAATCATTTGGATAAAATTAAATATTCATGAGGATTCGAATGGGTATGTTAAACATGCAATGTTATAAATCATATTTCTTTATTTATCAGAGATTAAAATGCTGTAGCTACTATATTATCCGAAATAAAAATGTTAGGATTATTATACATCAAATTTTGCACAGGCATTAAAAAGAAATTTGTATATTCGTTATAAGTTTAAATTTAACTTAAAAAAATTATTTGCATCCTTGTAACGCTGACGCAGCACACAGGCGACGTTTCAAATATTACATAATTTAATTTCAAAAAAATCAAGGGAAGTGTTGCAAAATTTATTTTTCATAATGGCATTCGAACACATTATTGCACAAAAATACCTTTAGTTTTAAAGTTTAAAAAGTTATCTTTTCTAAAAATTGATGCGCAATTTTTTTATATATATATTTATTTTTATTCTTGCTTAATTTTTAATAATACTTCTAATTTTTGTAATGAAATTAAAACCATTTCATTATTGCGTCAAATATTTAATTTCGTGATTTTTTTTTCCATTGTTCGAAATTCAGCAAAGCTTATTATTTGTACAATTTGCTGGATGAAAAAAAAAAAAGCTTAGTGTGCCTAAAGACGGCGTAAGTCAAAACATAAATTTCGGCATAATAATTATTTTAATGGCACCATGATGATAGGGGATTTGCCTCCAGGAAGGAGGTTCAAGGGCCCAGTAAACGGAACATGTACAATGGGGGTATCACTATTTGATGCACTTTGCTGAAATTCATGAACATCAATCAAGTTTAAAATGTTAACTTCAAATGAACAGAACCAAATATTCTTAGTGAATCAGATGTTCACCAAAGACAATTAATTTAAAATAAAGACGTTTCAAAACTAATTGACTATATGCTTGGTACCGATTTGATGTAAAAAAATAAATTGGGAAAAAAAAAACGATTTTTTTTCCTTGTTATAAACTAGCAATCTTTTCATACGAAAACGCAATTCCATTTTCAGACTCTTTCCAGAATCTAATGATTTGACCTTTGACAAATGGATGATATTCAACGTCCCAGTCATGCTCCTCTGTGTCGTTGTTGCGTGGGGTTATCTGTGCCTCGTTCACGTCCGAAAAGCGTAAGTAAATAGAATTAAAATTATTTTACTTTAACGAAAAGTTTATCCGAACGTGGGCGTGCTGTTTTGTTATCATTCTTATCCATTTTCATTTAATCGCAGATCGACTGTTTACACTCCTGCAGTGAAGAAAAGTCTCCAGCAGATTATAGACAAAAAATACGAGGAACTGGGTCCTATGACGTAAGTTATCCCTAAAAGCGTTTTTAATTTTTTCTGCTGCGTTATTTGAGGTAATTTAATGTTACAAATCTGCAATACTGATTTTCTTTCATACTTAGCTTTCTAGAAAAAAAAATACTAACAAGTATGGTACAATAGTTTAGTTAGCTTCAAATTGTGGTTGCCAAATTTAGTTAGCTTCTAAATTTGGCAACCACCATTTAACGATATGATGATAATGTCGTGTCCGTGTTTCCACGGAAAGGGGGTGCAGTAGCTTCTGAGGGTAAAGACCCCTGAGCACCCAGAGGGCAGAAGTCTGACTTCTAGCTCAAATAAAGATGACACACTCATTCGCTTGCACAACCCCTTTTTAAGGGGGGCACATTCACACGCCTCACAGACAGAACGTAGAGTAACAACCATGCCCGAACCGGGACTCGAACCCGGGACGCCCAGATCACGGGGAAGACACGCTACCCCTGTGCCAGGACGCCGGCATTTAACGATATAAAAGGAGGTTCTGAAAAATATATGATATATAACTGTATCTCTATTGAAATCTGAGGTTTGAAATATTTCTAGGAAATTCCTTGTCGAAAGATTTATATAAAAGGGAATAACTGGAGCAATTCGATTCGATTATTTTGAGTGTTGTGCTTTTTAATTGGAGTGATGTACTATAGCTGTTTAATAATTAGTGATTTTCTATTTGCTTCTGTTGTGGATTTCTATAAGGGCTATTCATTATATGCACTTCTGCTATGTTTTTTGTTACCACAGCGTCATTTTTTTTGTAGAACGCCGCTTCTTTATCTGTTACTTACCATGTTGGACGTATCGTACACCACATGCACAGGAAATTTTTCATAACAATAAATTAAGCATATCTTTAGGGGTTAAAAAGTAATATTTATTGAAACTTTATTTTTAACTCTTTAATTTGAAATTATTATAAACATTATTTAAATATTAAATCAACTTTTTTCTCAGATCCATTATTAAATACTGCCATATTTATATAACCAAAATTTAGTTAGATTAATAAATATGTAACTAAAATTCAGTTAAATTAATAATAATTAAATCGAAAATATTAAAATAGATTGATTTCATTGACTGACTAGATTTTCTATATTTGAAAATCGCCATAAAACCGGCAGCCTTGCAAATCGACCTGCCCAAAATTGAAGGAGAATATTGAATATAAGCAATTTGAGAAAGATACTGAATATTACTTGGATTTAATATATTTTGATAGTTATTTAGTAGAAGTAATTCCTAAGCACCCATGCGTTCATTACGTATCTTTTATATAGTGATTATTATGAAAAAAAATATATTAATGCGTATCATTCATTTTCACGCATTTCCTATTTTCTTATATTAGAAATTGATACATTCGTATGTCTTCGTTCTTCATAACTTAACTTTTTTTTTATTATAATGCTTAATTCTTTAAATATTTTTCCCTCTAATAATTATATCTAGCAAGAATGTTTTAAGACGTATAAAAAAACATGAAATTATATTTGCGTATGAATACCTCCAGGTGATTTTATTCTTTATTCAAATAAGAAATTCAATTTTTTTTTAATTAAAAGGGCTATTTACCATTAAAAATAAACCATTTAACCATTTAAAACAATGGTTAAAAGGGCTATTTACCATTTACAAAAGTAATTTGCTTGCATAATATTCGAAATGTAGCATCTTCTTATCAAGGTAACCATGTTTCCATCAATTTTGCTAAGAGTTTCTTTCAACGCTTTTCCAATTACTTACTTGCAGATGAAGGCTTTGCTTTTAAAACTGAATCAACTTCTTGACTGAGACCTTCCCTAACCTTTTCTCACAGCATGTTCCATTCCACCCTCAGCGCTGTTTAAATTCCATTCCCACGGGATTCGTTTACTATCCTGAATATGCGGAAGGGAATGTTAGGTCTCAGCGCCTAACATCTCCTCCCGTATATTCGGCATCGTTTGATGCATTTAGTTCCCTCTAGTATCTTTCCCTTGCCCTCAAACTGATTCCTTTCTAATCTAAGCTCAACTACCAACATTTAAGGCTTTTCGGAAATGGAGAAAAGTCGCATACCACTCCTTTTGCCTTAAATGAGAGAGTCGCTTTGTGTTTGCCACATTCTTATGAGACGTCAAATCAACTTTCCGATTCCTTTATAATTATCTTATAATCAAACTAGTTAATCGATATTTATTAAAATCATTCGTAGTTAATATTAATAATAATAGATAAGGGGGATAAAATTATATATCACTTTGATCAATAATTAGTATGAAGGAGCTTGTATCCTGCGCATTGCCACCTACAAAAGAAATAATTTTAGAAATATCGCTCGAAATTTGAAACAACTGTCTTGTTTAATTAGGAGTTATAGAATCTTATTTATTTTCTTGTTTACATTCACTGAAATTGTATGATATATAAATAAAATGAATAAATAATTTTTTTAAACTTTATAAATAATAACTGTACTAAACCTATAACCTACACACAGATGAAAGCAATAAGATTTTTTTTAAAATCTGAATCGAATGAACTGAATGACGGCACAGAAAATTCGAACAAACAAAATTTCATTCTTATATATAGAAGATAACCGACTAAATCGTATTAACTCCATCAATTGAAAACCGAATGTTATGTGAAGATATAATATTAACAGTTTTTGTTATAGAAATGAATGATTTTGTATACGTTTTGGTCCTCAAGACAAAATGAAGATCACTGTCAATTTTTTAAATGCTAAAAGTTAAAAATGAAACTAATATTAGAGTTTCTCAAGAATATCTCCTAAAAATATTATCACATAAAAAAATTGTAATTTCTTAAATCTTTTTTTTTTTTAATTTTTTTAACAACTTCATATTTTCGTTCAATTTTTTTTTCTAATTTTAATAAATTTTTTGATTTATTTCGATATACAACTTGCAACAATTTTTATTGTTATGGTGAAATTCAGATTAATTTCATAATTACATCAAACCTATCAATACCGAATTTTGAAATTATTTAAACTAATTTTTTTAACTTTAGTATCGAAATAAGATTTTCATTTCTCGTTTTATTTCGTAATAAACATAACTTTAAATTCGCAAGCACAATAATTTACAGTAGATTGTGTCAGCTGTCATCGTGTCTTTCAATCTAATAAAAAAAGTAAAAATGCAGACAGAAAACTAATATTCTGGACAAGCAGGCTGATTGCCAAAACTAGCCAATTTCCTTACATAATTCGTTTTAAAAATGTAAAGCTTATTTCAAATCTTCAAACTTTTTCTTACTGCTTCAAAATTGCAAATATTCAACCTGAACTTTTTTTTTTATCAAACGATTTTCTTTAATTAGCCTTTCATGTCATTTCTTTGCTTGTCTTTAAATCTATAAAATGTCAAATAATCAATCTTGAATTTATTAAGTGAATTTTTTTCTTTTGATAATAAACGTATTTTTATCGCATAAATTTTTGTTTACTTGTAATGAGAAATATATTATTATTTTCATTTTTGGCTCGATGAATGAATATTGCCCCTGAGTATATTGCATCAAAATTTTAGATAATGTGATTTCAGTTTTTTTCATTTTCATTTTAATTTTCTTAAATATAAAATGAATATATGATAAAGCTAATGTTTGCTTCTATCGCTCATCTGATTTTAGCTTCCAAGAAAAAGGTGTGTCCGTCCTGTTTTTTCTGCTTGTCATGCTGTGGATATTCAGAAACCCACATTTCATCACTGGCTGGGGAAGCTACTTTCCTGTGTAAGGACTTATTAGAAGTACTTTTATTTTTCTACGGATTTTCTCTGTTAAATAGAAGTGACGTAACCCGTGGTCATGATAAAATCATTACACCATTCGCGTTTTACAAGGAAGGTAATAGCGTTTCCGAGAGTAACGTAATAGTTTATTTATAACTCTTCATACGTAATGTTAAATATCAATTAACATTATGCATAAAAATAGTTAATTGTCAAATGATTAATATTACACAGCTTATTAATGCTAATTATCACTTAACATTATTAAACCTTTATTTTTTAACGAAAAATGATGAATGGTTTGGTGAAAAACAATTTCATTTATGGAAAAGATCTTCAAGTAAGAAAATAAAAATGATTGAATATTTTAAAAAATTTTAATGAAATTAAAATGTGATAGATAAATACATTCCCAAACATGGAATATTGTTTAAATTATGACTTAATTATTTGTGCATGATGCTAAACTGCACTTGTTTATTAACAAAAAACAAACAAAGACTTACTAAAATTTTAGTTGAATATTCAACATTATTTTGGAGATAAGGTTTTGATCACATTTTATATTGATAAAATGTTTATCTTGTAATGGATGAATGAAAGATTTTATACATTATGAGTCTGAAGTAAGAGGAAAAATAATTAGGTAATGAAATCGGTGATGGAAGAGTTCTTTTTAAAGAATCCAAAGAAATAACTGTTGAGTAAATTAATTCTTTTAGTAAGATTTTCCCAATTGAGTTATTGCTAAATATACTTCCTCGAATATTTTAGCTTTCATTAAGTTTAATTGTCTAAATTCTAAGACTTTCAAATTTTGTTAAGTTGTCAATACTTATTTTAAAACTAGTACAAAATATTTTTAATCTGAAATTTTCTATTTCATTAATATGCGTGCTTAACTTGAATAATCCATTTTATTGTATATTCCGATAACTTAATCTAAATATAAACAGTTTCGTAAACGCCACAAAAATTTATTTTAAAAGCATTTTAAATGTGAATTCAGAAACCGTTTAGAATATTGTTTATGAATAGTGAAAGATTCGATTTCTTTTAAAAATACATTAAAATATATCTTCAAACTATTTCAAATTAGTAAGGTTCAAAAAAAGGCTCCATATGCATATATGGGTTTGCCTATTTCCCTTCTATATTGTATACGAAAATCTTTCGTTGCTGATAAGTGGTAAAAATGATTTGAAAAGTTTCCATAAAATTTTTAGAAAGAAAAAAAAAACTATATCCTTTTCGTGCAGGAAAATATCTGATGCCACTCCCGCCATCGGAATTCCAGTTCTGCTCTTCCTGATTCCTTCAGAGCCTCTGAAACTGGGCCGCAGTCGCCCCTTGCTGGAGTGGAGAACAATACAGCACAAGGTGCCTTGGGGGGTGATCATACTCCTGGGAGGAGGATTTTCATTGGCTCTCGCATCTGAGGTATTAACCGGCTTTCTGATCTTTGCTTTTTTTTTTCTTCCAATTCGAATGCTACCAGTAGCTACCTGAAAATAGAATTAGGTATAACTTTGCTAATAAAATCTGAGGCCTCTAATCCGATGAACAATTTGACAATCCAGCAAAGCCCTTATTAATAAGACTTTGGAGACAGACATATAAAATCTTCATTTCTGAATTACTCGGCATAAACATTAAATTTATGTGTCCGAAATGCATACCACTTTAGGTAATTGAGCATAAATGTTTAGAGAATGCATTCATTCTTTCCCTTTTTTATGACATAAATTGTTTGGAATCTATGATTAATCGTGTTTTTTTTTTCAAAAAATTTTTGACAAAGAAAAAAAGGTTTCTTTTAGTATACAGTGAAACCTCGTTACAACAATATTTTAGGGACCAAATAAATATATTGTTGTAGAGAGGCATATTGTTATATCGAGGGCCTACATATTTTGAGCATTTAATAAGGGTTTTTTTTTATTATTATTATTAGTTTAAGGTGCATAACATACTACTTTTAAGTCTATATTTAGAAGAAATTAATTTGTAAAATACTAATAATAGTGGTTTAAATACTAAAAAAAAAAAAAAAAATAAGATAAATTCAGTAAATAAGCACAGAAATATTCACATACCTGAAAACACTTTTTATTGAAAATAATCCAATATTTTTGTTTGTTTATTCATTTTTTTAACTGTTAAGTTCACCAATACTGTATGCATTGAGTCTAGTGCACGAAAATGTTCTTCATTTGTTGACGGAAGGCTTGAAAAAAAATGTCCGTAGAAAATTCACAGATTGAAGAGCTTCCTGGGATGACAATAAGGACTGCGATGGACCTGTATTATTATCATCATCATCATTGTTTCCTATCTCATCAGTAATTTCACAGAGAATATCTTCATCAGTAACTCCTGCGAAAACCATAAGATCATCATCTGCTGTTAAATAGTCTTCTATACTAATTCCAAACTTTTTACCACTTGTTTCTTCAAGTTGGGATACGGATTTTTTGATGTGCAAAACACATTCTTGATCATCTGAGAGATCATTGTCTATGGAATTTTCATCATTATCAGATTTCTTATCTTCCATAACACAAAGACCAGCCTTTTTCCAGCAATCCCGAATGGTTTTTTTCTGTTACTTCCCACCAACTTCCACAATATCCACAATGAGTCTTAATAGACAGAAAAAATAACAAAAGAAAACGAAAAAAAAAAGAGCATTTGAAAATCAAAATATTATTATAAAGGGAGAAAATAATGCTGAAATTTAGATTGAAAAATTCGTTTTACAGAGGTTTAATGTTCTAGAGAATATCGCAATATTGAGGGGAAATTAACATTAGTTTGTATGCAAAATCACCGGGACCACAAAACATTATTGTAGTAGAGGGTGTTATTGTTGTATCGGGTATCGTTGTAGCGAGAGTTTACTGTACTGTAATTTTAATAAACTCACTTTAAAACTACTAACCTCAATTTTTCGGGTCACGAGGAATCAATTTCTTGACGAAAGTCAGACCCTTCACAGAAAAAATCCCTGGTTTGAATCCCTTTTTGAGGGTGACCCTTGAGAAAGTTCTCAGACCGGATTCTTTATTAATTTTGATTCCTAGGCAATAATTGTTTCAATCGTACTAAATTTTATTCTAAAGTAATTTTAATAAACTGATTTTTAAAAAACTACAAAATTTACTCAATTACATTTTAGACGCTAAACCTCGTAACAAATTTTATCCACCTAGTTCTGTACGTTTCGCATTTATTGAGTTCACTTGTATTATAACAGCGCTCAGATTATAGATAGATTCTTAGTAATAAAAATCCTAAAGTAATACAATAAGCTTATGAATTTATTATTGTTATTATTTCTCATATACAAAGAAAAATCATCGTAATCGTTTTTAAAAATTCTAACTCCAGATTCTGGTATATCTCCATGTTTTATATCTTCATGAGTCCAAACATCCTATTCTTGAAATAATAACTATATGTTTGCAAGTCCAATAGTTTAAAACATTCTAAGTAAGTTAGACGACAGAAATTTGAATTGGGGATTTTGCATCCATTATATAGACTTTTATCCAATCTAAACAAAATTACTGAGAATCTATTTATAATCTGAGGCTTATTATAATACGAGGGAATTCGATAAGTGCGAAATGTACAGAACTAGGTGGATAAAATTTGTTACGAGGTTTAGCATCTAAAATGCAATTAAGTAAATTCTGAACCAAATTTGTCAAATGACGGTTATTTATTTGTCTATGCTTTCTCATGCATGTAAACGCGTTAGCTGAAAAATGCAATGACTTAAGAGAAATTTACTATATTATCTTGTGATTATAGTTGTAATCAATGTAAAATTTTGATTTGATTAAATATGTACAAATTAAATTATATGATTAGCTTAAATATGTCATACTAAATTATATGATTATATTAAATATGTATTCCAAAATTCATATTTAATTTCCTTGGTCTCTTATGGTATGCGATTAGCTTTTATATTGAAGCAAGAATTAATACATTAAAATCGAACTTTTAGATTGACTTAAAATGCTAGATTCACATCAAAGATATTTACTTTGTAGTTATCATTCACTAATGTTATGTAAGAAAATCGTTAAAGTTGGCATTTTAATATGCAGGGTAAGGAAGGGGTTAAAAGTATTTTTTAGAGAGTGGTAGATTAGGAGAGATCACCTACTGATTTTGATTGTGTGTGTTATTTTTATGATTGAAATAATTTAATAAAAGAACGTGCATGTCTCGAGCTACAGTGTTAATTTATACATTTATATAATATAATATTCAAAAAAAATGCAGCTTCTAATTAATCAAACTAAAACCAAGTATATAGCGACTGCCAGTTTCAATGACACCTTACTTGAAGTAGGAGATTCCAAATTTGAAGTAGTTAATAGTTTCACCTATTTGGGTTCTGAATTGAATACTGTTAATGAAGTAACACCTGAAGTACGTAACAGAGTTACTGCTGGTAACAGATGTTTTTATGGAATTTACAACTATCTAAAATCTAGTCTGATTAGCAGGAAAACAAAATTTTTGCTCTACAAAACTTTGATAAGGCCCGTAGTAACATATGCTGCCGAAACGTGGGCAATGACCGAAAGTGATAAAGAAATCTTAGCAGTTTTTGAAAGAAAGATATTGCGAAGTATTTTAGGAGGTGTAAAATGTAATGACACAAGGAGAAGAAGAACAAACTTGGAATTTACAATCTATACAAAGAACCTGACATAATAAAATTTATCTCAATCCAAAGACTAAAATGGGCAGGACACTTGATTAGAATGAAAGATGACCGAACCACCAAAAAGATCTTCGACGCTAAACCATCTGGAACCCGCAAAAGGGGTAGACCGAGGAAAGAAACAGATCTAAAAGTTCTCCGAGTTAATAACTGGCGAAGTCTATCCAAGAAGCGGGCAGCCTGGAATTCGATTCTGCGGAAGGCCATGGCCCACCCTGGGCTGAAGCGCCACTGAAGAAAGAAGATAATAAATATAATATTGCCGGATCCTTCAGAGCAAAATATAAAGAAAATGTTTTGTATTGGTCAAGGATGATCTTTAAAGTTTTATTATTATTTATTATGCTTATATGTTTTTTAAAAAATTAACAAAAATTTTAAAATCTTTTTTTAAAATTATTTTGATCTGACTTCCCGATATCTGTTTATAATCAGTTATCCATTAACATGACGCAACGAATTAGCCAATGTTGTTTACTATTTTCGTGCAATTTAAATTCATAAAGAAGTTATTTATTTCTGATTCTACTGCGTACTTTTTCTTGATTTTGCTGAAATCTAATTTCTCTAAGCGTTTCTGTTAATGAATCAAAACAGATGAAGTTTCAGAAGCGGTCAATTTCATTCAGATTCTTGTATGCACTTTTGATTGAAATGCCGTTGACGCGCACTTCATTCGATCCATTTTAATGCAGCATTTAATAACCGACGTTATGATTGAATTTAACGCTTGTCATGGTTTTTCTCTACAGCTAGCAGAAAGTGTTGGAGTTCTGAAAATAAATCAGAGATTAGCCAGATATAATATTTTGGATGAATGCTTTAATTAAACATATCTTCATTCGTTGATATGACATAAAAGTTCTAAGACACTAATGACAATTCTGCCTAAATAGACTGAAATCAAAATGGATATTAAGTTAATGAGATTATTATTGGTCTCTCCTTGTCGAACTCTTGAACGCACGTTGAAATGAAATGTCGCTGAACTTGAAATGGCGCACTTGAAACTCAGTCTATTTTAATAATGACATAATAACCGATATTATGATTGAAAGTCCCACATTATATCCCTTGTCAGATAGTTGACAGAAAGTCTTAGAGCTAAAAATAAATTCATTAGCAAGATTCAAGATATAATGTTTCGGACATATTCTTTGCAAGGACATATATTCGGTAGTTGATATGATGTAAAAGACCTAACACGTTGATCACAATTCTGCCTAAATATATGGGTACCACAATGATATTAAATTAATGACATTATATTTTGTCCTTTAAGATGATTTGTTGTCAGATATCCCCGTTTTCTACTTCTGTCGTAAAACTGTATCTATTAAACGATAGAGATACGGCCCATTTTCATGGAAACGAATCTTTCTGTACTTTTTGAATCGCATTTTATCATAATTGAATTGAAATATTTTTCTTATTTCTAAAAACTTTAGAATGTTTTAACATCTCAAGATCTTTTTGTATAATTCATTTTTATGATTAAATTAATCATACTTGTTTTACTTCTTGGTGCTTTGGTCCGGCACTATTCCTCGTTTTATGAAGTCCAGCTTTTTTTTTTTTTTCACGAGTTATTTTGTAAAGGCTTTAAATATTGAAAACAAATTATTTTAAATGCAACACTGAATGTAAACTTTGTAGTCCAATAGAATACTCGCCATGATGCCACTATTTAAATAAATTATAAATTCAATACCGCACTTCAAAATATTTAATCAATACATGAGTTATTCTAGATTAATTTTTATTTTAATCTGTGAAAATATATATTTGTTTTAATATTTATATCAGGGTGAAAAAAAACTAAAATTGTAAGATTCTGAAAAATTAATCGTAATTATCAATTAATGATTTTCTTACTTACAAATAAAAATTAATATTATAATGGATTATTTAAAATGATACATTTCAAACATTAAAAAAATTATTTTGTAAAATCTCCAGAGAGGAATAAAACAGTCATTTAAATGCACAATTAACATTCAAATATATTATAATTTTTTTAAGTTTATTTAATAATAATTTTAATAATGCAGTGTAAATACAAAGATTATATATATATATAATATAATATAATATAATATAATATAATATAATATAAAGCTTTTATTTTCGGTCCATTTCTAAAACATTCAAGAAACAATTCCTCATTCAATCAGGAAGATTGCTTACTTGAAATGTACTTTTGAAAGATATTATGAAAAGTATTGATATTTTCTTGTAATTTGTTTCATTGGAAACTAGCATTTGAAAAAAAATCTACTGTGAATCTTTACACTTTTGTTTCATAACGAATTCAACTGAAATTTAACTAAATAACATATGATTGAAAAGCACTGGAAAATCGTATTATCTCCGTTATAAAGACAAGTTTTTTTCAACAAAATAAAATATATGTAATTTAGTTTCATATATCACCCGTATACTCTGTATGTCACCAGCATCATTAAGCAGAGAATACTGAAAACTCTTCATCAAGTATTGTTATTATCAGCCAGTTCGATGATATTGATATATAAATTAGATTTAATCTACATATTCCCATCTCTATTAATCTACATATTACCATTTTGCTTTCAATTTGAAGCGGCGTTTTCTTTCGAACTGGAATGCTAAATGTAATTTTTTTTGCACTTGACCTACTCAAAAGATAGCAAATTCTAAGAGTGAATTAGTATACGGTTCGTTTGTTGGGAGGAAAAAAAGGACTATCTTTGTTATATTTGTTTAGTGTCGAAACCAGTTCTCTTGCAGATATACAATTCAATGCATAGTTAATTCAGTTTCTTTTAATATATATTCCTTAAAAATTGCTTATATAGATATTAATTTAAATTTTTAGAAAAAAAATTCTTGTTTTAGAAGTGAATACAAATGGAGTTTCCTTTGCTTAAGAGCCCCTATACAGCTTCATCTGGTTCTCTATAGATAATATACGATAAAAAGCCAATAGTACGTTACCTTTTAAGTTATAATTATTTATGATTGTGTTGTATCTATGATATCATGTGAATTGATTCTATTTTAAGATATCATTTTAAAAACATCCTTTTTAATAGCTCGATATTTCAGAATTATATAATCCATTTTTCTCACTTCATTACAGGGTAAAATTTTGAAATTGTGATTATTTTTGTACTTTTAATTAAATATCGTTTTACAACTTTCAGAAATTCATTATCATACTCTTAATTTATTTGAAGATGTGGTTCTATTTGTGAAGTTAAGAAATTTTTCTCAATTTTTTCCCGTTTCTAGATTTTATAATATTTACAGTGATGAACCATAGTAGTTGTCGCTTGTCTATATCTATACTTATAATAAAGCTCAATGTGTGTGTGTGCGTGTGTGTGTGTGTGTGTTGGCGCTCTACAGGCCAAACCATTGGACCTACAGCTACCAAATTTGGTACATGTATACCTTGGAGGTCGGGAATGTGCACCTCGGAGCCCTTTTTTCGAATTTTTAATTAGAATTTGAATTAATTAAAATTTAAGCGAAATTTCGACGTTTTTCCGCTATAACTTCCGAAAATATTATCGGATAAACATGATTTTAACATCAATTTAAAGATAAAAAAATTATCTTTCTAATAGTATCAGTATTTTAACATTTAACTTAAGCTTCTATTTGTAATGAATTTTTAAAGAAGCATTTCAACTATATTTTTCAACAATATATTTCGGACAAAACAATAAAATTTAATCTGCAGGAGCACGTTACGAGTGGAAGGGGAAAAATTATCTTTTATCAATAGGTTGCCATCAGATAGATAAAAACTCAAATTAAAAAAATAAATAATTATTGCAAATTAAACATTTAAAAATGCAATTTTCAGCACGTGTCTGCATGAAATGAAATAAATATGAAATAAGTTTTTTTCTTTTAAAAAAAAAGAAAATGCAAAGAATTTTTTGTGACTTTTAGAATATTATTAATTAAATAAATCAGCTTTGTTTAATAATAGAAATACATCTATAAAAAAGTCTAAATGAAGTAAATAGCTGCATAGTATGCAGCACGAGTCTATAAATGCTTTAAAAAATGAAGAATATTTAGCTTTTAATTAAAAAGAGATGAACTTGTGACATCAGTGTTTTAATGTATAACTCAAGCTTCTATTTTTAACGAATTTTTAAAGAAATATTTTAACCATGTTTTTTTGAGCACGTGACTGGATAAAATAAAATAAAACAATGCCGGAAGTTCAAATAAAAAAAAACTATCATCGCAAATCAAATCTAAAGAAATACAACTTTCAGCATGTGACTGGATAAAATAACATAAATATAAAATGAGATATCTTCTAAAAAAATAAATGCAAGGCAATGGATTCTATGATCGTTTGCAATATCTATATCATTAATTCCATAAATTATCTTTATTTACAGTAAACCTGGTTGAATTTAGACAGGATATGCATTGAAATCCCGACTTAATGGCATATTTCTATAATCGTTTGTAATATCTGTATCATTAATTCAATAATTTTTCCCCTTTTTCGCTTTTTTTAAAAAACATATTTAATATTTTGGTAACATCACCGAAAAAAACATTTTTAATATTTTGGAAGCATAATCGATAAATTGTTAGAGCATTAAACTCAAAAAGTTTTTTCGAATAAAGTTACCGACTTTTTAACTACTAATAACTGAATCTTTTAACTTTAACTATTTCTTAAATTTTGGCTAATGAATATGTGATTTAATTGAAAATTTTAGAACGCATTACTCATGGCGAACCAGCTGGTCGCCAAAGGCGGCTAGTTTATAATAAAGCTCTCTCTCTCTCTCTCTCTCTGTCTGTGTGTGTGTGTGTGTGTGCGTGCGTGTTGGCGCTCTTCAGGCCAGACCGTTGGACCTACAGATACCAAATTTGGTACATGTATACCTTGGAGATCGGGAATGTGCACCTTGGAGCCCTTTTTTCGAATTTTTAATTAGAATTTGGTTTAATTAAAATTTTGAACGTTTTTCCGCTATAACTTCCGAAAACATTATCGCATAAACATGATTTTTACATCAATTTCAAGATTAAAAAATTAGCTTTCTAATGGTATCAGTGTTTTAATGTATAGCTTGAGTTTCTATTTTTACCGAATTTTTAAAGAAATATTTTAACCATGTTTTTAAGCACGTGACTGGATGAAATAAAAAAACAATGACGGAAGTTCAAATTAAAAAAAAAAACTATCATCGCAAATCAAATCTAAAGAAATGCCACTTTTAGCACGTAACTGGATAAAATAAAATAAAATAAATATAAAATGTGATATTTTCTAAAAAAATAATTGCAAGGCAAAGGATTCTATGATCGTTTGCAAATACCTAAATCATTTATTCGATAATTTTTTTCCCTTTTTCGCTTTCTTTAAAAAACATATTTAATACTTTGGTAACATCACCGAAAAAAAAAACTTTTTTTATATTTTGGAAGCATAACCAATTGGCCAAATTGTAAAATATTATTATTAGGCATATTTATTGTTTAATACTATTAATTTGATCTAAATGAAGTAAATAATTACATTTTATGTAGCTTGAGTCCAACAATGCACTTATGAGTAATGAGTTTTAGATTTCTTCATACTTTGCTCTGTGAGCCGTATTTTACAAAATATTTTTATTAATATTTTAAATAAAAGTTGTTACATCAATCAGTCTTCTAAATCCATAATTAAAGCTGACTAATTTATAAAAATAAAAGAATATTATTAGGAAACCTGTATCTTTTTAGAACTTTCCGTCCATCACCTTAAAGAAAATATTAATTTCAGGCCAATCAATGCCCGAAATTACTTCAAGGCTAATGAATATGTGATTTAATTGAAAATTTTAGAACGCATTACTCATGGCGAACCAACTGGGTCGCCAAAGACGGCTAGTAATTATCATGAATGTAACGATGAATCACTTTTACTCTCATGTTTATATACATAGAGAAGCATCGGCATTAGTTATTAACAGTTCGTTTGTAATAATCAATTTCGATGGGCGAATATTTCGTCCTTAAAATTTTATCAGCTCTAAATAAGAGAAAAATTCTGATTCCTTGATAAGCCAGCCGACCTTTCCGATGCATCTGGAAATGAAGAAATGAATGAAGAAATCTGGATTAATGCCGATACAAAATGCGAGACAGCTGAAAAAACAACTGATCAAACAGTGAGTAGTGCACGGATGAATCTAAGAAATAGTGTATATAAGGAAGTCAGAAGAGAAACCACAATCAGACCGCGAAACTCTGCAAACCCTTCGATCCTTAAAGCATCATTCGAATACCGTGCTAAACATTACAATCATATCACAGGTTTATCCAATGAAAATATGATTTTTAAAAATGAGTTAACCTCAATAATTTAAGAAATATATATAATATACAAAAATTATATGCATTGTATCGATTTTTCTTTTTCTAATTAAAACAATGGATAGTACGAATGATGTTGTGTAGTCTCTTTTTCCTATTGCCTTAGAGAGAAGTTCTATGCCTCTTATTGCTTTTGAGAGAAGAATTATGGATGTAGTGACAACATCGACTTGAATCCAAAATGATCGATCTCTCAAACGATCATCCACCGACTAAATTAAAGATTAAACTATCCCAAAAGATATTGTACTAATACTAAGAGATCAAGCTTTGTTTAGCAGGGTTTTTTTTTTTTCTTTTTTCAAAATCGTGTATTTTTTAATGCAGCTGCAAAAGACAAACTGGTCGGCACAATAATTGCAAAGTTGCTATTGAATATAATCCGAACGTATTCGGATTGTGGTGGCATCTTAATAAGCCCGTAACTACCACTAAACATTGGTGGCCATTTTTGTATAGTGGATAAGTTACTGAACTTCAAACCCAAACATCGCACCATTGGAACACCCATTGGCGGAATTCAACCTACATATTGGCACAATTCCGCCAACACCTACGCCAAATTGATGACATCGGACGTGATGAATTTTCAACAGCTGTCTTGGCGCCATCTCTCCATCAGCAACGCAAAGTCGTCAGACTCACTTGACGCAGCAACAACTCTCATGCACTAGCCATAACGCTTGGCGCAATAAACTCGTTCGTCTCTCTACTGAGCTCACTGGTAGGGGAGTATTGTGGTGACATCTTAATAAGCCAGTAACTACCACTAAACATTGGTGGCCATTTTTGTATAGTGGATAAGTTACTGGACTTCAAACCAAAACATCGCAGGTTCGATCCTTGGCGGAATTCAACCTACGTATTGGCACAATTCCGCCAACACCTACGCGAAAGGATAACATCATATAGCGCCAGCTCACAAAATTTTACAGGATGACGGTATATTAGTATTGGAAGCATGATAGCAAATAGGAAGAGTCTAATAATTATAAATGTATAAAACCCCGTTGTTGTTTTTTTGTTTGTTTCAGGAAAGGCACCTATAAAGATAAACTTGAAAACCAAAACTTTATCTAAATACAAAATTTGGTCCAAATTGTTGCAGCTGTTTCCAAGATATATGAAATATATATGCATATAAGATTTTATAATACATGGGCTCTCAAACTATGTGACGTAAATCATCTGCTTTTGGCAGGTCATAACATAATCTTCAGCTACCTTTTTTTTTTTTTAACTCTTATTTGCAAACACGTGATGTGGATTTAAAATGCCCGTCAAGTCATTAGAAACATTTTTTTTCTAAAATTATGTATAATAATATATGTTTCTTTATTCATAAAAAAAAAACTCTTTATTGCCTACAAAACTTCTTTTGGAAAAAATAAATAAAGGTTGCTGTTCACCTCTTGAAAAGTTCAATACACCGAGGAGGAAGAGGTTCGTTGTTGAATCAATTTCTAAAAAGGGAATCACCCTTTTTTTTTAAAAAAAAAATCGCTAACATCTTAATTAATAAAATTATATGTATTCAAGAAAATGAACTGAATATTCATTTCAGAAATCTGGGCTTTCTAAATGGGTGACACAGCAGCTTCTCATGTTAAATATTTCCTCGCCTTTGGCGGTGGTTTCTCTACTCTGCATCATGACTGCTGTTCTCACTGAATTCACAAGCAATGTGGCGACGGCAAATGTCATCCTTCCTGTAGTGGCTGAATTGGTGAGAGATTTTTTTTTTCGTTAATCTTACTTTATTCATTAAAAAAATTCATGCCTTTTATAATCTTGCTGTTCTCTTTCAAGTCTACTCAAACAGAAATGTTTATTAAAAAAGGAAGTATCAAATTATTGTATAGATATTTCATAACTTTGATAGCGTTAGTTAGGTATTATTTGTCTAAAAGGAATTTTATTTATGTATTTAAAATATTTTGTAAAAAATGTTATCAATGTTTTATTCAAATCAGAAAGATTCTATGTTTTCTTTTAAAATAGCTAAAGCTAATGCAATATTTTAACTATAAAGTCGGGCAAATCATTCACTTTGATAATAAATCAATTCGTTGAAACAAAATTGCAATGCGCAAATTTTCCTCCATTCGAGAAATTGGGGGGGGGAAGATGACTAAGAATTGAGCATAAACTATTTCATCTATTTAAAAATGTTAACTATTTTTTAACTACTTTTTTGGAAATTATACAGATTTATACTTTTAAAAAAACGGTCGAAGCTCGAAAGAAATCTAAGCATGTGAACTATAAAAGATTCAACATAGAATTCACTTGCACATGTGATAATTTCATTTCCTTGAAGACTCTATTTCTGAAACGAAATATTACTGTATTTGGTATTAGAAAAAAATAACCCGTTGCCTTCTTATTAAAGAACAAAGAGATGCATAGATCAAGTTTCTATTTATAGATAGCATAGTTGCAGTGAATTACATTTATAAATAGCAAAAAAAAAACCCACTTTTGATAGCACACTGCATATATAAATTACAATTATTAACAAACAATGCATACAATTAGTGACTGACTGTACTAAAATCCAAATATGATGTTAGATTATAACACCAGTAAATACATTAGTGATCAGGTTTTGAATATATCACTGCCTTGTGACTTTCTTTTATAATGCTTTTTCTGTTACTCTGAACATAAGTGCATACCAAATAGAACGAGAGCAAATCCACCAAAAAAAGAAAGCGAAGTATTAAATAAATTTTTAAAAAATAAAATTATTTATTAGCCTTTCCCATTATTAATTTATATTTGAATAATAAATTAATACAAGTTTTATCCATCAAGCGAATATAATAAACAAAGTACAATGAGAAAGAAATATACAATACAGCTCCATGTAATATTTTTTTTAAAAATGTTTTATCCATTTTTTGATTAATTTTAGAGACATAAGTTTTATATATTCAATATTTGTATCATTATTTTTCAATTATTTTAAGTTAATTCTGTTTAGAGGCATCCTATTTATCATAAAAAATGTTTCTTGAAGCAAAACAAATATAAGCTTCTACAGTGAACGTTTAATAATTTGGTCTCAATGAACAGCGATATTTTCAGATACTAAATGCAAAGGAAGCATCACAGATAATTTTTTAATCAGTGTTAAGTATCTTAAATTCATTTATTCATGATATTTAAAAACACTTATTCTTTATGCAGATACAAAAAAAAAATGTGTACAACTTAGTTCTAAGCAAGTTTTTTCTTCCATTATTTCATTATTGGTTAAAGGGACAGTTGACTCTATTACACACTTTTGGGAATAATTCAGTTAAGGACATGAATTTGGCATGCATATATATTAAAATATAAATATAGGTCAAATTGCTTTAAAACATTTCAAAACAAAAACATATTATTTTTCAAAAAATGTATATGAATTTTTAAAAAATTCAAAATATTTCAGGAGATTTAATTCTTTATCTTCCCATTATTTTTTCTTATTACCAATGTAAAGTTAATTGGAACAAAACTGCTTATGATTTTGCAATTCCAATTAAATGCTAATTTTTTAGAAATATTTTTATGCACACTTACTGAATTTTCATAGGAAATTTGTTTTTCTGAACTAAAATTTACTTTTAACTAGCTAAAATAACGCGAAACATAAAATGCATACCCAGTTATCTTTTAATGTTTGTTCGAAATGTTTATTATCAATTTCATTTAATTTCTTCAAAAATTAAGACATCTGGAACATTTCAAATATATTTAAATCTAATTACAATATTATTTTGAAAAAATCATTGAGATGTTCTTTTCCATCTTGATCCTTTAAATATTTATTTTACCGAACGATACAATTTTATATTTACTATATTACTTGAATACAGTAAAAGCTCTTTATTCGCGGAGTATATGTTCCATGAATATGCCGCGAATACAGAAACCGTGAATATGGGATGGTAATTTATATGGGATTATAGGGAATACGTTCCTAGGTGACAAAATAAAAAAAAAAAAACAAATATATATAGAAAAACCCAATTTAAATGAAGTTTTTGAACATTTTGATTAATTATCTTAAGATTTAGGCAATGGTTTGAAGAATTTTGTAATTTTCTCTTGCTTGGCAGTTTTTAAAAGCTTCTTCAATTCAGACTGATACGCAGCAGACGCATTAGCAATTTGCCTCTTAAAAATAAGACTTAATTTCATAGACAGATCAATGTTCATAAAGAAATCGCAAAGCTGGTTTTCCATTCTTAAACCTTCACTAAGATTCTTCAGATTAAATGTCACTTTCCAGTGCTCTTGAAGCCTCTTCTTCAATGGGCTGTGAATTTAACATTTCCTCCAAGTCGATTTCAATCAAATCTTCATCTTGTGATTCAAGCAATTCCTGAATGTCACTTGATTCTATCTGTTCGAATCCATCTGGTCCTATTCCATTCACGATTTCGGCTATGTTTGCAGTCAAAGTTTGAAGTTGCACAGATTCTTCGTCATTTTCTGCAGTAAGAGAAGGCCACAGTTTTTCCCAGCATGACTTCATGTGTGTGGTGGCTTATGTCAAAGTCCTCGGTGGTATCATTTAACAAAATATTTTAGGCAAAGTTGTAATAAGATCTATTTTACTTTTTTATTAGTCCATTTGACGGCATTTACAAAGGATATTGTGTTGGATTCCTTTTATTATTATATATGTACTTATTAGATCCGCGAATAAAGAAATTTTTAGCCGCGAATATAGGAATTGGGTCGCATTTTTTAATCCGCGAATGAAGGAAGCGCGAATAAGGAGCTTTTACTGTATAACCATATGTTTTGGTGATGAAACTATAAAAGTAAAATTGTACGCTTTCATCCATTTTTGCTTATTTCAAAATCTGCTGTCATTGACTTGATTGCATTAATCTTCCTCCTTTGCAAGCGACTACATTTTTCATAATGAAAATTCATGTTATTGAAGCTTTATGACTTATTTTGTTTCTTTACCGTCAGGCTGTTGCTATGAGAATACACCCTATGTTCTTGATGGTTCCTGTGACGATATCCTGTTCCTTCGCCTTTATGTTGCCCGTGGCAACGCCTCCGAACGCCATAGTTTATGAAGCTGGTGAAATGAGTACATTGGATATGGTAAGTACAGCGTACATTTTCATGAATGGCGGAACGCGAATAAAAACAAATACTTTATGTCCAAACTTTATATCACTTCTTAATGTAAAAGAGAATGTATGTCTGAGTGAATTGGTTATTGACAAGGCATGGCTTTGAGGTATCTAATGTCACAATCATGCTCTGGAAAGTGTACCATTTTGGTATAATATTTTGTGAATTTTAAATTTTTTTGAAAATTGAGTGAAATTTCTATGTTTTGTCTAAGACAACTTTCGAAAATATTACAGTGGGAAAAAAATTTTTGCACCATTTTGAAATTTAAAGCGTTACTTACTAATTTTTTAAATTACGATAACTTTTCAAGGTATTTTTATGCATAATTTACACTAATAAAATTACAAAATTCGTTGCTACAGTTAAATTTAAATTGTTCTTATAGTTTCTGTTAATATTAAATGGTATATTGTCCATTGTTGAAAGCAGATGATTCAAACTTCAGTTTATACATCTTTCTTAATTTTTTTTCTTCAAATTTTTCTGATATATATCAATAAAGCCCTTCAAGATAATAAGTAATTGATCTTAATAAGTTCTACTTATTCTTTGATCTCTTTTTTATCAGTATGCTTCAGTAGAGCTAACCAGAATTATATGAAATGTTGTCATATAATTCAAGTAAAAGGAATAGCACTACTTTAATATTGGAATCGCTTTTTTAAAAATTATTTTACATAAGTAATGTGACAATACAGGTTCTCATCAAAAGTAAACAGAACAAATGCAAATTGATTAATATAACATGTATTTAAACTAAAGTGTAATGCACTATAATGCTTAAAATTATTTCATTGGAAAACTAATAAATGTCGTTATGCACAAAAAATTAAAGTCGAACAAATTCAATAATGTTGGCCAAATAGCAGTTATTATTAGCAGATTATAGTTAATGCAACTTTCATATTATAAATAATTCAAAACTTACTCAAAAGTACTGAAAAGTGCGAAAGGTTTTATTACAATTAATTGAGCCGTTACTTTAAAAAAAAAATTATTTATGATGCTTTGCATTATAGCTATTTCAGAGGCTAAATTCGATACTTTTGTTTTTCAGTTGAAGCCAGGAATTCTGATGAACTTCGTATGCGTCGCTATTGAAGTCTTGATGATCAGCACCTACGGAAAGGTGGTTTTCGATTTCGCTGAATTTCCGTCTTGGGCAAACAGCACCATAACTACTTGATGCAGAGCTTAACTATTCTTCAGAGATTTGCAGCACTTCCATCGGAAAAAGCATTGACAGCTCTTTTCATTCATTCAAAAAGCCTCATATCTCATTAAGAACGCCAAAGAAAGAGACTGAATGTGAATTTTCCATACCGTGATCGAAGAAAAATAATCTACAAAAGTCTTCCATCCTTTATGGATTTCTGCAAGAAAAAAAAATATTAATGAGCTTTTGTGTAGTCCATGTTAAGTTCAAGCTTTTGTAAAGTCCTCCCATCAACTAATCATTTAAATTTTCATATGTAAATATCATCAATCAAAGAAGTTTTTTTAACAAAAAATCTTATAACATATATAATTTGCTTTCAGTTAACATCATTTTATTTTTTTTATCATTTTTATTGACTTACTTAATCTATAAATTTACCTATTCAAATAAATCTACATATGAAATGAGAAAATAACAAATAATGAAAGTCCATTTCGTTTCAAGATTATTCTTTTAAAATAAAGAAATGCACTGCAAATAACTCTACTTTTCAAATATTAAAATTATTTCCTTGATGTCAATCTTTGATTAAAAATTTTTAGCTTTTAATAAATAGCATTTTAATTGCATTTTAGAAATTAATTCAATGTTTTTTTATAAATAAATATATTAAAGGTGGGGGGGCACTCTGAAAGCATATAACTTTTGGGGGGGGGGGGAGATTGAAAGAGAGTAATTTTTGTTTCATCTCAAGTTGTTACATTTTATTTTGTTTTATTTTAAATGCAATGTTGAATGTTTTTGTAGCACCATTTGCATATAATTCTTAAAAATATAACAGTATAAAAACTTTAAATATTTTGATGTTTAAATATTTACTCAATTTTTGAACACTCACCTATTTTTGTAACTTATTTAATAAAATGTTTATTTAAATATTTTTCAAAGATTCTTCTCTTTATTTTAGATATAATTCTTAATTCATATATCTCAAGAAAAATATTTTGACAAAGCTATTTTATTATTTTTCATATGATCCTTTTTATAAATTTATTTCTTTGAAATTCGAAGAAATTTGGCGAGTCGAAGCAAACGGAATAGCAAATAAAAAATAATAATTTATTCAAAAATTCGAATTTAGAGAAGAGAAAATGTATCTGGCAAAAGCAATTCATAATTTTAAAACTAAAAATTTTAGCAAAGATTTTTTTTATTATTGGAGTTTTCATAATTCACGCATTTATGAAGTTTTCATTAATTATTATTTATTTATTTCATAATTATTAAATGAATAAATAATAATTAATTTTTTATCAAAGATATTATTTAAGCATGTATTTTTGGAATTTCATCATTTAAAAATATCATAAAAACGAATACAATTTATCTTCTTGAGTACATTTTGCGGTGAAATTTTGAAATTGTACAATGCGCACAGTGATTAAGAAATATTTTCATAAACTAAAGAGAACGATTGTGAAATAAAAAAATATTTTGCAATAAATTAAAGTCAATTTTGATTTTTTAAAATAAATTATAGACGATTTATTCCACTGTTGTTGTCTATGGCACCAGATTTTTTTTAAATTATTCTAAACTTTTCAAAATTATTCCTACCATTCAAATTATATCATGTGGTACAGTGATTTTAATTACCTATGATCTAACATCTAAAATCTACTCTCTAGGTCTCAAGAATCAAATATATAAAGGCCTTATCACACGGTGAAATACATCGTCACTTTCTCTGACGAAAGTGACGTCACTTGAGCATTTGCTGTCTGGTAAACCTAGAAAAGCAGGTGAACATGTTGGCGTATTTATCGCTCTTTATTCATTGCTTCCATTAAATGGAAGCAAGCACATCTTTTCGCCATTTTTAAATTTTAAGAGCACTAAAAACACGATGTTGATTAATTGAAAGCGAGGTAAAAAGTGGCAGAAATAATCAAACTACTTTTTACTCCAAAGACGGAGGAATTTGATTTAAAAAAACATTGATAAGGATGGAATTTGCTAATTACTGTTTACAAAGAAGTTGGCGTCAATCGCGGCGTTCTTGGCATACTACGTCACTATTGAAGTTCCACATGATTGGTTGAATTTCGTTGGCAGCCATCGAAATTCAACCAATGAGTCAAATTTCAAAATTCAACCAAGTCACCATCGACAGTAATTTCGGACTTGTTCGAAAAAGTTGTCGATCATCAAAAAACTTGCTTGACCAGTTGTTGAGGGTAGAAAAGGGAGCTTGCTCACGGAAAGTGTGACGGTATTTTGTCGTGTGATAAGGCCTTAAGACGCAGAATGACATTTATTAACGAACGCGAAATCCAATGCAAATATATTCATTGTTACATTAATAATTAGACATTATACATCTGAAATAGCGACGCATAAAAAAAGAAAAGTATCGAAAGTTCAAGAAAAACTGCACATGTGCTGGTTTCCATGGCAACCATAGCTGGAATGAGGAAAAGGGCGTCTCTAAAGGTGGGCTCACACAAGGATTATTGTCCGCAAACGTTTTCTCTTTGCTGTTGTCCCGGCATTGTCCTCGTGTGAAGACTTGAGACAATGCGAACAACGTTTGTCCTTACGAGACAGTCATTTGCCATTGTCCCGTTATGGCCACGTGATTTTCCTGAAGTAGGCGTGATCTTCTATTGCGGGCAATAATAAGCCTTGTGTGAACCCACCTTAAGATAGAACAAGCGAGGTAACATAAATAAATTAGAACCAGACAACAATTATCATTCATCCCCTTGAATAGATATTCCCCTGCAAAAATATCTATTGTGAATCTTAGTTATGTAGCCCTATTGTTTTAAATTTTTAAACAAAACTTCGAATCTACCTCCAGGGCAAAACTGGCTAGACTAATAAATAAATCTTCTGAATTCAATTATGATGCTGAAAAAGAAACTGTGAGCAAATTTTGTAAATGATGAGTTAACTTTTTTTCTACTTTCAAAGAATCTGGATTCGAATTACAAAAAATGTTTTTTGTTTTCAACTTACTGGAAAATTACTTCAAGAATATGATATAATTGTGCAAATCATATCGATATTCAACAAATACAAATTTGCAATTAAATATATAAAATTTCGTTTGATTAATAAATTTTTGAAGAATTCAACAAAAAATAAAAAATGAACTTTCTAAGAATGAAGACAATGCACATATTGAAAGGAATTTCAGAAGGACCGAAAGTGATAAATCGCTAGGATTCTGAAATTGAGTTGTATTGGAGCCTGTAAACACTAGTGAAACAACACCTCAACTTAAATTAGTGATATTCCATACTTGCGTCATATTTAGAGAATTTTCATCAGAATGTATCTTTTACCAGAACTACAAGTGCATTGAAGAAAAATATAAACAAGAAAAATCCAGACTTAGTATTTCAAAAGATGTTTTTTACTGTGAGCTCTCGGGAAAACCGAGAATTTTGGGGAAATCTAGCAACATTATACGAGGCCGATCATTGCGAGCAACAGGTAACACCTGTCTAAGCAGCATCACGTGACTCCGATAGAACAATGGTAAACCGGGGCAACAATTTGCCACTGTCTCATTGCGGTCACGTGATCTTCCTGAGATAAGCGTGGCCATCTACTGCTTGTGACAGTTAGCTTCATGTGAACGCTGCTTATAAATACAAAATCGATTGGTGATAATACATCTATGTTACTCTTTTATAACAACATAATGGCTTTTAACTTTTAGTCATGTAATCGGAAAATTGGTGAGAGGACAGAATTTCTCATCTCAGGTAAACAGTAATATTGTAATTAGTTTGAAAGATGGTAATATAAATATTTAAATTAAGTTAATTAGTGTATATTATGTTCCAGAACTGCATCATGTTTTAAATGCAGGAGCAAATTTAGAAATCGATTATTTTAAAACAATTTGAAAAAATAATAAATTGATTGTTTATGATGAATTAATGATTATATTACAAATGTTAGAGATAAACTATGTTTATTATCTGGAAACTCTGGGAATTATATTAATAACGGATATAATAATACTTCCATGATAACTTTTAACCTCAAAATATTTGCTTGTTGAAGATTTGGTCATATTCATGCAAAATTAAAATGCTTACATGTCTAATTAATAATATAATTAGAGTAGAAATCTAAAATTTTTATTTATTTATGACTTTTCCGATAACATTTATATTTATATAATTAAAAAGAAATCTAAATTGTTGCATTCTTTAAAAAATCGTTCAAATAAATCTGCGTGTGAATTATATGAAATTAAAATGTATGGTACTAACCGTGGATTAGAATTTTGTAGTAGCCTTTGAGTAATTATTTTCTGGTTCAAGCATTAAAATGTAACGCACTTCTATAATTCTCTAAACAAAATGGCATAGCAGCAAGACTTAAGAGAACAGTCTCTTAAGATGGTTAAAATGTGCTTTAGGTCCCCCCCTGGGCGCATTTTCAAAAAGTCGCCAACTGGCGCGTTTTTACGCGTTGTCACGCGGAGTTGAATGCTCTGAGAGACACTACGCAAAAAAGTGCCAGTTGGCGACTTTTTGAAAATGTGCTAAGGGGGAGACCTAAAGCACATTTTAACCAATAAATGAGTTTCATTAACATACATATTAGATACGACATTAAATGTTTGCAATTTTGTCCATTCATTTCTTTATTCCAAAAGTATAATTCTATAAAAAACAAACTTAAATTATTTACACTGTTGCCACACAAACTGAACTAATACTAGTTCTTTGGATAAATATATACATAAGTGGCGCTACTTGACAATACAGGAAATAAAACTCAAACTGAAATTTAGTTTAACTATCTCCCATAACGTCAGCGTTTTTGTGCATAACATAAGACGTAATGGAAGTTATTAAGTATGGATATTTAAATTGAGAATTATAAGGATAAATGGCGTATATATTAATAAGTATTAAAAAAGATGGCACAAAATATCTTGCTGAGCACATCAAACTTATGAGTTTGTACATATTCAAATAGTAAAGTAAATCTATTGGATATAATTCCAGAAATTACCCGGCGATTTGAAATATTAAAAGAAAAATGTAAAATTGTGAAAAAACAATTATTATCCCCGTCCGGCCAGGGAAACTCACGTCTTAATTAAAATCTTAAATTTGAACCCGATTTTTCATTTAAACACCATCAAAATTATTATTCTGAAGATGAAAATCTGAATGATAGTTGAAGTAAATCATTATCTCATAACAAAACAAATATTTTTCAGCGAAAAAAAAAAACACCTATATAATTACTAAAATGATTCAAGATTATTCAAAAAAGAATGAAAAAAACTGGACCGCGGTAGCCTGGTTGGTAGAGCGTCAGTCTCGTAACCGAAAGGTCGCGGGTTCTGTCCTCGTCTCAGCCAAAGACCGCCGTGTTGGCTAATGGCAGTTGGGGCACGTTAAATATGTCGAGACTGCAAAGTCCTCCAAGTTCCCATAGCAAAACGACACCTCTGGGGGTACTGAATCAGGGATGAGTCGTTCTCTGATTTGGATCTAAATTCCGACTTGCTGATGGATGAATGAGTGTATGAATGAATTCGACCACCCCCTAAAAAGGGTTGTGTCGTGTGTACGAACTAGAAGTCAGACTTCTGCCCTCTGGGTGCTCAGGGGTCTTTACCCTCTGAAGCTACTGCACCCCCTTTCCGTGAAAAGCACGGACACGACAACAACAATGAAAAAAACTGGAGAAGGAAGCAATGGAATCGAAAGTGGGAGTTATAAATTATCATAATGTTCGGGTTTTGATTGATCCACTAGATAATTCAAAAAGTTTAGGTTATAGATTGATTTACAGGGTAAAAACAAATCAGAGGTGGATCTATTAAACGGTACTTATTAAAAAACGGCCAAGGATTGGCGATATGTTGGCGATAATTGACTTAATTCATTGGCAATGAATGAATAAGAGGAAATTTTTAATAATACTACAGATTCAGGAAGAATATATGGCATATTGAGCCTCAGGAGGGAAGTAAAGTGAATATATTTTATAAAGAAGAATTTAAGAAGAATTTAAAAAAATACATTATGCTACAAGAGAAAAAAATCATAATAACCGCTTAGTAAATAGTGGTTTTGGCGGAAATTACATCTAATATATATTTCAAATTTCTAAAAGGAAGTTATCTACAAATGAGGTCTAGCTCAAAATACGTGTTTACAGAAAATGTGTTTACTTATGTGTTTACAGAAAAAGCGGGGATAAATTTTATTGACTTCTGTTTTTGAAGTAATAATTTGATTATTATCGAACTTTGATCCAATGATTAAATTGCTTTGTCACCATATTAATTTACATATTAAAGTAAAATATAAAATAGCCTTTAAAGAATAGATAAATTAGTAATTCTAATCTGTAGAAAATCTTAATAAAATAGCATTCTCTTTAATATCTTAATTTTAAAAAATGCTCTTCAATATGGAAAACAAAAATAAGTAGATATTTTTTACCTTCATCTATACTAATATTCTAAATGTGAGTGTTTGGATGTATGGATGTTTGTTACTCAATTACGCCAGAATGGCTGAAAGGAATTAGATGAAATTTAGCACAAAAATAGATTATAGTCAGGAATAGAACATACGCTACTTTTTATTCCGGTTAATTGAGTGGTTAATTTTTTAGTAATTAAAAACCAACTTTCGCGCCAAAAAGTTGAGGCCAAATCCCGCCAAAGTTAAGTAAGTCTCTAGTTTTTTTTCCCCCTAACAGTAATCAGGTTAGGCTCGGCATGATTTCGACCGATCATTTCAAATGATTATGCTTATTTTCTCAGAGTGTGATGTATTTCAAATCAAATGCTGTTAATTAATCGATCTTTCAGATTCATTCTGATGTACTTTCAAATTAAAATAAAACAGAATAAAGGAAATAAAAAAATTTCTAATCTGCATTGCATTACCCCAACTAGAGTAGGAAAGTCAAGTATTTTCGTTAAGCCAACTGGCTTTGGAAGTTCACGCTTGAATGTCGACAACTGCGTTTTCATTTAAATTAAAAGTTTAAAAATTATGTGTATAACACTGTTGTAGCTATCTCAATCTTGATAGATAAATGGACTTGATTTGATTTTAAAGAAACACGGATCTGATTTGCTGTTTTATCTGACTTCGGGTATACAATGTAAATAACTTGTTTTTAGGTTAGTTGTGTGTTTTTGTTATCAAATTGTATTTATGTTAGTTAAATATTTTTCGTGTATGCTTATACTTTTAAATGCATCATTTTTAGGTTAGTTAGTTTAATTTTTTTGATTTGTCATTACTTGATAGTTTCTCGAAATCCCCAGAAAACACAAATCTAATCTTTCGAAGAGAAATAATAAAGCTCAGACAATGAAAGTAGCTAGAGGATCTGTTTGCAATTTTAGTGAGCGCTTGTGAATTATCAAACTCCTGGTAAAATCCTATTTTAGCCCACCTCTGGCGACTTTTTCAAAATATCGCCAATTTTTCAAAATCTCGCAAAATTGAAAGTATTTGAATTAAAAGGTTAAGAAAAAAGAATTCTTACCTTTCGCCAAAAAATTCTTATTATTCGCCAAAGGTGGGCTAAAATAAGATCGACCCCAAACTCCTTCTAGCTAAGGGCTAAATACAAGGACGGTTTATCAGAAGATATAGCACTCACGATGACGAGAGAATATATAGACGTTAAACCACAGCCTGTAGAGCAGTGATTCTCAACCTGTGGGGCGCGCCCCCCTAGGGGGGCGCGA
>JAPMOQ010030048.1:547333-571812 GCA_026543055.1 Argiope trifasciata
GCCTTATATAGAGGTGGAAGGAAGGGCAAGAAACCTTCTGAGCCAATCAGGAGCATTCTGGATGTATCTCGGCGCCTAATGCCAATGATGTGGGGGTTCTTGGGAAGCACCTAGGCTCAGTGGCCTTTCATCTTCCATTCAGCTGAAATGATAGTTAGTGACAAACAAAATATGCTGAGCAGTAATGTTGAATTATAGTAAGGAATTTATTATATTCATCCATGATGTTGTGAAAACTGATTGACATATGTTAAGTGAGCATCAAAAAAAAAAATTAAAAAAATTAAAAAAATTATAAAAAAAGCAAAAAGAAGAAAATAAAAAAAATACGTGAAAAAAAAAAAGAATTAAGTGATGGAGTTGTTTATTCGCTATAATTTGGTGGCTTATTGTCCTAACGTGTTACATTGGCGATTGGCGGGGGGTCATGCTGTCGGTGCACAGGGGTGAAGGGTTTTGTTTATGTTAGGAGGGTTCTGGGTCTTCTCCTGTTACGATTGCTCTTGGGATCGTAGGTAGGGATTTCTAGAATCGCTTCGTTCTGGTTGGAGTCTAGTTTCCGATAGTAATTTTTTGAAATTCTCTTGAAAAAGTCCCCAATAGTAGGCAGCCTTAGATCTTTTAAAATATTTTTGTTTCTTATATACCAAGGCATGTTTGTAATTTGCCTTGCGGTGCTGTTTTGGAGTGCCTCTAGCTTACTGATATGGGTTTTAGCTGCCGCTCCCCATACAGGTGAGTTTGTTTAGTTAGTTTAGTTATATTAACGTCCCGTTTAAAGCAACACGAGGGCTATTTTGGGACGGACCTCGTAATTTTGAACCACTCTCAGATGACGAGGACGACACCTGAAGTGGCACCCCCCTCTCCACACCCCATACAGGTGAAGCGTAGCTAATTAGTGGCCGGAGGAGAGATTTGTATAGCAGGAGTTTGTTACTTAGCGAGAGTTTAGAGTTCCGGCCCAGTAGGGGGTAGAGCGCTCCTTTTGCCTTTCTGAACTTGTTTCTTATTGCTTCAGTGTGGGGTCCGAATGTAAGTCCTTTGTCGAGGATAACCCCGAGGTATTTGGTTTGCGTTTCCCACTTGATGGGGCGTCTAAAGAGTTTAGGCGGTGGGGGGGTGTTTCTTCTCCTTGAGAACAGAACTGCTTGGCATTTTTCTATATTAATCTTGATTTTCCATTTAATAAGCCATTTGCCCAGATCTTCGAGATGTTCGTTGAGGTTGTCCATAAGCTCCTCTCTATCACTACTCGTACTAAGAATCGCCGTATCATCTGCGAAAAGACAGAGACGCGTGCTGTTCTTTTGACTGATATCGTTTATAAATATATTGAAGCACAGGGGGCCTAACTTGGACCCTTGCACGACGCCCGCTTCTGTTGTTCTGGGGGTGGATAGTTCTTTGCCAACTCTGACCAGGAATTTTCTGCCTTTGAGGTATGACGCTATTAGGGTGATTAACATGTCAGGTATTTGCAGCTTTATTAATTTGTATGTCAGGCCATCGATCCAAACGCGGTCGAACGCTTTGGCGATGTCTAGAAATACCGCCGCTGTTTCCTCATGGTTAATGAGGGCTTCTTTCACGAATTCAGTTACTCTGGTTAGCTGTTGTACTGTGGAGAGTCCTTTTCGGAAACCGAATTGGAATGGAATAAGTTTGTCGTCTGTGGCCTCTTCGAGTCTTTTGAGTATGATTCCCTCTACTACTTTGCTTAGCGACGAGAGTAAGCTTATGGGCCTGTAATTTTCGGCTTTTTGCGGGTTTTTCCCAGGTTTGTGTATTGGCACAATTACGGCTTTTTTCCAGCTATCGGGGAAATATCCAAATGAAAACATACTATTGATTATTTCTGTTAGTTTGAATATGCTTTTGACCGGTAGGTTGATTATCATATTATTGTTGATCCCGTCTAACCCTGGGCTTTTTCTTTTATTAAGTTTTCCGATGACGTCCGCAACTTCTGCCGGGGAGCAGGGGGTTAATTTAGTTTTGTCCTTTTTCCTTTGGAATTTTTTAATCTTCCTCTTGACTTTGTTTTCTGTCGGCGGGTGGGAGAGGTTATTATTTTTAAATTGTTCTGCCAGGCTGTCCGCTATGGTTTCGGCTTTCTCTTTGTCTTTGTAAACTATAGTGTATTCGGAGATGAGGGGGGGGGATTCGGAATTTGTTATTCTTGTATTTTTTGACTATCTTCCAGAGCGTACCTTCTGTTGGGTCGAGACTTTCGATATAGTTTTTCCAGTTTTCTTGTTCTTTGTCATATTGTAGTTTGCTAAGGTAGTTTTGGGCTCTGTTTAGGTTATTTTTATCGACTGGGTTTCTTGTTCTTTGCCAGATTTTCCTAAGTCTGTTTCTATTTTTGATTTGGTCCATTATTTCATCGGATGTTTTCATTTTTGTGTTGGCTTTCCATTTTCCCGTTTCTTTATAGGCAGTTAAGATCTCGTTGGAGAATCTGCATACTTCGGCTTCTATGTCGTTTTCATTTTTTGGGTTGTATGTTAGTTCCCGATTGTTGAGGAGGGTTGATTTGAACTTCTTCCATTTGGGGACAAATTTTCTGCTAATTTCTGCTGTGGCGCCTGAGTCTATCCAAAACTGCACAGGGAGATGGTCGCTTGATAGCTCGTTAATTGTTTCCGCTATTATGGGATTTTGAATTTTCCTTACGAGTGCTATGTCTATCACGCTTGCGCTTCTATTACTGTAGTGGGTGGGTTCCTCGGGAGCTATTATTTTGGCATCTGTTTTGCCGGCAAATCGCTCCAGTTGTGCTCCTCGGCTGCAAGTATTATGGCAATTCCAGCTCCTATTCTTTGCGTTAAAGTCTCCAGCTGCAAACACAGCTGTGTTAAAGGCGTATATTTGTTCAAAGTCCAGGGTGAAACTTGAGTCTGCTCTAGGGGGGTTGTAAACAGATACAAAGTTGATTGGAGGGAGGTTTCTGAAATGGGCTATTACCATAGTGGCTTCAACGTGCCTAAGCGTGGGGTTGGGTTGGTGGTTATGCGATATGGAATTTTTGATAAGTATGCCGGTTCCTCTTCTTTTAAAGTGCGTTCTGCTGGGTGTGGAGTAAAATTGGTAGTTGGCGATCCTGATCCTGTCGCTGGCAGTGAGGTGGGTTTCTTGCAGTAGTACCACATCTGGGCCGGTTCTACTAATGTACTCTCGCAAGTCGTTTATTTTCCCTAAAATCCCGTTTGCATTCCAGGAAAGTACAACAACCCCGGAGGAAGGCAAGACCATTATTTAGTGTTGTTTGGGGACCTCAGCGCCTCGGCAAGAATCATTAATTTCTCCCATACGTTGTCCTTATTTTGCATTGCTTTTAGGGTGCCTGGTATGTCATTTATCACTCTAAAGATTTGGTTTAAGTCAGCGGCGAGCGCCAGTACATCTTTTAATTCACCCCGCTCTGAGTGGGCTGCACCTGTTGTTTGCTTATCTTTGTTCCCGACCCTCTCCTCTGGGGGGGAAGTGGGGTCGTTCGTCGCGGCTATTGTGTGCTTATCAGTGTTTCTTGGCGGGTTGGTGTCACTTAGTGGGGGGGGGGGATTCTTTCTTCCCACGGCGTCGGCAAAGCTTTTACCAGGTTGGAGTGTTTGTGTAACCTTGGGGTAGCGGGGGCAGCCCCTATAATTAGCTGTGTGCGACCCTCCGCAGTTTGCACACTTTACTTCTACTTCGCTTTTGCCTTTATTAGGGCATTCTTTGGTTGGGTGGTTTCCTGCGCAGACTACACATTTGGGGTTCAACCTGCATCCTTTAGACCCGTGATTCCAGAGCTGACAATTATAACACTGATGATTTTGTTTTGTGATGTATTTTTCTACTCTCACCATTATGTATGCTAGTGTGTCTAATTTATAGATATCCTGCACATTTTCGGTCCTAAACAGGTGTATTTGGAAGATCGGTAGGGGTTCTTTTGTTTTAAATTTTTTAAGTTGGTTCACTTTATCAACCCTGAACCCTTTCTCCCTGAGTTCGGTTTTTATCTCTTCCGGATCCGTGTTGCTTGGTAGGCCTTTGATTACTACCTTGATGGGCCTCTCGGCTCTGTCGGCTATAACAAAGTATTCTATTTTTTGCTCATGCAGGTAGTTAGTTAATTTTCTAACATCGTCTGAAGATTCAGCAAACAGCTTAATGAATTCCCCAGATTCTTTAGCTTTGCATTTAATATTGTGCACAGTGTTTAATCTTTTAAGTATTTCTTTGTATTCTTTGGTTCTTTTCATCATTATTGGGGGGATTTTGGGTTGATTTGTTACTATTTCGATTTTATCCTGTTCGGCGTCTGCAGTGAGAGGGTTAAATTTGTTTGCTAAGGGGATTGGCTCGAAGGCAGCTGCCTTTTTATTTGGGATGAATTCCTTATTCCCTTTGTTACTTCTTTTTCTTTTAGGGGCCTGAAACCCGTCAGTATTTTCATTTTTTTTTGTTTTTATTTTTGAGATAAACTACCTCTTTGACTATATTAATCTCATCGTTATTACTGGCTAATTTATCCTCCCCCGTGGGGGTAGCATTTGGTTCAATTTGGCTTGGGTTGCCTGGTCGCTCTTCGTTTTTCCTATCCATAATTTGGTTAAAGGTTTTGTTTACTAATGCATTAATAACAGAATCTCCGTCGCATGACTCGCAACTAACATCCTCTTCCAGGTAACAATTAAATTCCCTTATCTTAATATTATATCCTTCAAGTGTGCTTTTGAAATTATCACTATCAAAAATATTTTTAGGAATGCTCAGCATAAATGTCTGCCACTCACCCATTTGATGCTGGAACTGCTGGTGTAGCTCTCTCATTCCTGGAGTGATGTCTGCTAGGTCAGCCACTCTTTTCAGATCCTCCATTCTATTTATCGTATTGATCATCTCGTCTTGTAGAGCATTATTCAATTTCATCATCTCGCTGGCGCCCATATGGGAGAATTCCATAGGTGCATCGATGTTTTCATCTTCCTCCATCCTGGGTCCTTCCAAAACAGATCCCGCGGGGGACGAGTCGGGTAGGGTCGCAGCCGTCAGCTCAGGCGAAATCAGCTTAAAGTCCAATCAGGGGGAGCGGTCAAATCGTACGTCTTAACAGTTCGACTACCAAGGCTCGAATGACTCGGCGCCTAATGGACGGATCGGGAAAATTCTCGAAGCTCAGGGTATTATCCCTTTTGTTGCCAAATTAGTTACCAAATCGTCGCCAAGTTTGTCACCAAGCTCTAGGATCTCTCACGTCACACCCGGACACCATTCAATACAGATGACTGTAAATCTGTCTTCTGTACGATGACATTATTAGTACGGGAAAGTAAAATTACAGATTCGTAACAATATAATAGTTTGAGATATCTTAAAAAAGTTTTTGATTCATTTAAGATTGGGAACACTAGTTTAAACCTTACAACCCTTGAAATTTTTATCAGAATAATAACTTTATAATTCTTATTAACTTTAACACAACTTTATTTTTAGGATTATTTTATAAGTATTTGACTGAACAGAAAAAAACTGATTACAGGGATACTAATCAACTATTAAAATTAAATAATCTAATTAGCCTTTTCATCTAAACAAACCTGTCTTTTAAATCATTTCAATGGATATCAACTTATAAAGATGTGATAATAAGTGCTTAAGTTATAAAAGTATTCAACCCCTTTTCCTTTTTGTTGGCGAATGCAATCGCCATATGGCTGCGAAGTGTAATGTATTGAATGCATAACATAAACATATTAGATATCTATAAACAAATAATATATAATAATATACAAATGTAAATTTTAAAAATAAATCCTTTGGCTGAAACTATGCATAGCGTATTATAAATCTGTTTTTACTGAATAATATGAGAAATGTATTCTGAACTATGGAGAGACCACAATAGCTCATTCATTTCGCCCGTCTTGAACTCTAGACCATATGTCAGTAGTTCCAGATGCAGTTTCTAGAGACTTGGAGAGAGTAATAGGTGTCCAAAAGTAATTATGAAGTAATTCAAAAGTAATTTATTTCCCTCCCACACCCAGTAGTTGGTAATTTACTATGTTCAGATAGTGTCGGGTGCTTAAAATTCTTTCCTTCATAATAATTTATTTCAAAAAAGGATAGAATGTTCAAGTGGATTGTTCCGTCGGTGCCTGGTATGTTGTGTAGATATTTCCCTTGTTCCTCCCCCCCACTAATGATTATATCCTATCTATCGGATATGACTATTTTGACTTAACATATATGGTTTGTTCTTATAACCAACCTTTAACATGACTTATCTATCGGAAGTGACGCCTTTACACATGTTTAACTTGTCTATAACTGAGGCGCAGAAATTTAGAGGGATGCTGTTTAGTCTTCATCTTCTCCTTATTCTCACTAAATTATGATATTCATCGCAAAATGCATTTTCTCTGTAATGTAAGATTAGTTCGATAAGAGTTATAATGGCGCAAGGGCCAACTAATGGTCAAAATGTGCCCGACGTATGGTTCCATTTTCATAATGTAAGAAAATCAATGTATTTTATTTATCCTTTCATCACTCTGAACATAGCGACGAATCTTAAAAAGGACTTTAGAATATCAGGTAACTTTTGATAAAATTCTGTTTGAAATTATTTATTTTCCTAAAAATGATCAGAGAACATTTTTTTTTTATGAACCTTTACTTTAAAAGATTGTAAGACTTAAAATCGATCATTTTACTCTAAAATATGATGTAAGCTCAAGCATAGTTGGAGCGAAATTCAACCACAGTTTCAGAACTGAGCTGAAGAAATATCTATTTTGATAAGGATTAAAATGAAAAAAAGTTGTGTAGTGCTGGTTAACTGTATGTAAGTACGAAAGTTATTTGACAGAAAAATTTCCTTGCATGGTAATATTAATTGAGAGGAAATTGTGGATTTTATCATTCAAAAATAAAAATGAAAACTAGATTTAGTACTATTGATATTGTTGCTGAAGTAAATGAACTTCAGAAATACCTTGGTATGCGAGTTAACCAAATCTATGATGTGGACAACAAAACTTATTTGATTCGTTTAAATAGATATGAGGAAAAAATCGTAATACTTTTAGAATCAGGTATGCGAATACATACCACGGAATTCGAATGGCCAAAAAATCCATCGCCATCCGGGTTTTCAATGAAAATGAGAAAACACATCAAAAATAAAAGATTGGAAAATATCCGTCAGCTGGGAAATGATCGTATCGTTGATTTGCAATTCGGGGTTAATGATGCAGCCTATCATATTATTTTGGAATTGTATGATAGAGGCAATATTGTACTGACTGATTTTGAATTCACCATATTGAATATATTGAGACCAAGAGCGTCTGGCAATGAGGATGTTAAACTTATTGTGCGGGAAAAATACCCAATTGACAAAGCGCTTTCAAGTGTTGACACTTTCAAAAGGGATGAAATATATAGTGCTTTAAATAATGCAAAAGATGGAGAAATGTTGAAAAAAATTTTAATGCCACTAGTGGCATTTGGACCTTCATTGTTAGATCATGTCTTACAAAAGAATGGATTTCCTAAAAATTGTGCTGTTAATAAGCATTTTAAAGTGCCTACTGACATTAATAGGTTATTTTTATGTTTAGAGGAGGCCAATGACTTAATGAAAGAAATTGCAAAGCTACCCGAAGGCTATGTGATTCATAAAATAGAAAAAAATAATAAAGATGGGAAAGAAATTATTACTAATATTGAATTTCACCCATATCTCTTTCATCAATATCAAGATCAGAAATATACTCATTATCCATCCTTTGATAAAGCTGTTGATCAATATTTTTCAAATATGGAGGGTCAGAAAATTGATTTGAAAGCTTTTCAGAAGGAGAAAGAGGCTTTAAAGAAGCTGGAAAATGTGAAGAAAGACCATGAAAAGCGATTGCAGAAATTACTTGAGAGTCAAGAAGAGGATACCAAGAAAGCCCAGTTAATTGAAATGAATTTAGAATTAGTTGATAAAGCTCTTTTGGTAATTAGAAGTGCTATTGCTAATCAAATCAGCTGGTCTGATATTCAGGACATTATCAAAGAAGCTCAAGTTGAAGGTGATCCTGTTGCAAAAGCTATTAAAAAGTTAAAACTAGATATAAATCATTTCACTATGTTACTTTCTAATCCACATATTGACAGTGATGATGAAGAAGAGATAAAGCCCATGTTAGTTGATATTGATTTGGATTTCTCTGCATATGCCAATGCTCGTAAATATTATGACAAGAAAAGAGCTCATGCCAAGAAAGAACAAAAGACTATTGAGTCATCAGAAAAAGCTTTTAAAAATGCTGAGAAGAAAACTAAACAAGCTTTGAAGGAAGTTGCTGTCACAACTAGTATTACTAAAGCTCGAAAAGTAATGTGGTTTGAAAAATTCCTGTGGTTTATTAGTTCTGAGAATTATTTAGTTATAGCTGGTCGAGATGTTCAACAAAATGAACTGCTTGTTAAACGTTATATGAAAGCTAACGACTTGTATGTTCATGCTGATTTGCATGGCGCTAGCAGTGTGATAATAAAAAATCCTAAAGGTTCAGAAGTGCCACCAAAAACTTTAAATGAAGCTGGCACTATGGCTGTTTGTAACAGCACAGCTTGGGATGCTAAAATAGTAACTAGTGCATGGTGGGTTCACTCTAATCAAGTTTCAAAAACTGCTCCTTCTGGTGAATATCTGACAACTGGTAGTTTCATGATCAGAGGTAAAAAGAACTACTTACCTCCAGCATACTTGATCATGGGATTTGGTTTTATGTTTAAACTTGATGAAGAAAGTGTAAAAAATCATTTAAATGAAAGGTGTGAAAAATCAGAAGATGCTAAATATGAACCAAGTGAAGAAATGAACGATGAAGCTGCAGATAATTCTGATGGCGAAGAATCAGATCATAGTAGTAGTTCAGATAGTTCTTCAAATAACAATGAAAATATTGAAAAAGAAATTATTCAGCAAAAAGAGGAAGATGAATTTAAGAATGAAGCATCTAATTCCAAAGTATCATTAAACACTCAAACCATCAATTTTCCAGATACTGAGGTTAAATTAGATGTTCTGTCTGAAAAACCAAAATTAGAAGCTCAAACTTCAAGAGAGCAAACTAAAGATAATAAAAACAAAGTTATTATCCAACAACATAAGAAGAAAGTTCTCCCAAAAGTTGACACTGAAGAAAAAAGTAACCAAAATAATGTTGTTAAAGATAAGCAGGCAGCTCCAAAACGAGGCCAGCGTGGAAAAATGAAGAAAATTAAAGAAAAATACAAATACCAAGATGAAGAGGAAAGAGAATTAAGGATGAAAATTTTGGCATCTGCAGGTCAAACCAAAGATGAGAAAAAAGGAAAAAACAAAAAATCTAATAACGATTCAAAACCTCAAACAAATCAAATGAAAAACCCTAAGAAAAATTTGCAATTTATTGAAATCTTAGAAGAGGATACCATTTTGCAAACTAACAGTCAAGTTTCTGACCTTAAAAATGATCCACCACCCCAACTCAGTCAAGAAGTTGATGCAGAATTATCAGATGAAGAAGATGAGACTCAACTTTCTGAAGAATTGCAGTTGCTGAACTCTTTAACTGGGTGTCCTACTCCAGATGATACATTATTATATGCTGTCCCTGTTTGTGGACCTTATTCTTCCATATTGTCTTACAAATATAAGGTTAAAATTATTCCTGGTAGTAGCCGAAGGGGAAAAGCTGCTAAAACTGCCTTGCAAATTTTTCTGCATGAAAAAACAGCAACACAAAGAGAAAAAGATCTGTTGAGAAGCATAAAAGATCAAGATATTTCTCGAAATCTTCCAGGAAAAATTAAAATATCCACAGCTAGCTATAAAAAAGTTAAATAATTCTTTGATAATTAATTGTATTTTTAAGAATCAAGTCTTTCAAATAGAGTGTAAGGCCTTATCAGTTAATAAAAAGAAAAGGGAATTATTTTGTATGTCAAATATATGCGTGTTACATTTTATATATATATAAACTGTTCTATATATAAACTTTCCTAATTTTGTTTAGCAGTTTCTTAAATATCAGTAATTTTTTTCCTTTCAGTTTTGTGGAATTAGTAATTGCTTAATATCAATAAAATATTAATCAAATTATTTTAATAAATATTTTGTCATGATTTGGTTTGAAAGAGGAGAATTTAGACAAAATTTTAGATAATATGTGATGAAACTGGTGCTGATTTGAAAATTGTAGTTTAAATAAATGATTTGTAACAATATGCATTTTCCTTGATATTAATATACATAATATAGGATATGAAGGATATGTTTTATAAAGTTTACAAAAATTATATTTTTCCTCATATTTGCTGAGTTATTTTTCTGTATGATAATGTTACTTTTCATTCACTTTCTTTTACGACAATCCATTGTTTAGAACTGAAGATAAATAAAAGTAAATTTTATGATGGTTTATAATTTTCCATTCTATTAAAATTGACTCATTCATGGTTTACTATTTTTTTTTTTTTGTATTTATCCTTTTGCCTGATTTATAAAACAAGCTGGCATTATTTACATGATTAGGAAAGTATTGTGAATTGATTATATAATCAATTTAATATATTTTCCTATAAATTTATGTATATATACATAGATTTTCAAAATTTAATACGTACCTAATCTTTTTTAATCTAATAAGATATGCATGTTCTATATTAATCAAGAATTTTTAACTTGCTATAAAAAAGGTTTTGAATATAATCCTTTGATTGTAATTTTTATTAAAAATAGTTGATGCTTTTTAATCTAAGGTCTCTTCAAGGTTATTTTTAGTCCGAGAATTCAATTGTTGTAAGTTTACTTCCTGTGAAGAATCTGGTACAATTTAAATGTGTTATTATATACGTAGAATTCTAGTATTGATCTTGTGGGGAAAAAATCTGAAGGTACTAATTATATTTTTTATTATGTGGCTGGTACAAAACTATTAAGATCCTTTATATATATATATATATATATTACAATTCAAAAAGGGTTGGTTAAATCAAGCTTTGCTCATTTATTATTTGTATAAATTTAAAAAATATATACTGTCCTATAAAAAAAGCCATATGAATCATCATATTAATAAAGACATCTATATCAATTAATGTATATTGAAACTTTATTTTTGGCAGCAAAAAGGAAAAAAAAAATTATCTGAATTGAAGGAATGTTTTCGATTTCCAAAAATATATTTTCTGCTGCCTATTTGAATTTGTTTACTAAAAAGTTATCAATTATATTCTTTATTACCAGTTTGTGCAACAATTTAGGTTAAAAAAATGAAATTATTTTAACTTAAGATAATGATAAAATAAATTTGTATTCATTAAATTATATATATTACTTACCTGCTTAAACCAAATTTTACATATTTTTATTATACATAATTTCAAATGCAGTAGCAGCATATTATTGAACTACATCAAATTTTGTTTTGGAAGTAAATATATAAGAAAAGTTTTATTCATATATAATATGAATTAATGACTATATTTTTAAATAAATATTCATTGAATAAGTTTGTAATTTGCTTTATAAAATTTATTTTTCTGCTACTACACAATATATGCTGGGAGTTAATAATTCTCCTCCTCAAATTTATTTAAATGTTTAAAGAAAATTTCTGTAATGAAATCTATGATAAAAAATTATCTATGATTTAATATCTGATGAATTCCCTGGTGTGAAATTACTCAGCTCCACAATTTTCTTTAACACGTCAAATTTATTGTGTTATGAAACTATACAGTCATTAAAATCTTATATTTATTACTGTAAATGTTGGAATTCTAATCACAATTTGTATTTTATCATAATTTGGAATTAATAATCTCTATCTATTGTATGGCTATATTAAATTACCCATTAGAATTTCAAATTTAATATAAGGTATACTGTCTTTCCTTGAATGAACAGATTTTACTGATGAAGAGTACATAGTAAAGTCACATCTGTTTACTAATTAATTTTTTTACCCTTTATAAATTGAAGTAATTGCTCTTTCAATTCACCAATAATGTGGTCTATCAAAAATTATCCAAATGCTGCTTCTTATTCCTTAATAAAAATGCAAATGCTTACTCTGTTAAAATTTATGCTTAATAAATGTATGAAATATATTTCTTTGCAAGGGATTATTTTCATATGTATATTTGTAAAAACTTAGTTTTTTTCAAATACTAATTTCTAGTTTTATATACCTATCCAAAATCTGCAATAAAGTAATTCAATGACATATAAAATTTCATACTTTTAAATAGCAGTTGATGAATTATAAATAACTGAAAATCTCAATTTCAAATGTTAAATAAGAATTTTTATTATTCTTTTTAATAAATTTCAAAATTTAATGAGTTTATTATTATAATTCTTATTTTACATTCAAATATTTAATTAAAAAAATTAAAAAATATATGGCAACATTTTTTGAATTTTTAATTAAATTTTTTGAATAGAAAATAAAAATTTTGATTCATTCAAAAGAGCAATATCAAAAGCATGATTTGCACTTTTTTTAAAAAAAGTATCTCAACTTTACATCAGGGTTCTCCAACAAAAATAATGGTTAAAATTAGAATATTAATAGAGCAAATCTTTCTTCTTTATTTTATATGTATATGTTGAATTAAATATGAAGGTGAATTTAAAAACAAATCTATATATGTAACATTCTATTCTACTGGTATTTTAAAAGAATTGGGAGTAAATAAGAGTTGATTACAGTTGTAGAAATAATTTGCGAGATCATGAATTAATAAACAAAGTACAGAAGCCAAATTCTGCATAGTGATAAGTGTATAAAACATTATTGAATAAAATAAAGAAATTTCTGGTATGGAAGTATTTAATGATCTAAAAATCTGATAAAATACCATTTTTAAAAAGATAGAACAAATGCTCAAAAACATTTTGCTAAATTAATGCTTCTTTTTTCTATACATATTCTTTCTTGTAATAAGTAATTAAAACACTTAAGATTATTTTATATTACATAAAATATTGTTTGTGTATAATTGAACATGCTTTTTATGTTTCAATTATAAGGGGAAAGTTTAAAGACATTAAGTACTTGCCTTTATTTTGCAACTCCTTTAGAAAACTTTAAATTAAAACTTTGCTTTATCAATATTAGTAGATAATGATCAAAAATTATGTATAAGCTTATGAATATTTGAGAATATTTAACTATTAATTATGTAATTAAATGTAATTAAAATCATGCATTTTAAATTATTTAGACATTTCATTTCTCTTGACATTAAAAATGAACTTCAATCTGGTATCTTGCTTGAAGAAGGATTAAAGATTAAAATGAAACTTGATAAAGAAAAGTATAAACAGACAGACCTATTAGCTGCTTTTAAAACAATCCTTTTTTCTTCTTTTGAGTTTGTATATTTGAACTGATTACCTAAAATCTCAGAAGTTTTCTTTATTAATAACCATTTAAATACAAATTGAGGCGTAAATTTGAAAATTATGCCAACTTAGAACAATAGTGGCAGAAATTTTTAGAAATAATACATTTTGGAAATTCGATGGATTTTAAACAGTAGTTTTATTAAGAATAAATACACATTGTACTTTTCAAGATAATTTAATGAAGAATTTCAAAGATTGATTTTTAGGATGAATAATTATATTCATACAGCATTTATAAAGAAAAAGGAAATATAAAAATTTGCACAAAATAATTAATAGATTGTTGGATAAATTTTAATATTGTCCAAGATCTAGCATGCTGTCCTATTGCTTTTAGTTCTTCAACTGTTATATTGTCTATCATAATTGCATTAATGCTTCATTTAATTAGCTTTTATTAATGGAAGGTTTCTTTATAATAATTTTTTGTCTGCTCCACAGACTTTTTGATTAGATTAAGATTTGGGTTATTCTCATACCACTGTTGTAGTTAAATGTGAATGTCTTAAAACATTCATTTATGTCAATATTTCATGAAATGTAAATTTATCATTAACTGAGAAATAACCAATGTGGAAAATGGCAGTGAAGGAACAAGTATTTCATTAATGCATTTCCATTTTAATTATAAATTTTGCTATCATTTAAAAGTAAGGGTATTGCAATCAAAATCAAAGTTTATTATTATTATTTTATTTTAATCCTTTTATGTTACTGCTACCAAATAAAGAAATTTTACTCTCATTACTTTAGATCACATTGTACCACTGTTTAGTTAACAATATCTCCAGATATTTTAAATGAAAATTCTTAAGCTAATTTTTAATCAAAACTTAATTTTTAAATTATTTGTGTGTGTGTATAGCCATTTATGGATGCTATATCAAATATGGAAAAATTCAAAATAATTTCTTAGACCTTTAAACTTCCTTCTTTTGATTCTTGATAATAAAAAAAAGAAACTCAAATACATTTCTTTTCATTTATTTAAACTGATAACTATTAAATTAAGATAAAATAATTTCATAATTTTTTTATGTATTTGACAGGTTTATATTCAAGTTCCCATACACGTTATAGAACAAGATAACATATAGGCTATAAAATATCACATACAGAAAAAAAACTCTGCACAACTATTTTTTTAAAAAATAGTCCATATAATTCCCAATTAATTATATAATTTCTGATTTGAGTGCAGGTAATTTTACTTCTCATGCCACATTAATTGGGTTATAATAACTTAATATAATTGTATGAGATTAAATTTGCAAAAACCATTTTTATATGTCGTCTATGAATTATCTAACATAGTAAACTTTCACTTTTCAGTTTTATTATGACATATTTTGAGAACAAAATGCTGAAATCAATGGTTTTTGGATAAAAATTAGGATGCATATTTTTTTTCTGGTAATGTACCAAAAATAAAATTTTGATATTGATTGTAATCTATTACTATTAAAAGACAAATAAGAAAATTTAATCACATGATTTGTTTAATTTTTTCATAAAAATTTATTTATTTATAATTATATATATGTACACAACTTATACAATAATTTACACTTATTAACATATAGACAATCTTTATAAGTACAAATCTCACACTGAGATATGTGTAAGCAAAAACAATTCATATAGAATATCTACAGTTTTCATAAAAACACTTTATATAAAAATATTTTACTAAAATACACTTTAAATAATTTTTGATTTTGCTTCAAATCAAAAAATGTCAGGAGAGTCCGAAAAGTTTCTATCCCAATAAGTTCCTTTATAAGACCAAAATTCTTCTTTAGCATAGGGATGTGGTTTAGATTCAAACCATCTAAAATGAAAATAATAATAATAATTGTATAAATGAAAGCTGAAGATAAAACGAACAGCATAAGTATTTAACGATAGATTTGTAAATTCAAATAATAAAAAAGAATACATATGTCTACAAATTTTATTCAATTACAACTTTTTACATAAATTTAACAGAATATTAATTTGCTACTTTTTTTAGCATCAAAAGGTTGATTAAATTGCTTATATTAACATGCCTTATAACCATCTTATAAAATGGCTTAGAATATAGGCCTATTTGAAATTTAGCTTTTGAAGGGAAATTTAATAAAGGCCAGCTGTTTCCTCCCATTTTTAAAAGACAAGAATAGGAGAACTAAAGAAATATTTTTTGCAAACCATAACAATTTTAATATTTGCTAAAATAAACCTACATATAGGATTTTTAAAAATGTAATAACAAATCATTTAGATATTATTTTGTATTATCGGATACTCTTGCACTGTTCAGAATAATATTTTATTATTCATGTATCTTATTTTAATTACATGTTTAGGAACTTTAATGACACCTTTTTTTACTTGATCAAAATGCTGGTGAGTGCATATGTTTCATTTAAAATGTGTGTGTAAAGATTAAAAAATTTCAAAACATATGGCAGGTTAGTAGACACTGAAGAAGACTTAAATTTTAAGTTCGCTTTATTCTCTCTCAAGAGAGGCTGGCATATTTATGGCACCGATAAGCACAAGTAGCAAAAAAGACAGAATTTAATTTCTTCTTTTCTTATATATCATATTTTGACAGAAAAAATATTATTTACAGTACTAATATATAATTAAAATTATCATAGAGATGTCTGAATGTCAATCTCAAAGCAGGGAAAACTCTGGGATCTTTTTACGAAACTATTTAAGTCAGCAACTTTTTCAAGAATTAATTACATAGATAAAGTGGAATCGATCAGGAAACAAAAAAATATTTTTAGAATGAAGTTACTATGGGCTAAATTAAGATAAAATTTTAATTAATTAGAAATTAAAATATCATTACATGTATATACTATTTAAATAAAAAAAACTTTTATATATAAAAGATTATTGTTTGGAATTAATTAAAATGAGAATATTAGTTATATCATACTGCTTTTATAACTTGTAACTTCTAAAAAAATACACACTCTAAAAGCCAAGTTTTCCCATAAATTAACTAATATTAAACTAAACTGATTCTTCTACCATTTGACAGTTTAAAAAATTACTTTAATGATACTGATTTAATTGGAAAGCACCTCCCCCCCCCCTTTAAATTTTCAATGCTATTATGAACTGCTAACACCATTCAATCTTCCTTCAAAATTTTACTTGCTTTAGTTCTTTTTCTATTGTTGAAAGGTAAGGAAGAAAGTATTTATGTAGAGGATCTATTGTCTGATTTTCACAATGCTATAACTACAATTTCTTATTTTTCATGCAAATTAAATAAAATTTTTTTTCCATAGCTTCCAGAAATTCTAAAAAATCTAACAATTAAATATTTAATTTAAAAAACCAAACAGTTTGTATTTTAATTCAAAAGTAATATATCTTTTAAAAATTATGTAAAAAAAGGGTTTTGTTAATATTGCCAAAATTTCAAGAAATCAAAGAAAATTTGCCTGATAATGAAATTGGTAGAGTTGAAAGAAAATTAGTTAAATTTTAAAATGATATAAAAATTACTTTTTACAAAATTATAGCAGAAAATTGCCAAAATAATGCACAATTTTTTAAAATTAAAATTCTTACTATGACTTGATTTTATATGCATATTTATCAAAAACAATCATGCATCAATTTATAAAATATATTATGGAAAAGAATTTACTTTTTAAGGCTAATTTATAAAATAAAGAAATCTTAAAAGGTTAAATAAATTGTAATATAAAATTATGTATTCTTATTTCCACATGGAAAATTCTTATTTTCTTTCTACCTTTCCAATGTATGCATCATATTTTCTCCTTTATTTATATTGAATGACAAAATTATCAGGTAGTGTTTTTAACATATTGCCATTTCTTGAACCTCAAATAATATCTTAATTTAATGCTTATCCAGGAAAATTAATTTTCATTGTATAGCATATAAAATAACAGTAAGCAAATCTGAATTCTTCCTGAATTTCATGATATGAAATGAATGATATTGATTCAAACTGCTGTAAATCAAACAAGTAAACGGCCACTGTATTAAACTGTAACAGTTCATATAAACAAGATATTGAATTTTTTTGACAATTCTAAATTTATTATGATTTAAGCACTCTTATTGGGCCTAACAGAAAAAAAAAAAAGGCTACAATGATTCAGCCTGGGTTCTAGAAATCAAAATTTCATTTTTAAAAAATTACTTTTGTATTGTTATTGCTAATTTGTACTTTAATCTTAATATGAGGATGTTTATTAACACTGAAGTTACACATATATTGATTTATCAAATTAAATATTAAATTTGAAGAGCAAAATAAACGACATTTATCATGAATTAAAATTTTAACAATCAATCATTGCACAGCATTAGTATTAAAGAAAATTGAATACAATCTTAATTTAAAATTTATATATTAAAAGGAAGTATATAAAGACGATTTCCTAGAACATAAACTGCGCATAATTCAAGTAAACTAATTATGAAATTAAATATGTGTGTTAAAATTTGAAAATGGTTTCAAATCATTTAATAACAGTAAATTTACTTACAGTGGATACCAAGTAATCTTATCTCTCTTTCTAATTTTTCTAGTTTCTCTTTGTTTTTCTTCCAATCTGTTCTTTTCAAAAGCTGCTCCATCTTAAAGATTTTTAAAAAAATCTTATAATTCTCAACAGATAACACAAAGAGAAGACAATAACAGTAATAAAAAAATACATATTTGCAATAAATTATTTTGGCTGAAACAGTTTAAATGCTATTAAAGCATAAAGGAACATATGTTTAGGATACATAACATCCTTCTTTAAAATTTAAAAATGAGCCTTTTGCTAAGGAAAAGGCTAATTATTTATTAACAGAAAGTTATTTTCTTCATGGAAAATAAATTTTCTGGATGAATAATTGCAAGCAATTTAAGATTTATTAAATATTATTACAATTTTCTTACTGCAATTCATAACATAGAGAAATATGTTTTCATACAAGCCTTCACTAAATGCTTACGTTCTACAAATTCTAAAAAAAGTCTTATATACATAATAAACTCTTATTTTGGCTGAAAGCGAAAATTTAATGATAACATAGGATACATTAAAATATAAATCTCAGTTACCAGAATTATAGCAAAATGTTCAATTTCATTGTGCTTTAGGACAAAAGAACCGATATGGCCATGCAAAAATTGTTTAAGAACAGAAATCTAAGAAAAGCCTTTTCATATATGCAATTTATGCAGTATATAGATAGTTAAAAACATATTACTGGAATTTTACTCTTAATTCATATACCTGAATGAGCCATTTTTATCATTATTTAGGAATTTAATTTTCAATTTAAATTATTTTTTAAAGAATATTATAAATCTGAAAACTGCATCTGCATGGTTCTATTATCTAGTCCCATTGCCCTAAAATTGTGCATGATTAAGAGATGCTCTCATGACTTGAAAAAATAATAAATATTCCAAGAAAATTGTGGCATTTTTTTTATCCAGTCTTGGAGTCATGAATAATATAAGTATAGTTCAGTTGTGATTAAAGGATTCGAATAATCAATTATCACAAAGAATTCTGAAGTATAGTTTTGATGCAGATATTACAATATTCAACAGAGAGAAAGATAAAAATACATTTAATAAACTATAAAAACATGAAATATTAATTAAAAAGACAAAAAAAAGTCTAAGAATAAGTTAAAAAAATATTCCACTCAGTTTCATGTAATATGCAATAATAAAGGCAAAACTTGTATTTGATTTAATATCTAATTATAAAATATTTGAAAGATAATCACAGAGTAAATATGTAATTAAAATACCAATATCTCCTTCTTCTAATTTTCGAATATCAGGTCGAAGTCTAGAGTCAGTTGGTGGTAAAATTTCTTTCATTTCATCATGGAATTCATTTAACGCTATAGCAAACTGGGTGAAATTATAGTACTGAAAAAGAAAAATTTAATTAAAAAGTTATTTTAAAAAATTATTTATTGTTATGAACATTATATTAGATAGAACAAATGATAATAACATAAAAAAATTGAAGAAAAGAAAGATTTTTTGAAAAGACATATATTAAGAAGAAATCAGAAGTGTGTGTGTGGAGAGCATCCAACATTCGTAATGTTTCTGTTAACTTAATTTATTATAGTTAAAAAGTTAGTTATAATTTAATTTTAAAGAAGTGCTTTGAATTTAACTGGTATATAGTTTTGATTGAAATATTAGAAAAATTTTAAAATTATATAAATATCTTTTTCATTATGAAACACTCACAATCAAAACATATTTTAATATTAAAATTTCAAATACAACTCAAAACTAAATGGTGCCATTTAAAATTAAAAAAGTTTATGATGCAAATATTAAAGATTAAATGTTAGAAAATCATTGTAAAGATTTTAAATTTATTATTTGCATTCAAAAGTAGTCAAAAATATTTGTATACAAAAAGTCAATTAGAGAAAAAGTTTTAAGACAAGTTTATAGCACTAAGTGCTGGACTTCTTGGCAATATTTAAATCACATTCTATGTTTGTTTATTTTGCAATTTTATTCAATCTATTGTACTTATAGTATTTTTAATGAAATAAAAAAAATAACAATTTCACATGCATCTTCATTCTCAAGAACTGACCAGAAGTTTGTTCTCAAACAGATTTCTGACAACTATAAGAAACTATAAGTCATCAACTTTATTATTACTATTCAATTTAAAGAGGAATAATTTTTCTGCAATTGTTTAAAAAAATTGTGAATGATAATTAGAAAGTAACTGAGCAAATGAAATATAATACGGCTCTTATTTGTGTCTAGTGGGATTATATCATCATTTCATTATTTTATTAGTTCATATAAAAGTAAATATTAGAAAAACTATTAAAACAAATTTGATTAAAAAAATTACTTCTGAAGACCATTCTGCACGAGGTTCAGCTTCCCACAGCACTGTATATGGCAAATCCTCAAGAGACTGATATTCATTAGTTTTGTCACCATTTTCTACAGGAGCCTGAAACAAAATAGGCAAAATTATTAATGAACATTAATTCCACATAACTAAAATATTATAAATCACAAATTCTTTATCTATAGAGTAGAGTACCATTCCTTCCCCCACTCATTTCCCATGGAATGTTGAACATGAAAAATTTGCATCTTTTAATATAAATAATTTTGTCAAAGAAGTCAAATACAAAATTATATTTGATCTCAGATAAAACAATTGTTATAACTTCACGGTTCCGTATATCTTTATTGTGCAGTTAAATCTTTTAAATGGAAATAGTCCCAGAACATCATAGTGAAATTATAAAAGTAATTTAATTACCTTTATAATTCTACTATGGTAGCTAATTATTTTATAATTTCACTATTGGTAGCTGGGAGTTAGATGGTTTGGCCTGTAAATCAATGCACATGAGGATATTATATACATATATTCATTCTTAGTATTAATATAAATAAACGAAGGAATTATTATTTCCAATAAAAAATCCATACAGAATTTAAAATAAAATTATTAGACACATTAAAGAAACAAAAGCATAATTTTGAATCGTATAGTAAAGATTTAATAACTTTATTAAGAAGTAGTTTTATTTTTTGTTCCTTTTTACAACACTACCAAAGATAATTTTTAAGGTCTATATAATAGTATTAATCCAAATCGTGTTATTCTTGATAAAAATTAAAAATCTAAAAAATGAAATATTCAAAAAAGTTCTGTAGTTATTAAATCAATATAGAATTTCCTCAGCTATAAAACTTAATTTTGTGCCCAGTTGAATGTATGTAAATACAGCAGATTACTAAGAGAAATAATGAAGATTCTTATTCTAAATTTCAACTGAATATTGTGATTGCAATTAAAACTTGAAATAGTAATCACAGAAGCTTTAAATTCATTTAAGTTTCAAAACCAAAATGTATTAAATAAAATCATACTTACTGGAACACTTTTTTTTCGCTGAAATTTATTTAATATACTATTATTTTCTTTTTGAGGCGATGAAGTTCGACCATCATTTTGTGGATTTAAATCTTTCAATTTAAGATATTCATCATAATATTGGCAATCCAATTTTCTAATAAAACTCGTCCATTTTCCATATAAAAAGGACAGTTTTGTTTTCCTACAAGAAAATGTGTAATCTTTTCAAAAATAATTAGAAAAATCATTTAATTAAATTCAGATATATTAATTGGAGTGAAGTTTCTATTCATATAAAAACTGTGAAAAAAGACTATAATGTTATATCTAGCAGGCCATTACAAAATACTTTATCAAACAGTTATTTATTCTATAAAATATAATTTTTTTTTTATCAAAAGTAAAGTAAAATTTAAATAGAGTTTTTAAGAAAAAAAAATTAGGAGATGTGTTCAGACAAAAGTAAAATTTCTTAATAAGCAAATTTTAATTAAAAGCATGAATATAAAAAAAAATTCTCCTGATAAATACTGAAATTTATATTATGAAAATAGAGCTAATATAATAAACAAAATAATTTTGAATTTGTTTTAACTTTTTGTATATTAAAAAAATCTGTTTATAAAAATAAAAACTATAGATAAAAAGCGTCTGTGCACATAGCAACTCTCAAACAACTATATTAAGAATTACACAATACATTAAAAAAAATGCAGCCTTTGAATAACAGCATGGTTGTCCAAATTATTCATTTTTCAAGCTCTTAAATATTAACAGGGAATATATATTTTATAAAGAATTTCATCCTGCTTTTTGATAAAAACAAAACTATAATCATAACTAAAAACAAAGTTAAAATATATAAACTACACTAAATAAAAATAGAAGTGAAAATCCGACTTTGGAATTGATGTCTGCAAAAAGCATTATTTTTAAACTCTTAATTTTAACAAGGGCAAACACTAGCAGTTGAATATTTTGATACATGACATGGCTATTTTCATAACAATAAAAATTAACTGAACATTGCATAAAAAATTTATTAAAATACAGAAAAAATTGAGCAGAAATAAAATTGATATAATCAAAATGGTAATTTTTTGAAATTTTTTTTTAAGATAATGCAAAAATTATTTTTGTGAATTAATAAGTTTGGAAGATATGATCATCAATTGTTTTAGATAGGCCAATTACTATCTGGGAAATGCCTCTTGCCCATTCTCATGCTAGATTAAAGTTTATTTGATACCTATTTCTTTTTTAACACTTTTTTCTTTCTGAATGTACACAGTTTTTCATAAACCCTATTCTGTCAGTCTTAAAGTATTTCCAAAAATATTTTATTGTTGTAAAGTATTTACTCACTAATAAGTGTAGCATGGAAATTATGTGCATCTATAAAAATTTATACTTATAATAAAGCAGAATGTGTGTTTTTGTTGTATGTTAATATGCTGATTGCCTCTGTTTCCAATATTGACATTAAAAAAATGTTTCAATAAAAAATGTTTTTATATTAATTGCAACTTAATAATTTCTGCACTAATATAATAATGAAATTTTGCAGGAAATGACAGATAATTAAAGAGACATATAATAAATTACAGGCTTAAGACCTTCATAAACTCATGAGTGAATGAATTATATGACTATCAAAATTTGAACTTAAAAAAGATATTTTGATGAAGTAGCTATTAAAAGCCAAGTTATATAATATATTTAAATGACAATGGCATTACATAAAGTATTCAACTGATCATTTTAAAGAGTATTCAGATTGGCAAACCAACTGGTCACCAAAGGCGGCTATTCAATAAAGTAATATGAAATGATCATATAGTGATTAATTTACTTTTGACTGTTGTTTTCAGCAATATATAAGAGCAATTGTGTGCCCTGCATATTAGCATTATATTAACACAGATTATTAAAGACTAATTATATACAGACTATCAAAATTCGAATACATTATTAAATATTCTACCTAACAAAAAATCTAAAAAACTTACTGTTTATCTAAAATGAAACCTTCTACACAGTTTAAATCCTTGCTGTACCAGCCTGCAGGTTTAAAATTCAATTCGGCAGATAGACCATTCGTATGACAAGTTATTTCCATTATTCCACACTAATAAAAAAAAATCAATATGTTAAATAAAATGAAAAGGTAAAGCAACTTAAAAGTGATATGGAATTCTTTATTGAAACTAGGAAAATCCATTTATGGTTATTTTTTGAAAAATCAACAAAAATAAATTACATACTTGCTCCATCCAAAGCTTCCCAACAATTATATTATGTACACAAGTGGTAACTCCAGTCCATGTATATGTTTCATTATGTCTGAAACACAAGATTCAATCTTAGTAAAAATTCTTTCTAAATTAAAAGATTTACATAATTAAAGATGCATTTCATATTAGCATTTTTTTTAAATGCATCACTTAATCCTGTCACTTCTTCCTCCCAAAAAAAAATTCATCATATCAGAGTCTTTAATTTACTTTGTTTATTATATTTAAATAGTATCAATCGTTTTAAATAAAAATATAAAACTACAACCTTTGCATAAGAGAATCAAAGAATAAAATTTTTAATACTGATATCAAAAGCAAATATTCATTAAAAAAATAATTATATTTTTTCTTGAATATTTTGTTTGATTCTAAAATAAGTAGACCTATTTATAGAATGTTTAATAAGTTAATAATATTGCCAAAGAGTTTCTATCAATATAACTTCATTTTATGGATAAATAATAGGGCATAGAGAAAACAAAAATTCTATCACATTTTTCAAAATTATTTACAAATATTTATGCTTAGAATAATAGTCTAAACAGGTGAGAATAAACTCACATAAAAAATGTTAAAGCTCAATTGTTGAATACATGTATTAAAACAGAGGGTATTGTATTAAAAAGAAAAAGATTTGTAATAAAAATTAAAAAATAATTTAACTTAAATTCAAATTTCAAATATTTCATTTTTATTCTATAAAATGACTAAAAATAACTATACATACTTCAGAAGTTTAACAATAACTGTTCCTTCTGGTTTAACTTCAACAGATCTAGCCCACAATTTCAGTTTGGGATGTATTGCTCC
>JAPMOQ010030048.1:597887-614321 GCA_026543055.1 Argiope trifasciata
AAAAGAAATTCAACATTGAACTGACTCAGAAGAATTGTAAAAGACATTTCGATACTAAGTTCGAGGGATTTTTTTTTTCCCTTTAAAAAAAAATTAATTGCATTTGATTGATATGTAATTTTAAAATATAAAAACTATAAATTACAAATAATAATATTTTTAATGCACAATAAAAAATTTTCTCATATATATTCATGAAGTATAATACAAAAAAACAAGTAGCATTTTCAAAGAAAAGAATGCATTTAATTTTTTTTAAATCACGTTTCTTATCTTAATCATTTATGTTTCTAAATCTTTAAGAAATAAAAAAAAATATACAATCATATTATTTCAGATTAATTTGTCAATTCTAACAGCAACGATTGCTAAATTTCCGAAAAATTGAAACATGTCACAGCGCAGACGTCATTTAATATCGGTAATTCCTGATACACTTTTATCTCCAGATTCAGGGTTAATGATAAGAATAAGATTGAAGAGGCAGTAACAAGAGACGATAGTAGCGTGCCTTTTTTTTCGGATATGCATTTGCAAGCCAAAACAATTCTGTGAATTAACAAAATAAAAGTAAGATCTAACAGCATGTGTAAATTGGCACTCTGAAGTAAAATTAAGCTATTATTACTCTTCTAGATATGAGGTCATATTTTTTTATGTGATAACGAAGTGCAGGTGTTCTCAATACGGCCACGTGAGTGTCTATCTGCATCATGCGGAGAACAGCTCATAGCTTTTGATAAATACAGAGAAAATATGCAAACCAAGCGGATTATACAATGTATTTTTAAAATTATTTGAGATAACTCGACTGATAACAGATATAATGACATTAAAAAAAAAATCCAAGTTTCAGATCTAGTTTTAACTATTTAATCCAACTAAATACCTCTAACACAAGAAGCAAGTACGTGTACGCTGGTGTTCGACAGAGGAGACTGAGCTAGATCTGTCACATTTAAACTTTGGAAAGTGGGACTGTGCGCTTTTGCGTCTTTTTGTTATTGAGCGAATTGTCCTTTTAACAACGCCAATTTACATACAGCGCAATTTTATATATAACTTTCAACAACATTGCTACAATGAATTTCAAATCGTGTTCACAATTTCATCAAATATTTAATTTCTTCTCATTGTTGAATGCTTAGACAGATTTTGTTTACTGTTTCCATTGTTTATTTGAGGAATCAGAAAGGGAAGTTCTAATCTCGTAAAAGTTAACGTGCAATTACATGAACGATTAACTCGATAGTTACGCATTTACTGGCATTAAGATGTCATGAAATACAGTTCTACTCCAATCAAAATTTGAACATAACTTTAATTCCATTATTTTAAATATATTGATAATTTTTACCTTAGAAGTAAAAAATTAATTTTTTTAAAGGATAGAATTTTTAATTATTATATATCACCTTCACATTAAGCGTGAGAAAAACAAATTTTTGTAATCATGCTTATATATTTTAAAATACCTCAAATGAGCTTTAAGCTAAAACGATATAATTTGGTATGATGTCCTAAAAACCGCATTTGTAGATTTTTTCAAAACTTTTTTTTGGACGAAATAACTAGATGGATGAAATTCGGTACATATTTTAATCCAAAATGTAGATTTATTTTATATTTTTGAATAAACCTATACATTTTGTGAATATCTGCCGACTTGTTTGTTCAAGAATGCGGTGATAGTTCAAAAATGTTAACATTTAGATAGATGAAATTTCGTGTGCCGTTTAGTCAACCAAAATTGAAGATTATTGAACTTCAGACCAAATTAATCAAAAAAGTTTCATAATTTCACACCAATTTTTCCCCCTTCATCATATATGGCGATAGACAATAGTAACTTATAAAATTTATATATAATGTTTTGTGTTTCTTCACTGAGAAACAAACAAACAAAACATTATAAATTGAGATGTCGGGTGGAAATCGGATGAGGAGTCATAGTTTGTCCTTGCGGAGTTGCCGAAGTTTAGAAGGTTTGCTACCCGCCTTTCGTCATCTGATCGTGGTTCAAAATTATGAGGTCTGTCCCAAAATAGCCCTCGTGTTGCTTTAAATGGGACGTTAACATAACTAAACTAAACCCCCGTCTTTACTTTCAAGACGTATTCTGGACAAGAAGGTGCTATATCGTCTAGGAGTAAGAGAAAGTTGAGAAGGCATTATAGTTTGTACTGGGAGTTCGGAATTATTCAAATTATATATCTAAATATATGCAAATTGTCCTCTATAGTCACATTTCAGACTGTATAGCACTCACTGATTAATCATTTGAAACCAACCATTTACTAAATAATAAAAAAACTAATAACATTTAAATGCTAGAACACTGAATTTCATTTTTCCATTAATGCTGAGCCTACAATGAAATACGGAGTGATTGCGTTTCAAGTCACTTAATCTTCCATCAGCACAAAATTAATTTCCAATCTAAAATTAGCTATAAACAACTTTATCAACATAATTACTGTTTCACAATCAGTCAGTAACAAATGATACGAGAACATTGACATTCAAACTTTGTGGTAAATATACCAGAAATTCGAAATCTAAAAGAAATTAAAGCAATTTTTACATAGGAGTGTAAACCTGAAGAAAAGTATTTCAAATAATCTTTCGAAAAGCATACAAGTGAAGTGCAAATTAAATAAATCCACCTAATGAATAAAATAATTATAACAATTTTGTTCATAACCCTTGTTTTTAAAGTAATTGAAATATGTAATCTTATAAAGACACAATTAATATCATTAAGGATTATTATAATTTTCGCTTTATCATTAGTTTTATCTAAGACAAATTTCTGCCTGAATTTTGTGATGCGTAAAAGAAAATTTATGGAGATAAAGCAAAAATCTTATACCACAGATTTGTATTACTTTCTATTATATCTCATTTGAAGAAAAACTGTCAATATAAAGTTTATATTTTTAATTTATAAAACGGATATTTATAAGGAAATCAAAAAATTTATTTCAAGTGCGTAATAAATTTCAACACTTTCTGTAATCAATTTGATGCAATCTTGGGAAAAACTATAGCAAAATATTCAATACTATATATTCAAAAATATTACACTGATTTTAAATGTAATGCAATACACCCAATGCAGAGCAATACGCCTAATAAATAATTGTCATATCAAATGTTATTTAACCACTTATTTTAAATGTAGTTCACGGTAGGTATATTTGCATCTAAATATGCATCCATGGTATGTTAATGAATTATTTAAAATATTTAGATTTAGCCAAACTAAGACAAAAACTTAAAAATATTTACATGCGGTTTGCTCTGATCTGACAGTACTTCTATTTACAATTTTTAAGCTCAATTTTGTTATTGCAAATTTCTTTTAGTTCTACGTTGTTGCTTTAATATTTTCACACAGGTATATGACGTTCTTGCATGTGCGTTTTAACAAAAAATTACTTTTTCTAATCATAGTATTAATTTCACGCCACTGTTTACTCGTAATGACAAAAATTTAAAAAGAATGCAGAAAAATATATTAAAATAATTTTATAAGTTTATATTATTAGCTATTCAAAATATGCCTCAAAGTTTGCTCACGGATATTTCACCACAAAAAGGTGGGAGGGATACTAAGCGGATGTTGAGATACCGGTTTTTCGCGTTTAAATAAAAAGCTATTCACTTTACAACACAGATGTAATTTCTAAAGTAGTAAGTAATGAAAAGATCTATGAAATGAAGTATGGAAGGTTATGATAATTTCATAAAGTCAGAAATTAATTTAAAAGTACAAATTTAGATTTTAAAAAAATTCTGAAAGAGTTTCGAATATTTGCATTTCTTTTCTTCTTTTTGAAAAATTCGACATTTTTGAAGAATAAAGGCCGAATAATGCCAGAAGATTTATTCCCGTCAATCAATCAATATTCGTGGTTTCTATTCTAAAAGTATTATTTTACAATTTCAAGTGTTATAATCAAATGATTTTCAAAAAACATCGATGAAAATTAATTCTGAAGTTCGAATATTGAAGTGTCAATTGTCAATTATGAAACCTGGATCATTTTCAGTGATGGTTAAGCTTCACTTCGATATACATATATATTGAAAATCAATCGTTAAAAAGAAAGATAAATTTAAATTTATTCATTACTAGCCGCCTTTGGCGACCAGCTGGTTCGCCATGAGTAATTCGTTCTAATATTTTCAATTAAATCACATATCCATTAGCCTTGAAGTAATTACGAGCATGTATTGGCCTGTAATTAATATTTTCTTTAAGATGATGGACGGAAAGTTCTAAAAGTACACCTTTTCCAAATAATATTCTTTAATTTTATAAATCAGTCAGTTTTAACCATCGGTTATGCTTCCAAAATATTAAAAAAAAATTTCGATGATGTTGCCAAAATATTAAATACTAACCGCCTTTGGCGACCAGCTGGTTCGCCATGTGTAATGGGTTCTAAAATTTTCAATTAAATCACATATTCATTAGCCTTGAAGTAACTCCGGGCATTGATTAGCCAGAAATTAATATTTTCTGAAAGTTCTAAAAGAACGTGTTTTCCTAATAATATTCTTTAATTTTATAAATCAGTCAGTTTTAATGATTGATTTAGAAAACTGATTGAAATAGCAACTGTTATTTCAAATATTAATAAAAATATTTTGTAAAATATGGCTCACAGAGCAAAGTATGAAGAAATCTAAAACTCATTATTCATAAATGCATTGTTTGACTCAAACTACATAAAATGTAATTATTTACTTCATTTAGATCAAATTAATAGTATTAAACAATATATATGCCTATTAATAATATTTTACAAATTGACCATTGGAAAGGAATTTGAATGCAGATCCTGCATAAATTCAATCCTGTATAAATAAAGATAATTTATTCAATTAATGATTTAAATATTGCAAACGATCATAGAATCCTTTGCCTTGCATTCTTTAAAGAAAATATCACATTTTATATTTATTTTATTTTATCCAGTCACGTGCTAAAAGTTGCCTTTCTTCAGATTTAATTTGCGATGATAGTTTTTTTTAAATTTGAACTTCCGTCAAAATGATGGCAACACGCTAATAAAACCTAATTTTTTCCCTTTGACGTGCTCTTGCAGATTTTATAGAAACATTAGCTTTGCATTTATTTTTTTAGACACTATCACATTTTATAATGAAAAAAAATTATTGAATTAATGATCCAGATATTGCAAACGATAATAGAAATATGCCATTAAGTCGGGATTTCAATGCATATCCTGTCTAAATTCGATCAGGTTTACCGTAAAGAAGATTTATTGAATTAATTATTTAGATATTGCAAACGATCATAAAATCCTTTGCGTTGTATTTTTTTTTTTTAGAAAATATCACATTTTATCTTTCTTTTATTTTATCCAGTCATGTGTTAAAAGTAGAATTCTTTAGATTTATTTGGCGATGATGGGTTTTTTTTTTTATTCGAACTTCCGGCATTCTTTTATTTTATCCAGTCACGTGATAAAAACATGGTTAAAATATTTCTTTAAAAATTCGTTAAAAATAGAAGCTTAGGTTATAAATTAAAAAACTGATACCGTTAGAGAGCTAATTTTTTTATCTTTAAATGGATATAAAAATCATGTTAGTGCAATAATATTTTCGGAAGTGATAGCGGAAAAACGTCGAAATTTCGCTTAAATTTTAATGAATTCAAATTCTAATTAAAAATTCAAAAAAAGGGCTCCGAGGTGCACATTCCCGACCTCCAAGGTATACATGTACCAAATTTGGTAGCTGTAGGTCCAACGGTCTGGCCTGTAGAGCGCCAACACACACACGCACGCACACACACACACACACATTGAGCTTTATTATAAGTATAGATAGATTATTTTGAAAATCAATCATTATACCATTTGAAATTGCAGACTAACATTTTTTAAACAGTCCCCCCCCCCTCATATTTTTGAATTCTTATTGATAGAAAAGTAATTATAAATATTCTTCGACAAAAAAGAATTCTTCAAAAAATAATGCAGATATTATTCCTTTCTACATAATAAACACTTAATTTTGATCATTTCACTCAAAGTAAGAAGAAAAAATAAAAATATTTTTCAAACATTTTACATGTTAAATTTATCCTGACTTAAAGACAGTTGCAACTTTGACAAGCTCATTTTATCATTGCAAAATTCTTATCAAAGTTCAAAAACTCAATCTTTTAATAAAAGAATCTGAAAATTTTTCTTTTCAAATTAATAGTTTATTTTTAACGTAAAAAACAGCATATCAGTTTTCACCATCAATATGTCCAAATGCAAACCTAAAGGCCTATTCAGGACAGCCAACACAATATTTTAAACCAACAAAATTGCTATTATATACTTGCATTTAAATTAAAATTCAGTATACAGTATTTTGCATTTCATTGCTCAAAAAAGAAATACAAAAATAATAATAGAAGAATCAACTAACTAATTTCATTTGCAAAGACAAAATTAAGGACACGGATATTTAATTGTAATTAAAATTAATAAAAAACTAAAATAGTAACATCATGTGGAAATGAAATATAACTAGTTGCTACCTTTACTAGACTATATATATTACTTTTGCTATCTTCGTTTTCCACTATTGTTATAACAACTAGTTTTATTTCAGAAAATGGTTATTTTTGCACCCCATTATTATTTTTTTTGTGTGTGTGTACCATCTACTTTTATTTTAACTCTATACTTGTAATTAATAATCAAAGTAAATGATTTAAGCACAATAAGCAAAATAATTTATTTTAATAGGTATAGAAGTTTTAGCCCCAAATCTCCAAAAATAGTAACAGGTGAAAGCGAAATTTTTTTCACTCGTATTTTAAAAAACAATGAAATATTATTTCCTTTTTTGATTATGTCAGTGAAAAGTTTGCAGATGATAATTATATTTATAATTACGGAATTTAATCTTCGAATAGCGATACTAAAATGAATGTAAGAATCCGATTTTTCATTTCAGAAAATTCACCCAGAATTTACTTTTAAGCAATAACAATGGAATTTTAGACAAAGAAAAATTCGATAATTTTTATCAATCACATTGCAGTCATAATAGTAGTCTCTATGATAAAATTAATAATTTCAATAGAAAACTGAATTTTGTCCTATAAGTTTTTAGTGAAATAAAAATTCTGAAACAAAGTAAACAATTGATTTCACTTTTACATCAAATCACCAGAGTGAAAAAGCTACTAAAGATAACGATGCTAAAATTATTTCACAGCTAATAATTTTGAAAAATTCCTCTTAACTAAGAAGCACAAGTATATTGAAAATTTAAATGCAAAAGTATAAATTACAGTAGATATGCAAATTTCATATATTTAATTCGAAGTTAAAAGAAAAATTCATCTAAAAAAATTTCTAATCATAAAAAAGTTTCTAAAAATTAAAACAGTTGAAGAAAACAGCGAATTTTGAATTTAAAGCGGTAGTAAAGATTTTATATTTAACAATTATATTATATTATATAAATATTGAATTGGTAATGCGTATTTTAATAACAATTTAATTTTTTATATAATTTTAAAAGATAAAAGCACATTGTTTCATTAAACAGAATCCAGCACTTTGAATACAACAGTTGCACAGTATTTCGAAATTAACAACACCATTTCACGTTAAATGCATTGAATTTTTTTTTGAAGGAACCATTTTGCAACATTTTTAATTACATAATCACATAATAGAAAAATTCTTGTATGAATTCAAGCATTAAAAACATTATTCACTTTCGGTCATCATTGATAATACAAGAAACCAATACATTTAAATAATAAAAAAATGAGAAATAAATACATATTTTTTATAGTTTTAATTTTGCTTTCAAATGAACCAAAATAAAGGAAGACTGTATTTTACAACCAGGCCAACAGGAAATTCGAGAGGTTACGGGGGGGATGAATAACTGAATTGGAAAATTGAATTGAAATTGAAAATCGAACTTCTAAATCAATAGACCTCACGTAATACAATTAAACACAAAGTAGATACTTACTGAAAATTGTAGTTATGAGATTCGAAAAACTCATTTTGGTACTTTCAAAACTTTATATATGCATTCTGAAAACAGCCCTATGTATTTTCTTTAAAAATGAAAATTTCTTCAGCAAAAATTGAAAACGTTTCCACACAAATAAATCCACTCAATGTTTAAGATATTTTCCTTGCAAGAATAACAAAGAGAGCCAAAACAATAGCAATTTAATCTATACGTATTATTTTTCATTACATCTTTTCCGCTTGGAAAAGAGATAAGACCCATCTATGGAAATGCGAATAGATTTTCACCTCCAGACATTGGACTTGCAGGAAAGTCGAATGACATGTATATAATGAACATAAATGACAATCTGGGATTTACAAATTGCATGTTAAAGAAGGAAACGAAAAAAAGATTGCCTAGTTATATCGCATGACTCCGCAAATCTGAATTGCTAATTATTCAGTATTTGCAATGAATTTTGATATTTAACCTTGCATAATAATGTTTTATATGATATAATGTGGAAATCTAAAAACATTATAAAAAGGGGATGTCGTTGTCTATTCTGAAAGAACATTTAACTGCATTTAGAAAGTATGTGTGGAACGGAAAGGGAATGCTTAGACAGCAATTTAATCGGAATCGACTATTGCGAGCATAAAAATCAGAAATTATCGGAGTTTTTTTTTTTTTTTTTTTAAACAAACTCTCGAACTAAAGTGACCAGATTTTCTGAATTTCGAACTGAGAAAAGGGCATTCAATAACACAGAAAAGTGCCTCAGAGAGATAGATAATTGACAAATCTAAATAATATATTGATAAAAATGCACGGACAACGAAATATTTAACTATGAAACATTTTCCAAAGCAAATAGGAGGCAAATAGTCTATTTTTATACTCAGATTGATTCATTTATATAGATCAAATTACTGTTTGTTTCTGTATCCTGAAAGATGCAGAAGGATATTATGTATTTCCGGAATTAACTTTATTGCTAAAAGTAAGCATCCTATTTTCATTTTTTCTCTCATCCTTATTCTGCCAAATTAAATCCATCCTAACGCGTGCGCAAAGGCGAGTAGGGTTTTAGAATCTTATGGCAAATAATAAAAAGGTCACATCCTAAGTACAGTGTAAGATGATATTTTTCAAAATATTTAATCCATTTAAATTTTTATAATATTAAATATTTATAGATACATAGAAAGCAGAAAAATTTGGGTCATTTAATTTAAATTCTAAGAATATTGTTAATTCAGAATAAAGGAATAAAATTTGACAATGTTCCGGCCATTTTACCTTAACCCAAATTCGAACTAAAATTCCAATTAAAATAATCCAAAAACAGTGGCATCCGCAAGAGTTACACAACTGATACTTAAATGATAGCGGGCAGAGATCTCATATCAGAATTAATAAATATATCGACTTACATCTAATTACAAGCTCCCATTTACTTTATTTATAAATATAACAAATCTTACGATTCATATATATATTCTCAATGAGTGAATGTTTATGAAACGAAAGATGATTTGTACAACATAAACATAAAAAACATAAACCTGTACAACCTAAAAAAAAAAGTACAACAGAAAAAAAAGTACAAAATATAATGTAACTGGGAAAAAGGAATCCCAGTTACATTGTATTAAAATAGTGAATATAAGTAGGATGGAGACCATTACATTAGTTATGACTTATTCATATCTATAATCAAAAAATGAAAATAAAATTAAAAAGTGAAAATGAAAACAATAACAATATAACACGACACGACCATGGCTTATCATCTTCATCATTTTTATATCTACAAAACTATCTGTACGCAAATAGATGGATTCAGATATTGCAATTTCTACATTTGAAGATAAAATTATGGCGTGGAATCTTATCGAATTTTTTTTAATGAGTAAGTAGGCTATTTAAGAATTGAGGCTTTATATATTAATTGCGGATGCATTTCAATGGACCTGAAAATTGCACAAAATAAAGAGAATTTCAAGGGGAAAAAATTTAAACGTTTTTATGAATTGTTTAAATGAAGATACATTTTTTTCTCTTGAGTATATTCCTACCTAAAGGCTACCTATTGCAATGGCTCTCATGACAAGACTAAGAAAATTTCAGCAATTTTTCGCCGATCATAATCCCAAGAACCCAAAACCACACTTCGTTCAAACGTTTATATATAAGTATATGAACGATTTTCTATAACACTCTGCCCATGTAATCTTGTGAATTAAACAGCCAGAGTAATTTGGTTTGGATTTTAACCGGCTGCGAATATGTTGTTAGAAATGTAAAAACATCGAAAGAGTTTAAATGGGCCATCTAGTTCAAAGTGGATGGAAATGGTGGTGAAGGAAAGAGATTGAAATTTTCATTCCGCTATAACTTTTTAAATATTAGTTAGAAAAATTAAATTAAATTTGCACCCCATTAAGTCGAATAACTTCTATATTTAAAGTTTTTCGATAGCTGAAATATCCTAGGAATTAGGGCCTAAAAAGTGATTTTCACGCCTTCATTTCATCTGTTTGCAACATCAAGAATTTATGTTACCAGATAATAACTCGGATGTAAAATAATCTACCTTTGCTTGAATAAAAAGAGTCCCCCTCGTTTCCCCCCCCCCTTTTTTTTAAATAATATGCGTACTTGCATTCTAAATTTCGATAAATGTAGTCAGGTGAGTTTTCGTGATTAACCGAAGGTTAAGAATCATAGTTTAAAACAGTATTAATAATGTCAACTTTGACTTTTCATATTAAAGATAATTGATTTTTTTATTGTATTCATAAACAAAGCTTCTTTAAAATACTAATTTGATTACGAAACAAATTCGGTACAAACAATGCCTTATTGTTTTTCTGAGCACGTAACAACTTAGTTGACATGCAATGAAATCTTGCATACATTTTGGTTTTGCTTTAAAATCTTGAGTGAATCACAGATCCAAAATTAAGCAGGTGCACAAGCATTATAAGGCTCTTAAATGTTATACAGATAAAATAAAATATGATTATTAAAAATATAAACAACTAAGCATTAAAATAAGGAAAGTGTCTATCTGGTCATCTAAATATAATTAAAAATTGAGGTCCTGAGGTGGATTTTTATTTCTCAGTAAATATTTCATGTTTCGAAATACGACAATTGTTGCATATGCAATCAAATTAAATGATTATCATCGATTGACTCATCACAAAATCTCTCAACTCTGAAGATCAAGAACTTAAAAATTGGCAGGAGCTTTCCAAGTTCAGTATTTAATAACAAAAATCACCAATGAAAAGCCCAGCATACAAATGCTTATGATCGATTTTATCACCATGATAAATAATAGTTATTTCCCAATTAGATATCTCAGCACAGATAAGAAAATGAGCCCGTTTACACGAGCTTTCTTCCAGTTAATAACATCTCGAATATGCTTGTCACAATTTAAATAACCAAAGTTGAAGCAAAAAATCTTGTGCACATTGGCCGAGTACTTAAAATAATTATATATGTATTATTTGAAGTATAATATATCATATTTTATTTGCAGTATAATTTCTGTTCTAACTTGGTGGGACTGAATTGTTCAGGGGTAGAAAGCTCATGCGGCAGTTCGCAAGTTCGTATCTAACTGCAGGCAAGTTGTCTAAAAATTTATTTTGTTATTGATTCACTTTCGATTACTTCTCGTTTCTTCTAGAATGTTCTTATAATTTTTGTATCATTCTAAATCTGGAAGATTCAAGTCATATCGTCTTGCGGATAAAAAGATGCAAGGTTTAGTTCCTTCAATAAGTTCTTGAGTTGAAATAAACAAGTATTTCGACTTCAGTTCACACACAGTTTACCTACACTAACTTCATCAGCGTGGCAATATTTTAGATAATATCATACCACTAAAATTTATGTTAAATATCATGAACCTTCAAATCAGAGCTAATCACTAAAATTGGTTTGAAATTGTGTACTACTAACAGAAAAAAAAATGCTATGACAAACAAAAATATTATTGAAAGAAAATAGCCAAAACCAGTAAATGAAGTGAGAATATCATGGATCACCACATCTTTACTACAACACAGTACAAAAATAAAATAAATTGTTAAGTCAATAATCCCAAAATTAATTTTGCACTCTTCGCTTTGTCTCACCTTCCAGTGTGTAATTTATCTCTATAGTAAAAGTTTTGTTTCCTAGCATTGAGATTTTTATGTATAATTTTCACAAACATTTAAAGAAAATTAAATAGTATTATCGGAATGAATAATGTTGTAACGAAAGGGAAAAATGCATTACCAAATATGAAATTTTAAAACAAATTTAGAAGGAAATAATAGAAATAATGTTCAACTATTTCGTAAAGCGATAATATAATGAGTTGCGATATGAAGTAAAAATTTAAAAACATTCTTACTCATTGGAAATTTTTCCATATACCATACTTAATTGCGTTTCTGTTATCAATTTAATAGCACTATCCGTACGTGCGTTAATACACGCTTCGGAGTTCTGTTCTGGATTATATAACACGGAGTAAGTGATCCCATAAATTATTATTATTGAAATTTAGTTTTATTCGCGTGTATTGAGAAAAAATATGTTTATTAGCTAGGAGCCAAAACAGCGTTACAGATTATTCAACTTTTAAATTACACGTTTAAGGAGGAATCAATGATATAATCAGGGTAGTTTCTGTGATTTCATTATGGCTTATATATGGTAGTTTAAGAACAATATATAGATACTTACCAATAATATCAGCTACATTTTTTACTTTTTAAATAAATTTAATTGACATTTTTGTCGTTTAAAACTACATTTCACTACAATTCTATTACATTATGATTATAAAATATCATACTTTCCCTCAGGCTGATAAACATATCAATTCATTTAAATTATATTTTTTAAGTAAATAATAAGTCATGAAAAATTGCAATAGAGAAGTCGGAAAGCAGAGGTCAAAAAAGTTTTTGTGAATTACTCAAGAAATAAGTAACCACACTGTCAACATATGGCAAGCCATGCAATGCTGAAGCTTAGTATATGTGAAATTTAAAATGTGGATCTTAAAGTACCAATTTGCAATAGCTGATACTTTCCCTGAAATTTCGTAATTCTCATTCTTTTCTATAATAAAAAACGAGGTTCAACCTTCAATGAAGCTATAGAACATATAAAACACAGAGCATAGAGAAATTAGTGTGAGCTAAGTGCTTTGGTAAGTAACATGAGCAAATAATTGAATCATTAATTTACCAATTAAGATTTCCAATTTTCCACAATGAGGAATGAACGATAGTTTTATATTTGGAGATCGTGAGGAAGCATATTGAGAAGAATAGTTGTCTGGATAATTCAAATTTCAGCAGTCATTTCCTGCAGATTGTGAGACACTTAGTCTGTAATAGTGTTTCCAAAATAGACAATCATTCACCAATTGCTGTATCTTTTCCAATATATACTTCCATACATATTAATCCTTTTTCCGAATTTCATAATGCTTTGATCTTCATTAAGCATATGCAAATCTTCAGAAAGCAGAGGAGAACTCAATTTTATATGTTTGAGCTTGCTTGTTCAATGGAGACAAAGGAACAATCTATAATAGAACAAATCGAATGTAAAATCCGGTTTTTGACGCGACTGTACAAGGATGTCAGATGTAACAAAGAATATCATTCCATCAAGATCATGACATTGTTTATTCCAACAATAAATTAATAGTAAACACTTAATGAAACCTTCGTACGTCCACATGATATTCTAGCTATGCTCACTACAATCCTCCTATCACAAATCTAGTTGAAAAGGCATTTAATGAACAAACACTAGTTGAAATTATTAATTTTGCAATTTTGATTTTCTTTACTTTTACCCAAAATCACTTTTACAGCATTTTTTAAAATTCTACAAACTTTTAGAACAAAAATGGTTTCAACTTGTTTTTTATAACATTTTTGAAATGCAGATATAAACACCTAAAAAAACTAATTTAATTAAGAAGTCTTAAAATTTTATATTGAGTTTACAATTTATTGTAAAATATCGTTTTTTCACATACAAATGAAAATAAAAAGTAATAAATCTCGATCTAGAAGAGTTTTAGATTAATTGACAATCAATATTCCTTTTGTTTTATGTATTTGTTTTGTTAATTCCATTAAAGTATTTAAATAAATCTTAATTTTATAAATATATAAATTGACATTTTCATAATTGAGTGATATAATTAACAATTTTTTCTACTTCAAAATTTCTGAAACTTGCAATACAATCAGGGTGCATAGTGAGAAAATCCTTCAAAAATTAAAAACTTTTAAGCACTCTTTATGCATATTAGCCAAAAAAATTAAGCACTTTTGTACAAGTATGCACATATAAACCTGCATATTTTTTAATTATAGGTTATTTTCTGTTTATAATAATGCATAATTTTTACTGAATAAATTTTTAAAAATTAATTTTAAATGAATATTTTTTAAATTTTAATATTTATTTCTGTATTTTTATATTTGATCAATGCTTTCTATTGTAAAACAAATCATATCTTTTTGGTTTTGACAAAAACAAAAAAGGAAACATACATGGAAAAACTATTATTACTAAAAATTTAAGTCAACTTTTATAAGATTGACAATTATGTATTTGATAAATATTTTTTAAATGAAGGACCAGCTTATTTAGATGGCTATATCATTTTTAAAATTGTCATCATTGATGTAGAAGCACATCATAACCCAAAGTTTGTATTTGATTTTTATATGTGCAACAGCAAATAAGATGGGATAAAAAGTATAAATTTCTACTGCACTAGCTTTATTTAAAAATTTTAGCTGCAATTCTATTAAGCCAAGAACTAAGCATTATAGAATGGTCATCATTATAGAATGGACTGACAAAACTATCACAAAAATTGATGATAATGCAATGCCATGTTCTAAACAAGCTTTTAAATCCTTTTTCTTAATAAAATAGGATAATGACTTTCAAAAATGTTCAGGCTATAAAAAAATGTATTTTTAAATTCTAAAGTTTAGTAAATTATTATTAATTTTTAATTTTAAAAATATATAACTATGTTTTTTTAATAATAATTATTTTTTAATGTTAGAAATATATGACTATGTCCACAATGTTATTTTCTTTCTTAAAAAAAAATAATGTCTAAATATGGTTATATTTTGAATATCTGCATAAAAAAAAGACAGAAAATTCTATGAAGCCAAATTAATCTTTTAAATGACAAAATTTGTTTACAAATTGTTCCCCTGCCTGCCAAAATGAGGAGAGTAAAGCAAAAATTACATAGTTTAGAAGTTTATCAAATGATTTACTTAAGTTTGTACATAATTTCAAATATATATTATTTAGTTTATGAACCGAAAAAAAAACGCAATATATTTTTATCCATTATTTTTTAAACATCAGGGTTTAACTGATTAGTAAGACGAAATTTCAACTTTGTTCCCATTATGAAACACTAAAACAAATATAAAATAGTTTTTTTAATGAATTGATTACTTATTCTCAATTTCAAGAGCTGCAGAGCATATTGAGAAATTATTATTCCAAATTTGAACAAAAATTATGCACTAGCTTTTTTTATTTGTGAGGATTTTCTTTTTTTTAGTAAATAAATTTTACCAAAGATTAGGATTTAAGGAAATAACTGTCAAAGATATAAAAAAGCATTAAAATGTAAGTAAATATGAAAGTGTAAAAATCAGTATAATTCATCACAAATGGACTTAGAAAAAAAATCCTGCAATAAAATACTTTTCGTACTCGTTCAAAAGGTCACCTGAAACAATATATTAAGAAGAATGATCGAATGTGTTAAGTTCTTCACAGCAATAAAAATAATGATGGCTAGATAAGATTTATTTCGTTTACACACTATATTTCATGGGCGCTTTTAGAATAACTTCTCACACCTCTGAAGTATTTATTTCTTCTACACACCATTAATGTATTCTTATTTTTCGTCGTTCGGAGCTAATCTGCGCAGTCTTTAAGAACACATAAAGAATTGAACATAAAGTTACCTGGTGTAATTAAAATAAATTAATCACTATTTAGAACACTTCATACAAAAGAAGTTCCGATATTTTTCTAGTTACAACTATTTCAGCATATTTCGTATTTTGCTCCTTCAGTATAACCTTTCCAATATTTCAAATGGTGCCTAATGATGAAAAAACGAGCGAAAAAAAGTTCATTATCCATTATCTTAGCCTTTCGTCTTTTTCGTATGCTCCTCTTTCGTCTTTCCCCCCCCCCCTATATCCACAATAAAAACAAAGATTTATGACTGTTGTCGATTTAGCGTATTCATCGAATGTGGAAACAAAAGGAATATCTTATGCGGAAACAAATTATATATATATATATATATATATATATATA
>JAPMOQ010030048.1:625456-670919 GCA_026543055.1 Argiope trifasciata
AAGATGTTTATATTGAGTTTCATGATATAAGAGTTGAAAAATATATTAAAGAAGTTATTCAACATTTTCATTTAGTTATTTTAAAACAAACATTCTCTTTTATATAAAAAAAAAAAATTAAACACAGTCCTTTTTTTTTTTTTTTTACACTAAAAAATTCTTTTCACTCAAAGAATTTGATCTGTGGCATACACATTTATCTTAGAGGATGCATCCTATTATGTACTAGAGATATTAGATTATAGGATGTATTAGAGATATACATCATTTATCTATACACATTATCTTACATAGATCTTAGAGGCATACTCATTTCAGAACTAGTACTTCTAAAAAAATACTACTTGACTGAAGTTTTATTATTGCAATTAATACAATCAAATTCTTATATTCATTAGAAGTATGGGAACTTTTAAATACATCTACTAAACAAATGTATATTCTCATATTTAAATTCATGCATAAAACTAACCTGCCTATCAACTTGCTGCTGATTAACCAATGGCACACTAAATCTTTGTCGAGAATTATCAGAAAATATTATTATGAAAACTGCAACGTCTGATTCATCAGCCTGAAAATTAACAATAAGTTAGGATAATTTATTATTTTTATCATTGTACAACTTTTGTTAAGAATAATACATATGAAATAACATTTTACATTAAATAATAAAACTCACTTGTTTATTAACCACATGTCAGTAATTAATCACCAAAGATCACACTCTTAATAGCCTTCTAGTATGTTTTTTTTAGTTGTAATTTTTGTAATATAACCCAATGATTATATTTGTAATACAGCCCAATGATATTAAATTAATGTACAAAAATCTAATAAAATAACATTTCACTACACAAATTCCTTTCAATTACTAGATAAAAAAATAATTAAAAATTAAATAAGTGTAAGATGCATCAGATTTTAGAAAAGGCCACAGTTTTATAAAAGAACAATTTTTATAATAAATAGTACAATAAATAGGCTTTTATTCTTTTATTTGAAATGTCTAGTTTTTTAAATCATTTTTTTACTTATTAATTCAGACAAAAGCCAATCTTTTTTTAAAAAATAATTTTAATTGCTATGATAATGAACTTACTTTTCAAATTTCACATTCAAAGGCAATGCTTATATTTTACAACTTAATACATAAAAATCACGAATCGCAAAAAGGAAAGTCAAGAGTATGAATGTTGGTCATACAAGAAACAAAGTGTTACACCATTAATAGTAAAAATGGTTTTTTAAAAATGAATTTTGTACTTACAAAAACAATAATTGCATAGTAAAGTAAAGTAAAGTAAAAGAAAAGAAAATATGTAAATAAGAAAAATTCATTCTGACATTCTTTAGTGTAAAATCAATGCCATTGTAAATATATAATAGAATAATAGGAGTAAAGAATCTGAATATGGGTGTCATTATTTACTAGAGGCAAAACGTAAGATGACTTAGTAATAAAACAGGTCAAATTCATAAGTCACATCTTGTTTACAATGATGAGAGGCAACAAATGATAAAGAGCATATCCATTTTTTTTCTCCTTGAAATTAATTTTCTAATTTCTAAAATTAATTTTTTTATGATTAGCCATTAGCATTCTTAAAAAAAAAAGACCTCCTAAGAGGAAATATGTCATGGTCAATAATAAATTAATATACCAATCATATTTTTACAAATATGTATTTTAATTTTACTTCAACCAGACAATTATTTTTAAAAGTTACAATCATAAAAATAACGATTTTGTGATAAAAATTTAGATTAAAGCCTTAAATAAAATGCTCCAGAACTAAAAATAAACAATAAATAAATAAAGCAGAATTATTTTCCTTAACCTAATCACTTAATTTACAAATATCTGTTTTCATTTACATCTTATTATGAACAATAATTATTCAAAATTTTGCTTACAACAACTTTGGCTCCATCAAGGTATTTGTACCCTTTCCTTCTGGTACCAGTAGTAGAATCTGCCCTATAATTAATTTGTTTCGTTTTAGCAGCCATTATTTATTAATATATTCTTAATATTGAAATTTAAAAGTAAACAAATGTGATGAAAAATGTTTACATGAATCAAAAGTAAGGATGTGAACAAATAATAAAAGACATAAGATACTTTTTTTCCCCTTAAAGGTTTATAGAAAAAGTTATACCAAATTATGATTGTGATAACTATCTCAAAAGATAAACGTTTCATGATTAAATAAAATTTTACCTAGAATTAAAAAAAGACATAACTCCTTTTTCTAGTATGGTCCAAGTTTCCTTCCATCCAAGAAATCGACTTTTCTAATTGAAAAAATAAATTAGGCAACTTTAAAAATAAATCTGTATGACATTAAAACAGTCCACAATTTTTTTAATACCTACATATTTATTACTTCACAAAAGAAAAACTGTAAACATTTAAATTTCCAATAAAAGAATTTAGAGTTTATTTATCGCATATCCAATTTTGAATATCCAATTGGTAAAAATTAAATTATTTTAAATAATTGCTTATTTTTAAAAGAAATAACTGGATTTTAAATAGTGAAATATATACAATTCCAAATATTTAAAGAGCAAAGAAAATTTCAACAAATGACCATTTAAAAAGTAAAACCACCTTAAAATTAAAAAATTATAAGAAAGGAAAATATGTCAAACATCAGAATAAGATGAATAAATTTTCCAGATCATTAGCTTTTGATTTTCATACTATATATATATATATATATAATTTATATGAGATACAATGCTGAATAACAAAATAAATGAAAAAGAAAATACATGGGAGACTTTGAATTTTTAAAATATATTGTAGAATTATATTTATTGATATACAGTGAAATCTCGTTACAACAATATTTTAGGGACCAAATAAATATATTGTTGTAGAGAGGCATATTGTTATATCGAGGGCCCACATATTTTGAGCATTTAATAAGAGTTTTTTTTAATTATTATTAGTTTAAGGTGCATAACATACTACTTTTAAGTCTATAATTAGAAGAAATTAATTTGTAAAATACTAATAATAGTGGTTTAAATACTAAAAAAATAAATAATAAGATAAATTCAGAAAATAAGCACAGAAATATTCACATACCTGAAAACACTTTTTATTGAAAATAATCCAATATTTTTGTTTGTTTATTCATTTTTTTAACTGTTAAGTTCACCAATACTGTATGCATTGAGTCTAGTGCATGAAAATGTTCTTCATTTGTCGACGGAAGGCTTGAAAAAAATGTCCTTAGAGAATTCACATATTGAAGAGCTTCCTGGGATGACAATAAGGACTGCGATGGACCTGTATTATCATCATCATCTTCATCATTGTTTCCTATCTTATCAGTAATTTCAGAGAGAATATCTTCATCAGTAACTCTTGCGAAAACCATGAGATCATCATCTGCTGTTAAATAGTCTTCTATACTAATTCCAAACTTTTTACCGCTTGTTTCCTCAACTTGGGATACGGATTTTTTGATGTGCAAAACACATTCTTGATCATCTGAGAGATCATTGTCTATGGAATTTTCATCATTAACAGATTTCTTATCTTCCATAACACAAAGACCGGCCTTTTTGCAACAATTCCGAATGGTTTTTTCCGTTACTTCCCACCAACTTCCAGCAATATTGCCACACGATTCCTTGCCATTTACAGCTTTGAAAGGGTCTTCTATTTTATTTTCAAAGTTTACAAGTATGGAGTCCACCAACCGTTTTCTGTAATATCCTTTGAAGCACTTAATTATGCCCATATCAAGAGGCTGTAAAATTGAAGTGCAATTGGCATTGAAAAAAGCGATTTCGATATTTTGTAGCTCACGAAATGACGTGTGAGCACCACAGTTATCTATCAACAAAACGATTTTTTTCTTTCTCTTCTTCATTTAATTGTCTAACTTCTGTAACCATTCGGAAAAAAATTTAGACGTCAGCCAAGCATTTTATTTGCTTTATACTCCACGGGAAGACTTTTCACGTTCTTAAAGCACCTTGGCTTCAATGATTTACCAATGACGAGAGGTTGTATTCTATGCGTTCCTGTGCTATTTGTACACAGAAGAACAGTCAGTCTCTGCTTTGATTTCTTCCCTCCATAACACTTTTCACCCTTGAATGCCAATGTTCGATCGGGTAGGAGTTGGAAAAACAGCCCAGCTTCATCTGCATTATAAATGTCTTCTGGAGCATACTTTTCTAAGATTTATTTCATCTTGTTTTGCCACCATTCATTTGCGTCGTTTATCGGGGCTGACTTTTTCTCTCCGTGAACTTCTTGGAAAGTTATTCCATGACGATCTCGAAAACGCATTAACCAACCATTGCTAGCTTTGAAAGTTTCGTTCCCTAGCATTGCTGCAAATGTCCGTGCTTTTGCACATAATAAAGGTCCATTTATTGGGACATTTTTTGCTCTCATCTCTTGAAACCATTTTAAAACAGCAGCATCAATGTTTTCTTTTGTCGCAACTTTCAGTCGTTTTCGATCTGGGTTCATTTCATTTGAATTCAGCATCTTCGATTTGCTTTCTCTTCTTTAGGAACGTTGCAACTGTAGATTGCGATAATCCATGTTTCTTAGCCGCATCAATCTGCCTCATTCCCTCATCAATATCATTGATAACGTTCAGTTTATCTCGAAAAGATAGTTGCTTTCACCCTGCCATCTTAGAGAACAATATCGCGTGAAAGAAAGAAAAGTTTAAACCAAATGTTTCGCGTATAACTCAAAATCGTTAAAGACTATAAAACAACCTTTGAACTCACTTTTCAGTAAGTCACTTAACAACACCCCGCCTCCATCTCCCCCTGTTCCTCTAACAAAGGGCACTTGTTCTGTGACAAGGTGACCAGACAGGTCTAGATGTCCTTAAACCTTATCAGAATTCCAAAGCTTACTATGAAATGAGACTAGGCATACATTTACACTTCACCCCCCCCTCACCCACTCCAATTCCCCAAAGGGTGTCTTCATATGTTTTGAAATCTGAACAATAGCTATTTATTCAGGGATAAGTTGAATATCCACAATGAGTCTTAATAGACGGAAAAAATAACAAAAGAAAACGAAAAAAAAGCATTTGAAAATCAAAATATTATTATAAAGGGAGAAAATAATACTGAAATTTAGATTGAAAAAATCGTTTTACAGAGGTTTATTGTTCTAGAGAATATCGCAATACTGAGGGGAGATTAACATTAGTTTATATGCAAAATCACCGGGACCACAAAACATTATTGTTGTAGAGGGAGTTATTGTTGTATCGGGTATCGTTGTAGCGAGAGTTTACTGTATATAACTTTTGATATTGAAAAAAAGGAAATTTAATTTCTCTGATTTGAACAAGTGAAAATCAACTTTGTAAGAAACATTCGTTTAAAAACACAATATCATTAAAATAAATAGCAACCATTTTCTTAAAACTAAATACCAAAAGAGTTTTAAAAAATTTTGAGATCAATTTTCAATTAATATTTTATTTAGGAATTTCTTTAATTAATGTTATCGTTAACTATTATGAATTTTGATACATAAAAACAGTATTATCAGTGTTAGAAGAGTAATTCTTCAAAATTTTTATTCTTTTTTACATCAGACCTTAAGTTAATAGCAAAAATGTTTTGAATAAAATTGGCTTGGAAATACAATAGCTGAGTGCATTGAACAATACATCCAACTTTTTATTTTCATAACATTGTGTTTTAAGTATTTAATTTCAGATAAAATATTTTATACATCAGAATTATGATTTAAAACATTATCCTCATTACCCTTAGAAGTAGTCCTTCAAATCTTGCAGCTGTTTTTTGAAATGATTTTACAGGTTGCACTCTAAGTATTTGTTTTGTAGGTAAATTCGGAGCTAAATCAACAGGAAGCTGACCTAAAAAGTTTAAGGAAATGAAACTTATTAAAGCATGAAATAAAATCCATTAATTATAACAAAATTATTGAATACTTTGATACCTCTCAAATTTTTAAGGGTTGTATCAATTCCATGCTGAAGTAAAAGAATAACAGCTTCTTTTTTCCCTCTATATGCAGCACAATGCAAAGCTGAGTTGCCTAATGAATCAACACAGTTAATATCTGGAGGACTGTCACTTTTCAACTAGATAAAAAACATTAATATTCAAATTAGTAAAGTGTATACTCTGAAAGTGATACTGTGGAATGCAAAACAAAATTCTATTTAAATACTTTAAATCAAATTTTAAATACCTATTAAAGGAAATGAAATATTAAATTAGGGTTTTTTTTTAAAATCAAGCTCTCAAGTAACTAAGAAATAAATTATGGAAGAAGGATTTACAAAACCAATTCAAGTCTTTTTTTAGTCTGTTCTAATATAACTGACATATAAGACAGTTAAATGAATAGAAATACCACAAAAATATCACACAATCTCAATGAATGGCCTTGATATGTCAAACTGTTGTTGAAGTAAAAATCTAAAGCACTTCCTTGCATTAAAAAAATAAGTATCTACAAAAGATACAGGTTCTTGAATCATGGTTCAACAAACATTTTCAAGATTTACAAACGATGCAAAAAGAAAATATTTCCTACCAGAAATTTTTGTTTTCAAATAACTATTTTATTTTGCTATTGACAACGTTTTGGTCTCAATAAGTTGAAATAATTTCTCTTTATTTTAACCCACATAAATCAAAATATTAAATTATTATATTTTAAAAGTAGCAATACAAGTTAAAATATAGCTTACCAAGTTTTCTAGTACTTGTACATTGCCTTCACGTGCTGCATGTAGTAACATTGAATTCTTCTTTTCAATATCTGCTGTTTCAGCAGCTGGAGAAGGAAATAAAGAATTATAGTTAAAAAAGATCAGAAAACACATTTGCTTTTTAGATCATAAATCCTTAATATGAAAAAATACCTCTTAAAAGCTTTTTAACATCTTCATTCTCACAAATATCCCTAGCTGTTTGTCCTTCACTATTTCTAATAAAAACATCAGCATTTTTTGATAACAAAAGCAAAACTAATTCCTAAAAAATATAAACCAATTAGTAAATATTACCCATTTTAGATCCAATACATTTTTCATATTTTAAATATACTTTGAACAAGAAATTATAAATACCCTTTTATTGCAGTTTTTCAGAGAAAATATTTAATTAAAAAAAATCAAAAATGCACTAAAATAATAATTTTAAAAGATAGTGTTCTAAGTCAAATATATGTAAAAGAAAATCTATATTTTTAATTGTTATAAGTATTAAAAATTTACTTATTTTGTAAGAAAATTGAAAAACTTTTTTCATTGCTATAAAGTATTAATTATTTATTAAACTATTTAAACTATGCTTCACATTAACAACAAATATTCTTTTAAAGAATCTAAAAAGTTAGAAAATTGAAAAACCATTCCAAAGTAGGAACAGACTTAAAGTAAATACTGAATTGTTAAAAACTTTTTTAAAAAAATTCCAAATTCTGATAAAAGTTATTAGTACATTATTTAGGACCCCCCCCCCTCCTTTTTTTAAAACCAATTCATTAGGATAAAGAGTGAAAAATCTTTCTCAAATCTACAACTGAAATCATTCTTATTATTATCATTAATAAAGGGTTTAAGAATTTTTTTCTGCTCTTCTGATTTTGAACTGATAGAGGAGTATTGAAACTTCAGTGTATACATTTTACAGTAATAGGGAAAATACTAAGATACTATTAGAATTACATCTTTTATATACAGGGCAACTGATGGAAAATGATGACTGGTGCCATTTTTGTTAGTTACTTCAGAGTCAGATTAGAAAAAAATTAAGAGTTAATTGGGGAAAAAAAATTAGATATTTATCATTTTAATTGACACTTCAAATATAATTTGATATTTCATAAAACATATATATTTAACTTTACCTCTCGACTTGTATAGGAAGCTTTATGCAAAGGAGTATCACCTGTATCATTTATTACATTAACATCAGCACCAAACTAAAAAGTGAGAAATAGAATCAACAAATTTAAAAGTACTTTTTTTCTTCAGATGCTTATCATGGCTTATGGTAATTATACTTAAAGGTAACAGTTAAAAATGATGAGAATTAACATACAGAAATATATGCAATAAATAATAAATCCCTTTATAATGAATTTAAATCATTGGTTTGCAAATAAATAAGTTGTAATCAAAATACCAAAATTTATATGTAATAAGAAAAACAATAGAAATAAATATGCAATAAATAAAAATTCACAACTTTATTGAAAAAAAATCTTGATTAAAAATGCTAATCAATCTTACATAAATTATTTATTTATAATATTTTTAAAAATCTAGAAACCTTTAAAAGTTCTAAAAATATTTTTAGAAGTTCTAAGAATTCAAGATTTAATATAAAGCATAGCAACCTCATATTAAAAGCATTACAACATTTAACTTGGTCTTTAAAAAAATTCTTTCCATACTGATGTCCTCCAATGAGAACTATATTTCTTAAAATTAATTTTTAAAAGTTAACTTTTAAGAATTAAAAAGCAATAAAATTAATCATATATCAAACATTGTTAAATAAATCAATACTTCTAAATAAAGATATTTTTATAGTAAGAGCAGAAGCTCCTTGTTTTAAACTGAATAAAATATTTAACTACCGAAAATATAAAAACTAAATTAAATTTTAGGCAACAATTACAAAAGAAAAGTAATGAATTAGTATTGGCTTTTCAAATATATTTCATATTTAAACATAAAAAAGATCATATGATCCAGATATCTTAAAGTTTCACTTTTACTTTATCAAATAAAGAAAGTAAAAATAATAATTATAAGTAATCAATATCAAAGTCTTAGCCTCCTTACTTTTATTAAAATATCTGCAATTTTTTCATGACCAAAATAGCATGCATAATGTAAAGGTGTCCAATCATGGTTACCTAGTATTGAATAATTTTATTTTTGTTAAAATTTAAAATGTACATTTCACATTCAAACAGTTTACAACACAAAATAGGAAAACTCCTAATAAAAATTATGAAATAGAATTAAATGGTGCCCCACTTTTAAAAATTTTAAGTCTTTTAGTGACATTTATCAAATATATTTCAATTTTTATAAACTTTACTTATGAAAGTTTCAACAAATAAAGAAGTAGAAATTTTAATCAGCTATGCTTTTCTACATTAATCGTCTAAGATAGAAGATATCATACCAAATAAACTATTTGCCAAAGGCAATTAGCAAAATTATAAGCCTTGGAAGTCATCATTTTAAATTGATAATTGATACTTTATCATTAAAGAACTATTAATGATTTATTGGATAACTTTCACACTCACATATGGATAAAAATATCAAACAAATTAATAAAAATAAATTCTGTTGAAGGGCAAAAGTTCATTAGTAATCTTTCAAATAGCTGGAATGTAGAAAGTCATCCTGATAAGTTTTATTATAAAAAGCTAGAACAGAGAAAGTCATTCTTTGAATTTTCAAGCTTTGTCACTTTAAGGAATTAAATGTGCACTCACTTTATAAAAAAGGAAAAAAGAGTAAAATTAAGTTTATTCTAACACATATTGTTACTTAAAAAGAAGTGATAAATTAAAACAATATCCTGAATTGTAAAGATGAGATTAGCTCGTCATAAACTCTCGAGTAAACTGACAATGAGAAGCTAAAAGTTTTTTTTAGCGAAAAATGATATTTTCTATATTACTCCTATTTTCTACATTAAAGCTTCTATAATACTACTTCTTCTCAAAACCAAGAAGATTAAATTGTCTGCCTAAACAATGATGAATGAAAACGGCAGTTCAAGAGTTAAAATTAACAATAATATCAAATCTGTTGTATTAACCTTCCAACCACAATAATTTAAATTATACTCAATAATTACTACTTTAGAAAAACCTTTTTTAACATTTCAAAGTAAAACTGTGACAATTATTAGTCACTATTCATAAAAAGACATTTTCCTATAATCAAAAATTTAGATAAAATCTTTTCATATTTTTACTAAATTCAAATCTTAGAAAATCATATGATTACATACCTTTACAATTAATATTTAAGGAAATTTGCTTTTCCAAAAACTGTCCAAGAAGCTCTTTCATTCCTGTATAGTCACCAGTTCGTGAATTTGTAAGCAATTTTTCTTCAGGTGTCTGCCAGGGAATAGGGGATTCTGGTAAATCATCATCTGACATCATTATAAAAACTAAAAAATTAAAAGAAATTATAAGACTAAAAAATTAAGAAATCACCATTTTAATAATTATTTGTCAACAGCAGACACGATATAAGCTTGGAACAAAAAAAGGAAATAAAATTTTGCAAACTAATGCATTGCACCAAATATAAACAAAAAAAATATGCATCACTATTGCATAAAAGAAAATTAATCAATTTAAAGATTAAATTTGTTTCTGAAAACACTGAAATTCGTGTTTTCTGTCAAAATGTATCATGTCTGTAACAAATTTTAAATAATATGAATGATATTGTTAAAAAAAAGGGAGAGGATTTAGAATTTTAGGCAAAAATAATCATATTTGAAACAACTTGTAAGTTTTCCCTCAACAGAAATTTCTTGAAAACAAAAATTCGATATTTATTTACTTTTAAATTCTGAATAGTACTAAAAAATAAATCTGAAAATGTATCCAAAACATATCAGAATTGCAAAAGATTTCAATTTCAAGTATTTACGCTAAAATATATATTAATTTAAAATGAAATCATAGAAATATTTTGTATTCCCAAACAGTATACATTTCAGTTGAATTATAATTAGCATTATGTTTGCATTTATGTCATTTAAAAATATAAACTATTTAATTGTTCTACTAGTTAAGCATAAAAAGTGCAAAATAAAAAAAATTATAAAGTAAAAACATAGCATTCTGTATATAAAATGCAACCTTTTATGTATATACACTTTCCGCCGAAAGTCTGCGTACAGAGAACATTCTTCTCTATTCATGCTAAAATATCTATAATTTCATGTGTGGAAAAAAGCAATACATCTCCAATTCATTCATTAAAATAATGTACTTCAATTAATAAAAAAAATAAGCAAATTTGTCCCAAATTGTAAGAATACTCGCCAAATGAAGTCCAAAAGCCTCGCCAAAAGTCAGCATACACTAAAAAAGGAGAGCATTCTCCGATCATTTGCTATACGTTATTATCTCAAGCCTCGATTTCAAAGTAAGTTTGAATTCTTCTAAAGACTGATGTTTGATTTTTGCTGTGGATCTTTTTCTTGAAGACATGACAGGTAAAAGAAAAGAGATAAGTGTTTATGAAAGAAAGATTATAGTAAATCTTTGGAAATCAGGGAAATCACTCAGAACAATTGCTGAGACAGTTAATAGGAGACATTCCTTGATCCAGAAAGATATTAACAACTATAAATCAACGGGTGTTCTGACATCAAAACCGAGATCTGGCCGTCCAACTACACTGATGCTTCGAGAGACCCGCTTTATAATTCGGTCTGTAAAAAAAGATCCTGGATTGTCAACATCAAAAATAGCACAAAGTGTTGCTGAGAGATTCCAAAAAATAGTTTAACTACAATTCGAAGAATCTTGAAAAAACACGATTTTCATGCTAGGGTTGCAAGGAAGAAGCCATACATTTCCCCAGTGAACAGAGCAAAAAGAATTGCGTTTGCAAAAGAACATTTGGATAAGACTCAGGATTTCTGGAATAAGATAATTTTTTCAGATGAAAGCAAATTTTGCATTTTTGGAATAAAAGGAAGAAAATATGTCTGGAGGAAACCTGGTACAGAGCTCAATAAAGAAAATCTTCTTCCAACTGTCAAACATGGAGGAGGAGGGGTTATGGTTTGGGGGTGCATGGGAAGCAGTGGGGTTGGTAATCTTGAGTTTATTGAATCAAAAATGAATAAATTTGATTACTTGAACATATTGAAAAGAAACCTCAATCAAAGTGCCCAGAAACTTGGATTTAACAAAGATTATTTTTTCCAGCAAGACAATGACCCAAAACATACGGCTCAAATTGTGAGGTTATGGCTTCTGTACCATGTACCAAATCAACTGCACACACCTCCCCAGTCCCCAGATCTAAATCCCATTGAACATTTGTGGGATTTGCTTGAACGAAGAATAAGAGAACATCCAAAGAAATGCTAAAATCTATTATGAAAGAAGGATGGGAAAAAATAATTTCAGAAGAGACGTCAAAACTTATTCAATCGATGCCAAACAGATTGAGAGAAGTCATAAAAAGAAAAGGCTATCCAACCAGATACTAAATTTTGGAAAACAATGATCATTTTTAAACTTTTTTGAAAGTGTACGCTGACTTCTGGTGCATATGGTTTCTCTTTTTTAATGTATGTATAGTTTGTATTTTATTTTGTAACTTTCAAGTGATTGTTACAGACTACTATTAAAATGTGTTTTATTTGAGGTATCTAAAAATCCATAGTTTAATAAGAAATATTTAATTCAAGTACGAATCGCTACATTAACACCAAGCATCTATCGCTTGTACGCAGACTTTCGGCGGTAGGTGCATATTTATATATATATATATATATAATCTCTTTTGGCTATTTTTTTAAAAACTGCAATAAATTTTTCCAGCAGGAAAAGGGGTGGGGTATTTCGAAAGAAAAAAAATTCCCTAAAGTAAAACTTTCTCCAAATTTCTTTATCTACTCTTAAAATATTCTATTATAATACCAATATTAAAAATTTAATTATTTAAAATGTTTTGGATGAATTTAAAATTTATTTCAGTCATAAATTATTTACAAATTTCTTTTGGAGTAAAAGGGTACATTTGACAATATTTTAAAATAAATTGTTACCATGATACTATTAAATGTTCTTATATAGTTTTACTAATTATCTTTGGCAATCAGGTTTTGTAAGATTTGTAAATAATAAAACTGCTAATTAAATATATGTAGCTTTGTTTACATGATTTCTCCTTTAAAGTATTATTAAACTTCAAATTTGACAAACTTGTAACAATTTTAACAGCCTTCTGTTTATTGTGCAGTAGGTCTCCTTAATTTTCTGCCATCTCACTAGAATGTGGATTTTAATTTGAAAAATAAGAGAGTTTACAACTACATTTTTTAAAAATATGAAACCAATTAGTTTTATTTAAAATTTAAGAAGAAAAAGTTGAATCATTCAACAAACTTTATGTGCAGTACAGAGTATTTTTCATAATTCGTTCCATAACTTAGGATTAGTTGGAAAAATTTCTATGTTTCAGAAAAAAAATCCAGTGTAATAAGAAAACACTACAGCTAAAACATGAATACAATTTTCAAGCAATAATAAAGGATGATATAATTTTATATATCTAATCACATTACATTAAAGAATAACAGCATTTAAAAATAAACATACCTTGAAAAATTTCATCACTGCTTACTTGTGCAGTTAAACCTTAATTCTAAGTGCTACACATTTTAAAAGATATATCAAAAACATACTTAATAGTAAAAAGACTAATGTAAAATTTCTTGCCAAACATATTAAAGTCATTCTAATCTTCAAATATTTGCCAAAAGTAGTATATTGGCAGAAACGTTTGATTTGCAATTTGAGGGCAGTGTCATGGAGTTCTTGAACTCACGGTTCATAATTTCCAGATACAACAAATGAATAGAGTAATGGTATGACAATGAGATCACTTAGTATGTAGTTATTTCAGATAATGAATGTGTAACTTAAGATATTATTCCAGAAATAGTTACAAACAATGATAATTCATTGTACTTGATGAAGAATCAACTCAAAATAATTTAACTCAGATAAATGTGCTTTTATCTTATGTCTAACCATCTATCCATAACAGAAAAATTTACTGAAACTTTCATATTTTCATTATCAACATGAAATATTAATAAAAAAAATTGAAATATTTGAGTTTTATTTCAACCGTAAAATGCATTCTTGTAAAAAAATATATATATTATTTTTTAATAATTAAATATAAAAAAAATGTGTACCCAACAATTTTTACAGTTAAAAATGCAATTTTCTGAAATTTAAGACAGTTTAATGCTAAAATTGTGGGAAAAATTGAAAAATTATATTTTATTTTAAATTAACTAAAATACTAATTACAAATTCAAAAAAAATGAACCTAAAATCCACATTCTCAGTCTCTAAAATAAATAAAAATTTCAACAGTTTTGAATCAAAAGTTCTGCTTTTTAAAATGCCAGCAAACATTCAGTTTTATTATTATAGAGATGTGATTAAATCTGCATTCAAATATGTTATTTCTCTTTCTAATTTCATGAATATCAATGTATAAGAATCTAATGGAAACATAAATCCAATTTCATAAAATGATTTTAAAAAATAGAACAGAATATGAAATTTTAGAATTATAAATTTATAGTTTTAGCAATTCAGCAAAATTTCAGCAAAAATTTTATAGAGTGAAACAACTTTAAACATTCCAAATTAATAATGCCTCATATTTAAATAAAAGGGGGAAAATCTTTGAGAAATTGTTACCTCAAAAATAAATAATATACCAATTACCTGCTTAATTCTATAATGATAAATAAAAGTAGCAAAAGAAAAAAAATTCTTAATAATTATTTGAAATTTTTTCAGAAAATAATTGATAATAATATACGTAAGAGAGGTTAGTGACATTTCTCGCATGAAAAAAATAGCAAGGGGATGTATAACAAAACTCTGAAGAACATTCATTTACTTAGTTAATTTTTTGGTTAATAAATAAAGAGAAAACAAATTGTGAATTAATAATAAAAGCTGTCGTAAAGAAAGAAAAGTAATATGTACCATAATGGAAATAAATTATTCAATTTCAATTACAAATATTTAAAATATGGAAGAAATATACAATTAAAAATATTATAATTGTAAACAATAAATGAAACTTACAGCGGATACGAACACCGTCCTATACAATAAAAACAAATGAAAGCCGACAAAAGTCCCTAGGAAACAGTGCAATTCTATCCTACTTTCACTTTTAATGTACTAATGCGGTGAACATTCGCTAAAGCATGTGACAAACAGTAAAAATTGTAAAAAAGTTCGAGTGTGTTTGCTTTCTGCCTTTCCCATTTGGACTTCGTTATCTAAACAGCTGAATACTTTCCCTCAACGAATGACATCAAAACAGAAAGTCACGAGGGTTCATATAAACAAATAAAAATATCTCTTTCTTGTGCAATTTTTTGCAAAAGTTATTCTTATTTTAGAAAAAATGGAATAAATACTGATTTAAAAACAAGAAGAAAGTTCTTTATAGAATAAAAGATAAAATTTCACAGGCATATTCGTGTAATCACAAGGCATGGATAATATTTTCTACTGATTAAAGAAGGTAAAGAGCGACATGAAATAATGCTGGAATTGGGACATACTGAAACATAATTTTATAGCTGATCAGACAGAGAATGTGTGATCTGTAGATCACATTTAGAAAATGAATAAATGAGTTTAAATATACATAATTCTCAAATTTTCTAATTATTCCGTCATAATTATTTCACAACTTAGCCAATTTGGGGACTTCTAAATAATACCGTACGAATTAATTTTCGATCTTTCTTCACAATATTTTTTCCAGCAATCTCATAAATCATTTCATTATTCTCAAGAACAGTGTTTTATTATGCATTTGAAAAATAAAATGCACAGAAAGTAAAATTCTGAAACCCCTTTGCACCATGATGCAATATATTTTCCTTAAGTTACTTTCTAAGGTTTTTTCAGACTTATTCGGCAAGTAGCATTATCTACTAGTATAAACTGTTGTAAGTATTAATCATACTTGTTCTGGAAGAATATCCCCAGTAAAATTGGTAAAATAGAACATCGAATCAGCACCTTATCCATCAAAGATGCCGTTCGAATGCAATGACGGCTTCTCTTTTATATCGAGAATGAAATTCAATTTTCTATAGTTTTTTTTAAGATTCAGTATAAATTATTATCAGTAGATCAAATATATGCATGCTAATATTTGAAAAATTTGGAACACTGGATTAAATTTTAGTAAGAATAATTGTCAATTTAAAATGGAAGTCGGACGGGAGAACTCGATTGTCCTTTCTTAGCTGTCGCCGTCACTGAGAAGTGAGAAGTATTATTTTAATTCTGTTTTTCAAAGGGTTGCCGCAGAATTGTACTGTCCGAGAACTCTTGTTTATTTTGATTGTGGTATTGTGTTATGATAAATAATGGAAGACGAGCCATTTGATTACTTATTCAAAATTGTAATGATTGGTGATTGTGGCGTTGGAAAAACATGTGTTGTTCAACGATTTAAATCGGGAACCTACGTTGAACGCCATGGCAATACTATAGGAGTTGATTTTGCTATGAGAACATTAACTATCAACAAAAAGCGTGTCAAGGTTATTTTTACAAATTTTATTGATCAATTATTAGTTTTGTGTCTGTGCATGCGGTTTAAATTATGGAATCCAATTTAAATGCATTGTGTATGAGCATTATAATATAAATTTTTCATCTCTAAATTGATGACTCATTTGATTTGATTTTATCTCATGTACATACGAGTTCAAAGAAGTAGGATTTTTTTTTTAATTGGTGTTCCTCTTCATTGAAAGCTTAGACATAAAAAATTAAAAATGAGTAATGATATTCTTATAAGTTTAATTAAAAGGATTAAAATACGAAAATACTGTTTACAGCCATAATCGTGAGATTTTAATTTCAAAAATAAAAGTAATACTTGAAAAATAAAATTATTAGTTCTTATGTTTTTGTTTGTTTTCGAGCATCGGTGTTTCTTCCATGTTTCTTCGTTTTAGCATATAGATGAGTTATTCTGCATCCTAATGAAATTTAATTAACTGTATTGGATTTTATTTGCAAAAAATTCGCTTATCGATTTCTTCTATTAGTTATTCAATACTATCATCAGTAGCATAATCAAAAAATAATAACCTTTTGTTCTTATTCTTTTGTAAAGTGTTTTTTGCACTTTCAATAATTATTAATCTATAGTGAAACATGGAAGGAATTTCTAGAAAATGCATGTTTATACATATGTTTTAAAAATGTGTGAAATAACACTGAAACATCTTAAATGTTTTCAGTAATAAAAATAACACTTGATTAAACACTTTTTCTTCTTTTTTTTGCATTTTTTACATAAGTTGTTTTTTATAGTTAAATTCACTTTTTTATAATGAATAAGAGAAAAACATCTAATATTTTTTTTGAGTGTGTGTGTTAGGCATTCTTACATATGCAAAATTTGATATTCTTTTAGAAAATGCATTCCATATTATCCATTGATATTGACTTTCATTATTATTATTTTGAAATAGCTGAGAAAGGGTGAAATGTATCTGAAAACAACAGACTTTAAAGAATTTTAAATATTGTTACAACTGACTAATGAGTATATAATAAAAGATTTTGCATCCTTCTTGCAATGACATATAAAAAATTATGTTCGGTTAAGTATATAATTTTCTGTTATATATGAATGATCTACTCATGCCAAAAGTTTTGAAATTTGTACATTAAAAGTAGAATTTCCCAAATAATTCATTCATAGTGGTTATCATGAAGAAAAATATTGCATTTTGAATTGCATGCATTTTCCTATAATATTTTTGATTTATATATTTATGATATTAATAGCTTTAAAAAAAATTGAACTATCACTGGATGATAAAACTGTTTCAGAATTACAGAAGTTCTGAGTGTCTTTTTTTTCTATTTGTTTAATGGTTTATATATATATATATATATATATACACACACACACACACACAATGTTTGTTAAGCTGGTATTATTTTTGATGCATATGATAAAATACATTTTTACTCTGTATAGTACTTGACAGTCTTGTATTTATCATTAAAAACTTTCAATAAAAGTTATTTGCAAGATTTCAAATTGACATTGAAATAAACAAAAACTTGTTTCAGAGAAAGATTTATTGATATTTAATTTTGTTTTGTTGTATATAGTTGCAGATATGGGATACAGCAGGCCAAGAAAGATTTCGAACCATAACCCAAAGTTACTATCGCAGTGCTCATGGTGTCATAATGGCTTATGACATTACAAAACATGCTAGCTTTCTCCATCTTCCTCAGTGGGTTGATGAATTAAGGAATTATACACAATCTGATGTACCACTTGTACTAATAGGTAAATTTATATTATATTTGATTTTCAGTGCTTATGAAGCATGCAACTTAAATGAAAAGAAAAATAGCCCATCTATTAAAAGAGATTAATCTTCTGTTAAAAAATTTCTTATCAATTACATAATTTTGTATCTTAGCTTTTAATTTCATTTTGATAATATTGCATTGACATTCTATTTAGTGTTAAGAATAATCAATATGATCACAAAAAATGATTTTAAAAAAAATTCATATAATATTCTTAATTCATTAAAGCATTATTCCATATAAATGCATCAATAATATTCTGTTTAGTTTATATAATGACATGTTTGATCAGAAGAGGACTATTCCTATTGTGAAATTAATAAGAATTAAATGGGCAAAATTAATTATATTGCCTATATGATAAATCTATTTTGTTATTTTTACCTTTAAACTTGTAAATAAAAAGCAGATATTATTACCTATTTGAAAGATATTAAAATGTAAAACAGTGTGTGTCTGTAAGCTTGAAGACATTGATGCGACTGTCATCAAATGAATCTTAAAATATTAATTACCATTTTACCAACTTTGAAGCAACTTATTGAGCCCTACCTGAAGAACATGTCAAGAAATGTTTGATATGATTTGTGAAAATTCTGTATTCTTTCTTGTAAGCACAAGGAATTTAATTTTTGTGACATCCACCAATAACTTCAAGTTCCAACAATATAGGCTGAAGGCTATTTTTCAAGTCATTAATTTCTAACATCCTACTTTATCTTCTATCTTACGGAGGAAGCAAAAGATTTTCCTATATATTTAGATTTATTGTATTTATTTAAGAAAATTTTAAGTACTGTTATCTCAACATCTGAATTTATCCGGAAAGTATTTTAGAAATGTTAGCCATCATTTAAAACAATGCAAAATAAATATTAAAAAAAAAAGAAAAGAATGGGTGTTATTAGATGTAAGTGAAAAAGAATTTCAGAGTAATTAAAAATATTTAGAGTGGATAGAAAGACTCATTGTGTGTGTGTCTGCATGAATTTGTATGAAATTAATGAAGTATGAATTTCCCCTCTCTCTTCCCATAAAAGCTTTAATAATTGATACAAGTGAGTAATAACAAGATGAAATAAATATTAGCATTTTGTAAACTTGATTGAAATACTATTAATTAAATTATCATATGACATAAACATTATATTTTTCAGGTAACAAATGTGATCTTGAATCAGAAAGAGAAGTGCCTTTTGAAGAAGCTCTAGCATTAAAAGAACAAATTCCTGAACTTGTAGCTGTGTTAGAAACTAGTGCTCGGGAAGACACAAATGTTGAAAAGGCTTTTGTCACATTGGCCACTGAACTTATTAAAAGATGCAATGATGGTTTGCATTTACAGCAACAATATGACAAATTTACTGCTGTGAATAGTAGCAATGCAATGAAACCTCGAGGTCATTGTTGCCAAGGTTCTTGACCTTTTTATAATCATGCTATGATCTGCTTATTAACAGCATACATTATATTTTATAATTTTAATCTTTAAACACTCAATCAAAAATCTTATATGTTATACAAATCTAACACTTCTTTACACTTGTGTCATCTTGTATATTTTTGATTATCTGTAATAAGGATTAGAATATATTGCCTTGTTACAAGTTTTTGATTTCAATCAATTTCATTGAAACAACGATTTAAAAGTATGTATAATCAAATTCAGGAAGGATCTGTGATTTTGATTTCAAAGTTTATTGGAAATTGCATATTTCTTTATTTTTAAGTCAATGAAGAAATATCACCCTATTTGAATTATCTGGTCAGTAAAAACCTTGAATTGTGGGAAAACGTATGATGCAAACATTAAATAAACATTTGATACTTTATGTTAATAGAAATAATGAACTTAATTTTATTTTGTTTTATACTCTTGATATTAAGTATACTTTTTCCATGTATTTGAAAGTTTATTATTATTTTTAGTTTGCATTAAAAAAGTCAAACTGAAACATACGAATATCAAGTATAATTTATCATAGCTGATACTTTTAGTCTTTATAAATGAAATTTACTTGTCTATATGTATTCATAAAATGAATTAATGAAAATTGCTTATTCCAGACAGTGTAGTGTGCATTGTGTTATTACCGAATCTCTGCTTTAAATCTCAGTTTTTAAATAGTTTACTCAGGGTTTTCTCATTTCAAATTGTTTGTTGTGTAAAATATGTTTAATATTTTCTTAGTTATTGTAAGGAAATACAGAAAAAGTTCAAAATCTTAAATGAAAAACCATTATTTATTTTTATCTCTTTGCATGTGTAAATGAAAAACTCAGAAAGAGATTACTATTAATATTGTCAACTTTTTATAATCATTTCTTCAATAGCATCTGTGGCTAAGCTAACCTAAAACTATTTTTTTCTTTTATTGTCAAAATTACCTCTAAAAGATACCACTAAGATAAAAAAAATACCACAATAACATGGAAGTGTTATTAAGATTATTTATTTCATAGCATAGTGACATATTTTCAAATCTTGAAATGGATTCTTTGATTATTTAAGCTAAGAATATAAATATTGAATTAATTTGTTGATTGAAAGAATTAAAAATATTGATCATATCAAAAATAAACATGCAACAGTTGTATTGGTCTTAAAAGAATTTACAAGTATTTATTTTTTTTAAATTTATTGGAAGGCTTTATTAATAATAATCATAGTTTTAAAAAAATGTTCAACCTTTAAAAAAAAAAAAAAGGTAAAACATTGAATGTTTTGACATTCATATGTTACAGAATATATTATCTGAAAGGTTCTTCTTGGTTTCATTAAGACACACGTGACTTGCATACCAAAGTAAAGAAACAAAAGTGTGAAAACTATCACATATTTTTCTGCTTCAAGCTTCTGTATTTAGAAATAAAAGCAATTTAAAAAACTTTTCACTTAAAGAATTAAATTCATATTTGTCAAAATAACTTTTTAAACAACAGTAATTGTAGTTAATTTTCTATTAGTTTAAAAATAGACGGTGAGGAAAAAATCTGATTGGCATGGATATGAAAAGAGGGAAAGGAGAAAAGAATCTTCCTCTAGAAAAGAAGATAATTATTTTAAAAAAAACATTTAAGAAGTGCTGTCAACTATAAAAATCTTGTTTTGAGGGGTGTTAAGCATAGAACTGTGACTGCCTGTCTAAATAACCTTTTATTGCTAAACAAACTAATTCTTAATTCCGTAATGTCAAAATGGTTGCCTGTTATATCAATACTGCATTCTAGGAAATATATTGGTTGTTTCCTTTTATTTATCTACTTTTTTTTTTTTTTTTTTTTTTTTTGTATGCTGGAATATGGTATTGTATGTGTCTTTTAAATTTAAGCAGTAAATCCAGAGATGAAAAACTTGGCTGATATATATATTTTTTCCGTTAAAAAATTATATGAGTAGGAGCTACTCATGATGGTCTGGTCATAGAATCAGCCAAATATCTACTGTATATGTGCGCCTGGTGCTTATTAAATCCATCATGAACCATACATCAGCTTATTACTGATTAATAAGTTTAGAAAGGGGAATGTTGACATGTGTTTTCTTTTTCTTTCTGACCACAGTTTGGATTACATAGTCCATCCCAAAATAGCCGCCATGTATTTTCAAAAAGAGGTTTAATCTAATACAACTACATTTATAAAATATTGAAAAGCTAAGACTTCAGAGCACAGCTACTTAAAGTCGCATTGCCTTTTATGAGCTTATTTTTATTAAATTGCTTTGCATGATTTAGATTTTTAACTAAATACATTATCATGTTTTGATTATTTGATTGATAGCACTTTTATTACATAATTGTAAACATTAATAAACATATTTGAAATATTATGCTTGCTAAATATAAAGCTTGCTGAATTTTAACTTCAATAAAATGAAAAATTTGAATTAAAATGAAATTCAGACAATTGTCATTTTATTCTCTACTTTTATCTTTTGTATTACCTGTCCATGTTACATTAGATCAGTTTTTATATAATCAAAGCACAATTTTACTTTCATATGTATATTTTCTAATTTAAGTTGTATGTTATTTTGTGATTCCATTTGGGGAGTTGCCATGTATATGGGATGAGAAACCATCATTTCATTGCAATAAGTCTGCAGTCCATAATAATATTATGGGATCGAATTACCTCTACTCCAGTGATTGGATTTATATTCCTTATTAAAAAATAGTAGCATTATTAATGAAGGTCCTAAGGACTAAACTTCAATTTTCTCATCCTGCTATCATGGTGACAGTCATTCATTCTGACCCAAAGGATGCAACTGATTCTTTTCTCATTATATGCTCTGATAAAGAATATGAATGAATTAAATAATTCTTTTAAAAGAACGTTCTTTATATATGAATTGGAAATAAAATTATATTCACTGTTCATATAATAGTATATATGATATCATTCAGAGTATTTTGTTTATTATAATTAATTTTGCATTTTTGATACAGAATTTTGACATCCTAAATATTTACTAAGCTTTCTATTTCATTAAGTGTAAGGAATTAATGGAATACTTAATGGCATTTGTCTTAAATACTCTTTATTTTGAATATTCAACCCTATTTCATCATGCAATGCAGAAATATGACTCAATTTTCAAATTATATTCTGCTGGCTACAGATTGATTTAAACTTATTTTATTGCACACTTGTGTGTTGAATTATATTTACTTGCATAATATTGCTTATATGTACTATTTATTTTATTGCAAAATACTTGGATTTTAACCTAAATGCCACTAAATAGGATTTCAAAATAGTCTGAAATCACTAGATAATGATAATTTACTACAACATATAATTCTTAACAATTATTTTATTTATTTTGTATTTATAAAATGCAATATAAATTTAGACCAATTACACATTTCTTTCATATAGTTAATATTTTACTGTGATCTATGTTACATAATAATAATTTTTTCTTTGTACTTCTAGTTCAACTACTTACATGTATAGTATTTCATTCAACATTTATCTGATGGCAATAACTTTTTCAACATTGATTATATATATCATATTGAATTTTGTATTTAACATTTTTCTGATAGCAATAATTTTACTGATTTTTTTAAAATCAACATAAGAAACATATCTACCATTTAGATTATGTTTGAAATAACTGAAACATCCATTTTAGGTCCATCCAAGATCTAGTTAGTGAGAGTTAAGTGTTAAATGATGTGTATACTATTCAGTCATTTGATAAGTTTAAATAGATATTGTAATATGAATAGTTCTGATATTATTCATTTGTAGTTTTATTTCAATTATATTTTTTATTCGTTAGATGAAATTCAAACTAACTTTAACTAGCACATGGGTTTGTTTCTTCTTCTGAATTTAAATTAATGTTAAAATTGCTGTACATTTTTTTGCATGTACAGTGTTTTAGTTTTGTGAAAAACTTTGCTTTTAATCAGAATTTAGCAATGCAACAAATACATGTTTCTTGATGTGATATAATTTATTTCTTTTGAATTTTAAATAATTTTTTTAGAAAACTAATAGAAAAAAATGCCATGAGCAATATTTAGGTTTTTATGAATTTATTTTAGTTCATTCTTTACAATTTCCATCTTAAGAGAAATACCTCTTTTATCTCAATTAAATACAAGAAAAGCTAATTTACTTGGTAATTCTTCCACATATTTGTTTTATAACTGTATTTTGAATTTCTAAGGCAAAATTTATATTAATTATGTATTATAAAAAGCATTCAGCCTTCACATACTGTAAAAAATAATTTTGATATTTTTATTTGTTTATCCAATTTTGTAAATAGCTGATGAGTCCGTATATTTTATGTAAAATTAGCACATAGTTTTTATTATTATTATTTTTTATATGTGTATATCATGCCATGGAATGTCCTGTCTTAACTGCAGAAGCTGAATTTAAAATGTAGGCAGTATTATTATTATTTTTTTTAAATAATATTATGTATCATAGGTTTGAAATAGATTGTTGAGTAAGTTGCATGTTGTACATTTTAGATAAGGTTATGTGTAGGATAAGTATATTCATTAATAAAATCAATGGGAATGAAATACACAAATCTCAATATTTTAACTTTGTAAAATCATTTTTATAGGTAATCTTAATTTGATGTTTTAAGAAGGAAACTAATTTTTTTCTTTCCTTTTATACTTGATCCATCTTTTTATATTTTCTTTGATTGTTAATTGATATAGTCTGAGGGCATTTGTAGCTTTGTAGTGCAATATTTTTTATGTCTTTAATTTCTGTTTTTATTCGAATCTTGTTGAGATGTTATAGATGCTATTGCTTTTCATTGATGATTGATTGTTATATGATTTGTTATGTTTTAAATTATTTATTTAGTATGTTTGTTTTTGTAATTGAATTTTTTGTTTGTTTGTTTGTTCATTTGTTTGGTGTTAATTATCAACCTTTTTATTTGCAACTACATTACAAATTTATATATGTTTGTGCAAAACTGTGTTATTTAAGATTGATATGAAATAAATACATAAAAGTGATAGTGACCCATTTATTTTGTGACTTTATACAAAATGAGATTTTTAATTTAATTGTACAAAATAATTGCAAGTAGAATATTTGTTATTGTATATAAGCTAGAATCATTTAAATTTTTGTTAGACTAAAAAGAAGCTTGAAAATTAAGTTTAAATGCTTCAAGAGATGGAAGTCTAATATTAGACTTCATACCTTGATACAAATTTGAGATGGTCAGTTAAATGCATGATATTAAATTTAAAGTATTTTGTGATTAAAAAAAATGTTTTATTAGTAACCATTTGGTACTTGTGTTCTGTGTCCTGCTTTCATCAATGATTTGCTATGAATGCAGAGTCTATTTAGTATGCATCATCACCCTGTATAATGAAAACTTTGAGAATGAAAAATTGAAACAACACTCTCTCCATTTGATTAAAGTTCAGAATTGTGAAGATCTTCAACAGTTTTTTTCTTGTTTGAAAATGTTATATTGTGCCAAAAAATGAAGAATTAAGCTTATTATTACGTTTTTGTATTTAACTATATTGATTGATAGATTATCAATTAATTCATTAAAATCAGTAGCATTTTCATTTTTATTGAAAATTTGTGCAATGAATTTTTTTTATAACCACTTGAGGTAATTATAGATTCCTTTTAGAGTAAAATAAATATTCTTATTCTAATTATATGTTTATTGTTATAATAATTTTAAATCATTTCTGAAGTTATTCACAGTTAGTGCGTCTAAGTCTTGAATAATTTCTTATCTCAATACTAATTGATAATAATTAGGCTTAATTTTATCATCAAAAATTGGAGAAAAGTGTTAGTTCTAAAAAATGTTTCTAATAAGATTTGTAAGGTGTTCGTTAATTCTCTTGAAAAGCGCCTCGTCTATATTTTTATGATGTGCAATACAATGGACATGCAAAAATGCGCTGAACATTATTATACTTTTGTTCATTAATCTTGCAAGTATATTTATGTAGCAAAAACAGCCGAAATCCATTATGATTTCGATTTTGAAAACAAAGTTTAGGTGAAGTTGATTTAAAGGTCATAATTTCTCAATCTGTTTAAACGGATTTGCATTCTTTGCCTTTGATTAACCAAAGTTATTGTTTCTTTTCTGTTTAATGGATTAAATTTCAAGAATTTATAAATAATGGATTAAATTTCAAAAGACAAAAGTATTTCAGTCTTCAATATATTATGATTCGAGATTTTGAAAAATCTCTATTTTCTAGACTTTTCTTGAATCCAAAAACGCATTTTTGGAATTGTCTGTCTGTGAAGATAATTCAAAAATGCTTTGAGATAGATAAATGAAATTTGATATATTGACGGAACACTAAATTTTAAGATTTTCATCAAATTTTCAATTCAATTCAATCAATGGAAATCCAGCTATCCAGGTAAGGTAAGTGCAATAACTAAAATACAAAAAGAACTAGACAGATAAAATCGGGGACAAATATTTATCATCTAAAGTGTAGATTTGTATCCTAATTAGCGTGGAATCTTAACTGGTGGTTGATTGTACTTTCTCATGCATGTAAATACTTAAAATTAAAAACAGAATGATTTAAATATATAAAATTTGATAAGTGGTCTTATAACTACCATTGTGGTTCTTGTTCAAATTTTGATTTCATTCGAAAGTGGTAAAAATACATCGATTTTCTGGAACTATATCAGTGATAAATCGGCAATCATTGTACGTTCAATTGAGTAAAAACATTAGATTTCTGCCAAAATAATCAAACGGTCATAATTATTATTCACCTGTAACTTGCAATTAATACGCAGTTGCCAATCTTCCTTACTATGAAGCATCAATTATACATGAAATTATTCACTTGAGCACTCGTTGCGCTTTGGGCCTTGTCCAAGATCCACAAATTTATGCGGGATGGGAAAAGTTTTTTTGTAAGAGAGTATTCAAGAAGGTTTCGTTGAGACCATTACTTCTGGTTTTTATTTTTTATACTGAAACTTTGTCATAATTGAATTGCAGTGAATAGAATTTGACAAAATATGAACTGTAGTTTTAATAATCGCCACACATGAAACGTCTTTAAGGTTTATGGTACTTGGACAGAATGACTTAGTATATGAATTAATGTTTTATAAGCATTACATTTCTCTATCACAATTAGTAAAGTTTAAAGAACTGACAAAATATAAGAATCACTTTCCAGAGAGATGGTTTTAGCTTTTCAAGAATAAAAATTAATTAATATGTGTTAAATCTAAAGACATCATGCTTACATTATACATTTAAATTTAAAATATTTGTTTTTAGATTTAAAAATAAATCATGATGGATTTGTAAATTTTTAAAGGTTTTAAATATTTGCCGTTTTAATGATAAAAAAAAAAAGTTTGCACGGTACTTTACCGGACTTGGGTACAAAATATAGAAAGGAAAATACCTTACAGAATCGAGAAAAAAACCATGGAATGCTGTGAAATTTTTTATTGTGTAACTATTGATTAAATACAGTTAAATTCAGAAAATTATGTTCCGTTTTTCATATTTTATGTGCAATTTACTCAGTATTAATAAGTAGCAATATGAACGTGCAAAATAATAGAATAAAACATCATTGGTAGATATAAGAATGATATTAATTGTTTCAATAAGTAAAGTTAGTCATAAATATGTCTATGGCTATCTTCAGATTGTTTGTGCTTTTGTGCCGTGATTTTGCTTTTAATACGTTTGCCAAGAATGGATTAAAAATAATTTTCTTTGGAAAAAAAATAATAAATGACAACCTTTATCTTTCATAATATTCGGCGTTTCTAATCAAGCATTTCTCCGTAATGATTCATCAAATTTATTCCGTGCAATTTCTGGAAGAAGCTTGCACAATAGTTGCTTGGGGATTATGCAAATATATGTATGCACTATAAACAGCTGCTTTCGTGAAGTTAAAAAACTGTATGAACCGTTTTACTGCATAATTTGTTGATTGAGTTTATTTTTGAGGATTTCTTTTTCCAGGGAAGTATAATGACAGTAAGCAGTAGTTGAGAATTTCGTAAAAATAGTTAATTGATGGGTTCTTCTTTAGATGGCTTTTTACTAACTGCTATGGCTTGCATCATTTATTGTTTTAACTAAAACCACGTAATTAGTAAAGTAATATTGCTTTTGTAGTTTCATACAATCATTACATTTTATCTATATTAATAACGTTTCATAGAAAGCATGCTACAATTTAATTTCATAAAGATTCTGCAAAGGTTTTACACTAATCAAAAATGCATAAAGTATCTACAAATACAATTTTAGGCTGTAATGAATGCTGGTATGATTGCAGGATTCAGTTGAAAAACTTGTATGATGCATGATCCCAAAATGCCAATGCTAACAAAAAAAATGCAGGTAAAATCTACAAATACAGTTTCAGGCTGTAATGAATGCTGTCATCGTTTCAGGATTCAGCTGAAAAACTAATATGATATATGATCCAAGAATGCCAAATACAGTTAGCATATATCCTCTGGTCATATCAAAGAATTTCCATCCTGTCAAAGCGAAATGTGTCGTTCCTAATCTCATTGCAAAGAACTGAACTGCTTGTGATAAAGGATAATTTGCCGATGCGTCAAACGAAGCAGTCACTTTATAAAAGGCTGGTAAACACTTCCGTCCCTCCTCAATAGCTAGAGAGGCCGACATGCCTATGGAAACATAAGCAAAGAAAAGTACAATAAGCTTCTGCAGACTTTCAAAGAACCTTATCATATTCATGCGACTGTATAATGAAATATCAAAAGTGATATCAATGCATACACTTAAGATAAAAGCTGATGACCAAAAGAAAACGGCTGGAGAGAAAATATCATCTAGTTGAGACACAAGATCTGTAACATAGACATAATATTTCTGCAATCTTTTGACGGATCTTTCATCCAAAACGCTTTCTTGCTGGAATGCAGTGATCATGGAAAGAATGAATGATCTGAAACTGTATCTGATGGCTTCACATAAGAAAACATAATACGATATCATGAAGGACAAAGTTCCCCACATGATTGCTTGTCGTATAAGCAACAAAATACATCCAACAACATACTGCGTAACTGGTGGAACGAAGCTTATTCTCAATGAAAATAGATGAATATCCGAAAAATTCGCCATTCCCATTTTGTATATATTCGTTGTCGAAATAACAAAATTCATAGCCATGAAAATCCATATAATGAATGTGCCTCTAAATACTCTGTTCTTGAAACTTTTTTTCTCTTCTTGACTGAATCTATTGAAAATGGAATTAATTTTAAGTACAAGATCATGGAGTTTATTTCGTTTAATGACGTATATATCTGCAGAGATGGTTGCAACACTTGATCTTAGAAATGTCGTAAGCTGCAACCAAAATTCTATGCCTCCTCTAGTCAGAAGAAGAGCTACAACAGTTTTCAAACTGAAGAGGTGAAGATATATCAAGGTCAGGATGATCCACCATCGAAGAGGTAATACCTTTTGTCTTAATGCTGATGGTTTGAAATAGATAGTTGTTTGAATGCCAATAATCATCAAAGATATTAAAAGGGGTTTAATAGCTTTTAGAAATGAGATGTTTTCATTTTTGCTTACACCTCTTACTGCACTATTTGCAGAGGAGGTAGGTGGAAATTTATGGTATATCGGATGTACAGTCATTGCTGGCCTCATTAATCCAGGTTTTCCCATTAAAAATTATCCGTTTTTAATCGAAATTTTAAAAGTTGCAAGCAAAACTCTCAGTAACGTTTTTAATATGCTGTTACTAAAATAGGGTGTAATGTTTTGAAAGCATTCAGCATCTACTCATGTGAGTTTACATATTAAAGGAAAAATCTTAGGCTTTAAGCCAACTCTCAAATCGTAGCTTTTAAATTTGATAAATAATGCATAACTTATATATATATATATTATTTTCATGCATAAACCAATTAATCGATCCATTGGTTGAATACAAATTAAACATTTTATTCGAAGGGAACAAAAGGATTTTATCAGAATGACGTAAACTTATTGTTATTATTTTGACAGCTGTCTCTTATCTCATTTTGCATTCAAAATCGTCCATTTTAGACAATACAAAATACTTTAAATGGATAGAAACACCTGCTCGTAACTTTCAAGCTTGAAGTAAGAGTTCTTAAAAGCTCGAGTACGCGGTCGATTCTTCCCACTTCAGTAAAGGTAGATAATGGACAAAGGGTTTTCTTTATCTGTGTGATCAGTCTAGCATCTAATGGATTTATTGATTTTTTCAGAGAAGCCATTTAGACAGTAAAATGGATTGCTGTGGAATTTGAATGATTGTTAGCAATTAATAATTCAAATGGCCCACATTGTTTTATTATCTGATTTAAATCTGTGTTCTTGTACTGACAGGAATTGAAATAAAGGGGGACCATGACAATAAAAGTTTTTTTGGACGTTTTTTAATACCTCTGTTCTTATAATAATGATACAAAGAAATTCAAGTGACTTCATCATATGTTCAATTGATTTTAATATGATTGGATAAAGATGGCCTAAGATGTCAAATCCAAATGTTTGCACTGAGATAATTGTATAAGACAAAATTTTCAGCACCGATTTAGATTTTACTAGATATTTAGTTTTATTTCGTAAACGCAGCAAAAAAAAGTTAAAAATTAATGCTAAAGTTACTCTTTTTTTTATTTTTTTATTTTTTACTTACCTGTATACCTGGTATAAAAAAAATATAATAATCATGAAAAAATTCGAAGTGGAGATTTTGATGAATCTTAATGTTTTATACTACTTTGAGTTCAAAAAAGACATTTTTGGAAACTTTCCGTCTATCTATGACAAATATAACTCCAAATTGATTTGAGCTAGACGGTTAAAATTTCGTATACTGTCTTCACATCAAATTTTTAGTAAAATCGATTGAGAGGAAGTCCGTCTTTTAGCTGTTCAACTATAAGTTAATCCGTAAATAGTAAAAGAGAGCTAGATAGACGGAATTTAGTCCACAGACTAAAAATATATAGTGTAGACACGTATAAAATTTTGTACCAAATCCCACTATGTGTTGGCTGTCTGTCTGTCTGCTTTTTCAGAAATAAGAAAGCACGATCATTCAAAAATACAAATATTTAAATATATTAAATTTAGAATTGTATTTGTGACTACAAGTGCAGTTTTGTGTTATATTTTTGTTTCTATCGATTGAGAAAAGCGTATCTAAAACACAAACTTGATTTTATAATTCTATAATGCATGCCAGGGATTAATAATCAAACAACTTGCCAAGGATCATACAACAGATGAATTAAAAATGATAATTTCGGGCCAAAAGCTAATATTTCGTTACTTTTGTACATCATTGCCAGGTAAATCGTTCTTTAACACAACAAATTTATTAGAAGGTACATGGGAAAGTTTTGGGGAGACCGCTCCCATCGTTTTTTTTAAACTCTTTTATCTCTATTCTATTACCATCTTTCTTCATAAACAGACTGCGTGATTAAAATTAATTCACAGTTAATGTCAGTAAGTCTGGACCAAAGAGAATATTTTCAATAAAAAATGTCCCCGCTTCGATAATTTCTTCCAAACATGGAAATAACTTCATGTGTCTATTTTCAAAACTCTTTGGCAAATGTTAATAAATTCTGAAAACCGATCTAAATTTGTTTCGAGAAATGAGAAAAATCGTGCATTGATGTGCCTTTACTAGTAATCGGTCATTGTAGAACATTACGGTTCAGCAGTAATAACTATTTATAACTAAGAGTTTATATGTAACCAGCCGGTTCGCCATTCTTAATACTCTTTAAAATAGTCAGTTAAATGCTTTATGTAACGGCATTGTCAATTCAATACTTTGTGTGACTTGTAATTGACAATTAAATACTTTATGTCACGTGTCTTTTAATAGCTACTTCATCAAAATATTTTTAAGGTTCAAATTTTGACTGTCAAATAATTCACTCATGCAGTTTTAAAGGCCTCAAGCCCGTAATGTGCTATATGTCTCTAATTATCTGTCAGTTCTCGCAAAATTTCAACTTTTAAATTAAAGTGGAAATGATTATACTGCAACTGATACAAAAATATTATTTTTAAATCAAAACTAAGCCTTTTTTCTGAAGTATAAGTAAAGTAGAATCATTATGTGTACTACTGAATAATTACAATAATTTGTGCAATATTTCAAGAATTATTCAACAAAAATTATTCAGATTCATCATAAAATTCAGGTTTTAGTTTTACTTTCAAGTGAATTTCAATGATGTGAATAATAATATTTTATTTTATTTTGGTTTATAAACATAATTTTAAAAAATTATTAATTCTAAGTTTTATACATCTTTTAGTTATAAGGAATCATATTCTACGAAATACTCCTGGTGCTTCAACTTTCAAATAAATAAATGAAGGTTTCTATCTTCTGCTATCAAATTTGATCGACTTATGAAGTTTTGTATGGAAATGTTTAGAACATTCAACCTTTTCATTCTTAGAACAGTCAGTCTTGAGAAATTCTAGACTTTGATACCATCTTTGGAATGGTCGATGAAGTGGTTTAAAATTACCCATTTTTATTGAGTAGTGATCTTCAGATATTTATAAATCAGCCAATTTTAGAGACTGAGTTGATTGAAGTTTATCTCTTTTTATTCCAAAGCTAAATGTTCATTTTTTTAAAGCATTTATAAACTCATGTTACATGTTATATAGTTATTTACTTCATTTAGACCTTTTTATAGATGTATTTCTATTATTAAAGCTTTACAAATTAGCCGTTAGACCTTGAATACACACACACACACACACACACACACACACACACACACACACACACACACACACACACACACACACACACAAACACACACACACACACACACATACATATGAAGTTTTCGCTCAATTTTTAGTTAATTCAAATTCTAATTAAAAATTCAAAAAAGGGCTCCAAGGTGCATATTCCCGACCTCCAAGGTATACATGTACCAAATTTGGTAGCTGTAGGTCCAACGGTCTGGCTTGTAGAGCGCCAACACACACACACACACATTGAGCTTTATTATAAGTATATATTAAGAGTTGTTGTCATTTTTCAACTTGATTGGTAAATATTTACAAAAACAGGCAACCGAACCGAATTGGTTGCTACTGTTAGAGGAAATAATATAACTAATGATCGGTCATTGTCGAAGGTTAAAGTTTAATAGTACTAGTTATGCGCAGTTAAAAATTAAAAAAACAAAAACAAATGAAAGATTTTTTTTAATTGAAAATTTTCGAATTTAATGTCATATTTGTTTGGTAGTAATGCAATTCGATATGAGCTGAGATTTTGATAACTTTGGATTAGATCAAGATTTACCCCACTGCGTGCATATGAAGCTTTCAGTACAATGTGCAATTACAGATTTCTGACTAAGCAATTTCCTAAGGCATTGAGCAGTGAATAAAAACAGTGCCATCAGATTAATCGTTAAATAAATCAATTTGCCAAACATAAATATATTAGATGATAAACCCTTCCACAAATATAGTCGATTAGAATTCTAAGAATTATTTCATTATATTATTACAGTATTTGGGAGCACATCTTCGTACACAATAATTCGCACAAACGTAAATATTATATAGTAATGAGCTATAATATATTAATAAAATCGTGCAATTTTGCAAGGAGATAACTAAAATTTTAAAAAATGAATTTAAGAGGAATAATTAACATGATGTTAACCTGAAATTCTGTTGAAATGTGAAATAAAATTGATCAATTTATTTAAAAAAGGGGCCCTGATAGTGCGTAAGAGATGATTGGATTAAACCATCTCCTACTCTAGTCGTAAAACACCTAAATATGAATCTGGTAATATCATTATAAGTCATATCACTGGCTCTCCGAAATGCCCGAAGGATAACAAATACTGAATGACTGGACCGCCGCAACAGCACCACTGGCGGGAACTGTGGTTGAGTCCTAAAGGCTATCACTGGCCACAGAACAATCCTTTCCTCAGGAAGTGCGTCCCTTCATCTTTGAGAGAAGCCAGGCTCCCACCATTTTGTGTATCCTCCAGGGTGGCGAGAACCAAAAACCATGCCAGAAGCTACTCATCCTCATTTTTAGGCGGCTTCCTGGATATCGTAATATCATTAGAAAGTAGAACTAGAAATGACATAAAATTACCACGATTTATACTTTATACCCCTGACTAAATTTGCATTTTTTCCCCTCTCAAATAGATAAATTTGAATAAACATAAAATTGATTCACGCCCTTAAATACTTTATCTGTCAGATCTAACGGAGTCTAAATAATAATAATAATAATATAAACAAATTTGCAAAAAAAAAAAAAAAAAAAAAATGAAACAAAAAAAATCCCATATTCTAGTAATTCGCGTATTGAATTGTGTTTATGGAACAATAATCTGTGCTTATTGAGGATATTGGTTATGTCATTTAAATTGCTTAGAAGAATATAATGATGCATACATTACATTCACAAATGCATTTTTTACAGATATATAAATGAACTTATTAAAATCTAATGAGGATTTTGGTTCTAAACTTTTAAAATAATGCTTTTAAAAACTGATAAAGTAATTTTTATATTTAATATATTTTTTTGTATTCGTGCATAATTTGATTTATTAATTTTATTTAGAAAAGGTTTAATCCAATCATCTCTTATATAGTATAGTTCATGTTTGTTGAGTTATTTAATATATATATACTTATATATATATATGGCCTGCTTTAAATTCAAAATAAAAAAAGCTCACTTTAAATTCATTTTTTTTACTAATAAAATTATAAAGTGATCAACTCCTTCTATTAATCTTAAAGCTTTAATATATTGATATCTGAAAATGTAACTCACGAATTTATTTAGAAATATTTTTGGAGATATTTTAGTCTGGTGATAAAATGACAGATGAGAATGTTGCTTTTTGAAATACTTTAATTTTTGCAAAGTAATGAAGATAAATTTCTTTATCACTTTTTTTATAGTTTTGCACAAAGTCTGTCTAAAGCAGGGCAAATCAAATAGAAAGTTCATTTTAAGTTTCCTCCTTTAATGAACTTTTTTTAAAACAAAATATCAGTACTGTGTAAAATCCGTCAATTTTATGTTATTTACTAGCTGGTACCCTGCGCGTTGCTGCCGCAGCAGAAGTAATTTTGGAAATATCGCTTGGAATTTGATTTAGTCATCTTATTTAATTAAGAATGATAGGAAGAGCGATATTTAGATTCTTATATATAATAACATTGCATTTCGTACTGTAGCTACGAAATATTAACGTCTAACTTGAACTGAACTTTACTGAGTCTGTTATGTCTCCTTGGCGAGTTATTTGGTAGTTAATTCATGTTTAATAGATGCGGTAAATGGATCTGAAAATATTTTTTATACTTTAGATCAATGCTCCGCAACCTTTTCTCACCTATGACGCGCCTTATTACTTTCTAGAATTCCGCGGCACACCAAAAGCTAAAGTATATAGGTAATTATTGATACACAAATTTTGCAATAAATGTTTTTTATTCGAAAAGTATACATACATAAAACCGTAACATATTTATTTCTACGCAATCATAATGATTATTAATGTGATACCTGCGCTTGTTTCAATGAACACAAAAGTTACGTATTCGGCCCAATATTTGACACCGCGACCCGAAGTTCTCGGTCAAGATCTTTTAAGCATGACTGCTTATCATTTATAATTAATTCAAGAGTTGAAAAACTTTGCTCATATAAATATGTAGTCGAAAATGGAAGTAATGTTAAGATTGTTTTGCAGGAAATGTGAGGATATTCTTTTTTAACGTAAGTGCAGAAAACATCTAATGGAACTTCGGATAAGTATAATTTTAAAGTCATGTAATTATTCAAATCTGTAAATTCCTCTCGAATTAGTAGAGGCAGTGCTTCCGTAGAATTTATTGCATTGGTTGCAAAAGGATTTCGAATCCAATAGTATAGTAGTTCCGGATTAATGGAATAAAAATATTGATCAAATTTCTGCTGAAGCATACTTAAATGTTGTTGGGCCAGATCTACAATTAATTGTTTGTTTTCAATTGTGATATGATTGGTCCTTTGGTACATCTATGATTAATTTGGTGGACCTTATTGTTTACACAACACACTATGCAGTTTTCAACTGTTCTCACCAGGGGACCATTGAATAATTATTTAGTTATAATAATTATTCTATGGTATATTTAGAAAAATAGACATTATTATGAAAACAAATTGTCATTGTGTATTAAATGCATGATGAAAAATTGTAAAATGTCAAATACAATGTATTTGACGGCGGCACACCTGTATCTGGCTCATGACACACCAGTGTGCCGCGGCACACCGGTTGCGGAGCACTGCTTTAGATGATTGTATTATCTCTAAAACATTTGAGTTAGTGCAAACAATAAGCTTATTGGAATCAAATAAGCGTTATGACTAAGAGACATACTGACAAACATTCATATTTATTTATACAGATCACATATTAGACAATTTTACTATGTCTACAACTATCTCGTAACTGTAAGTAACAAGTAGTCGAAGTTTTGTCGGAATCCGATGAGCTGTACGGCTGCGCATAATAGACATGCAGACAAACATTCATTTTTATTTACACAGATCGTATTATCGTATATCGATTATCGTTATCAATCGTATTATTTATTTATTCTATCGTATGAATGTACGCAACAAAAAAGCTATGTTTCGTAAATCCATGGCTTTCTAGGGCGGAATTCAGCTGAATTTTCGTAATTACTAACGATAAATTTGGCCAATCAAAAGCCTGTATTTTTACGTATTGCAAAGTGCGATATATTTACAAAAATACGAGCTCCTGATTGGGTTAATTGAGCCATCGACATTACTTGCGAATCTCAAGTAATGTGTAAATATACATACTTTTCTTTTAAAAGGTTTATTTGTGTTACTTTTTTTTTTTAATCTAAATGTTAATTTATTTTTATTATGAATATTTTCATTTCCTTCTTTTATTTAAAAGTATATAATTTTATTTACAAAATATGTATTTGAATTTTCAATATAATTGGTTGAACGAACTAATTTTAACGGATTAAATAGGCGTATTTAGAGATTTCTAGATCTTTTTCTTTGATCTTTAGAATAGTGGTTTTCTTCTTATTTTATTTTATTTATTTATTTTAGTTCTCATTCCTTCTTTCTTCCCTTTTTAAAAATTTTCTTTTTATAAATCCGTCAAAAAAAATCCTACATTCTGTTTTGCTTATACTTTTTACGAAGTAAAAGCAAAATATTTTTTGCAGTTTTTGTGACTCCAATTTCTTAAACATTTTAATTTAAAAAAGAAATAAAAATAAACGCAAAATAAACCATTAATATTAGATCATAACTTTATTGCGGTATGCTTGTAACTGTCCCACATCCAGTAAAAGCAGATAAAATAAATGTATGTTAAATGCCGAATTTGTCATCGGAACGTTTTCACAGATTTTATTTTGCATTTCAACATAGCTGATTTGTGGTAGAGTTTTGAAGGATTTTATGCCATATTTGACATTTAATGGATATATTTCAGCAAAATTTTATCAAATTAAACAATCTATATTGATAACTATGTGCCATGCTCATGAAATCAAAAGATATGCTTGTCCAGACGTGTTATTATCTTGTTAACAACATATCGGATATATCGATGACGGAAGGAAGTTGTTGAAGAAAATCTCATTTACACTGGCAGAGATGAATAAAAATTATAAGAAAATATTAGCAATAGCCTCCAACTTAGGAATAAATACTACCAATGATCTTAAGGATAAAATTATAAAAAATTGTTGATTTCAGCTCCTTTAATCTTTGCTATAATCCAGCATGAAAATGTAAATAAAATGTGAACTTAACGTTAGAATTATTAATTTTTCACGCCTAGTTTAATTTTTAAACCAATAAATTCAGACATTCCAAAAACTGCAGTCTAAACGGAAGTTGCAAACGATATTGAGGCATACCAAAAGGGTGAAGATATTTTTCCGTTGATAACGTTCCGATGACTAATTCGCCAAGTAACATGCATTTATTTTCCAGCGTTCAGACGGGCGGTGGGCAATTATATAAATTGATTGGAACTATTATTTTAAACAGACCTTACATAGTGTTGAATTACCGTTTTAGTTAATCATTGTAAAAATATCATATATCATTAATCTTCAATCATACAATGAAAATTTATACGATTATATTCCCAATATTTCCAAGAAATATGTCAGTGCTTTAATTGCATATGTGTTTTAAACAATTTTATTTAAAAATACTGGACTGAGGTAATTAAATCAATTTTATTTTTCATTTAAATAATTTTTTCGCGACAAATAAATTAAATATTTTGATGATGGCGATCTTACATAACTTGCACATATATATACAAACAACAAAATAATTTGTACAATTATACAAAAGATAATTTTAATGGAAGAGAAGATATTTTTTTTAAGTTCTCTTTACAGAATTTTATACAAAATGGGAAAAAGAAATATAGACAACTACAACAGCAATGGTTATGTGTTTGACTGGGACGAAATCCCGATCAATCTTTTGATTGACAATGGACTAGAAGCACAAGATTTTGATATCTCTCTAGAGTAAGTGTAGTATATTTCAGATAAGAGGCATTTAGTAACTGCTTGTAACAATTGCAAAAGAAGAAAGTTTCAGAATTTTGGTTGTTCGTTTCGGAATGTATCATATCCCACCCTTTTCATTTTGAATGATTTTCCTTTTATTTTAATACAAAATCATTTTTAAAAAGATGTGTAAGATTTCAAGAATATTTAAATATAGACGACTTTATAAATTTTAAAATATTCAGAAATATGTTGAAAGCCCACTATGCTGCCATTCTACTTTAAGATTGAAAGATTGAATTGAGATTATAAATATAGAAAAATGCTTCGAAATTTTTTCTCAAAGTAACAAAATACAAAACACTAACAATCCAAAATCTTTATTTCAGAAAATTTTTAGCCTAATTTGGCATATTGATGAAAACTTTTTACACGTTACTTGTAATGCCTCTTATGGATAAAAATAGAAACGAAATGTTCATAAAAAGATTTAGTTTATCAAAATGGTTAAAAGCAAAAGAAGAAGAAGAAACAAAAATTCTTAAATTTTTCCGTGTATTGATAAACAAATATAACAAAAAGGAACAAGAACACGTAAAAGAACAAATAAAAAAACTACAATATTTTGATTTTAATTTCCAACCCAGAAGGCTTAGTTGATGTATGAAAAATGGCTGGCAGTAATTAATATAATCGCTCCATACTCCATACTTTTTCACAAATTATTTCAAAATTTTGCATGAATCATTTCTTTGCAATCATTTTTTGTATATCAGTTCCCAATCGTTTTTCGTGCAATTATTAATAAATCAAAGTATGGGGTATAGAGCCTGATCACAGCAATGCAAATTCATTTAAATTCAAAATTCAAGTATTAACTTTTGAAAAAAAAAATGTGCTCAATAGCAGGTGAAAAAAGAACTAATTTTAAAACAGGGCTTTGATTCGTTTGGGCGTTTTCATAGCTCCACATTTCTTGATTTTAATACACAACCACTACTGGATGTTCCATATCTTAGGAGCAGTCTGTTTTTAATTTAGGGAGCAATACTTCAGCTCTCCATTTAGTTGGCTTTAATATCATCAGTGTTTTGCTTGTCATATTCATTCTGTTGTTCACAGTCGGAGTTTTTGCGACTGTTAGTCATCTCCAAAGCAATCTAAAAAGAAAAAGAAAAATCTTAAGCAAACTAAAATAGTAATATATAAATATTTAAACGATATATAAAATTACTGATACAAGTCCTTTTTATCATTTCGGAATATGATTATTAAACTAAAGCTATAATATACAAATTCAAGCGATACCTAAAATTATTGTTACAAATCATTTTTATTATTTGGGAACTCTGCCTCTCACATTTGGCCATTCCATTCAATACTCAACCAGTATTTAAATATTAAGATTAATAGTAGTATGTTGGTACTAGCTCTCACTAGCATTTCTTCATTAAATTTATTTTAAGTGCTTGCACAATTAGCCCTTCAAAGAGGGAACATTTTTCGATAAACGAAAAGTTATTTTTAAAGGAATAAATTTCATCATAAATGATCACAAGAGACATGAAATTATTATTAAAAATCCTTTTTATTGTTTGGGAATTCAGCTGGTCACCTTAGGCAATTCCATGAGACTCACAGTCATCTTGTTCTCATCCTCGGAAGTCAATTACAGTTGATTTAATATTGTTTAGTATAATTTCTTTTTTTTTAATCGCGGATGTGCTCATTGAAATTTTTTATATTCTGTATATATGTAAGTAAATGAAAGCCGCGAGGGAGGTGGACGCGTTGAAATTTCAAAGGTGGGAAATATCTTATTGTAATTTAAGAGAAAAAAATTACATGAAAAAGTTTCCGAATAAATGAAATCAAATTTTGTGGATTACTTATATGAATAATGCGACCACATTAAAAATTGGTATGAAGATTTCTACTTCAAAATAAATGTTAATTAGTGCTAAAAGGACTGAAGAAGATAGTTTCATCATTATTTTTAAATGATGCTCTGAAATGCCCATTTTTTAATGGAATGGGAATTTTTATATGATCATTTTTAAGATTCTGAAATATTCCTTGTTAAGTATATGTATGCTTTACTGTGTTAAAATATATAAATGTATTTAATCAGTGCAAAAAATAAAAAAGATTTATATGAAGAGTGTACAATTTTTTTAAATGAATCATTCAATGAAAAATAAATACTAAATTTTAACTCAAGATCTGCATAACGTTTAAGATAATATAAAAACACGGCGAATTCCCACGTAACCAATAACCTAAATATAACGAGGTATGGATTAGATAAGATTCAGCATTTTCCAAATCAAAATAATACAATATTAAAATGTATCACCTGTAAATCTATCAATGTTATTTTTTCAGAGTTCTTTTGCATTTCCTTGTCATTTGGATAAGTAGGGGCGAAGAATCTGGGAATCTTATAGAAAATGACATACCTACAAGGCTTTATTTTATTGAAGCCAAGGAAATACTTTGTTATTTACTATATTTAGATGTATGAAATTTCTAGAAACATTAAAACAATTTAATGACCTGAGACCCAAGGATCCTATGTTTCAAACAGCGATCTCTCTTTCAATGTCATTTATTATAAATATATCACCAATATATGCTGTTATAGCATATCCAACATAAACAAATTCCACTGAAAATCCAAAACGTAGCAAAAATTATACATCAAAACAGGCTTGTCCGAAAGATTTTTCATATAAATTACATGAGTGACCATTTGATTCTTCTTAATAATTTTCTCATTTATTTGTTTTACATAAATACCAAAAATCCCGAAATTGTATTTATACAATGAAAAATTTTATCTTTATTGGTGATTAAAATAAAATAAAAAAAGAAGAATTTGATAATTTATAAAGTAATTTTTTTAAAGCGAACTTGGACTTCTATGATTTCACATAAAGGTTTCTTTCTTTCTTTCTTTTTTGTTTCGTTTATTGGTATATTAAAGTTTAGTAACAAAAACAACATATTTCGATAATCCTTATAAAAACCCAAAAAATAAAACGGGACATTTGTTTAATATAAATGAATTTAGCACATTCAAATTACTAACATCCACTGATGTTTTTTCTTCATTCTCGCCATGCAAGTCTTCGCTCCTGAAGAATCTCTGTAGTGGCGCCATCTCACGGAATTTTCCCCAGTTTTTATGCTGACATCTGAAACTATACAGAGAGAAAAAAATATATATTTATTTATTATGATGCATTGATATATCTGATGTATAATCTAATCAAGATCATTACATATTCATTACAAAACTAGACAAACTTTTAATAAATTAGATAAATAGATCGTTCCAGATAAATAGTTTTCTTCAAGATATTTATTTGCTTTTCCAATTCGTCTTCCACATTTAATGCCTGAAGTTCGTACTTTAATTATTTAATGAATGTTTTAGCTAAATTTACAGAAATCTTGTATCGATAGAGAGAAATATTAATAAAACCAGAAAAAATGGCATTTATTATATTCGACTAATTTTATTTGAGTAAGAAACTTTAATTCATAATTAATACATCCTAAAACAGATATAAGTCTTTCCTTATATGATTATGTAATCCGCATAGATTCAAGGTTTAAATATATCATCATAAGAGTATTACTTAATTTGTTAATGTATTTACTATGTTACAATACCAAAAGAGTACATTCAGCTGTATTGTTTTATTTCAATAAAATTTCAAAGTTATTTGGACTTTGAAAACTCTATACATTCCTGATATTTTAACTGAAATCAGTTTTTGAGAATACATAAAGGAAAGCTTACCAACATAACCAGCAGATTCCGAGGCAAGCCCAGTTTAAACAAAAGAAAATCAGAAAGAGAACCAGAATGTCAATGAAGAGACGATCATGATTTTGATCCAGATCTGAGGACAGAGAAATTATCCAAAATTGAAAGGCCAAATAAAAAAAAAAGATGTTTTAGAGTAAAAAGTGAAGATTCTTATTTAAATACGTAATAACAAAACATATAATAAGAATTCTGAATAAATAAAATTATGCCTTTCTTGAGATATACGTACTTCCAAACAACTTTATACGAATATTAGAAATTGCAACTGCTTTAAGAACTTCTACGATTGTATTTTTTAAATTTTCATTCATAGAAAGTAATTTGTTAGAAATAAAAATAGGTATTTAAAACAATTAATCTGCTGTAATTGTTGCTTACTTGAGTGTTTTACTTTATATATTGACTTAATAGTCAAATTCTAGACTTAAGAGGAAGCTACGATATAAATATAAAAATTATGCAGATTCGAAAAACAAAATTTTTGAACCAGAACTAGAAAAGATATATTCTGTTGATGGAGAAAAAAAATCCTATAAAGAATAATTATAATTATATTTTAGCTATAGATTATTTTTAAAGCAATATGTTAGTTATTAAAATAAAAACATTGAAGAGGTGGGGGATAAGATTCAATCAGAATATTGGATTTTTATCTTTTAATATCCCATTTTGAAACAATTCAACGATTATTTTCTGATGGGTCCTACAGTTTTGAATTGTGTTCAAAGATGACCAAGATAACTAAGAAAAGATATTCTAAAAAAATGGCTAAAAATATCATTAAGGTAACAAATATACCACTTGAATCGGTAAAAATTTGCAGTGAGATGCAAGTTCAAGAAATTCTTTCATTTTTCAGTTTATATTTTTTAAAAAGTGATACTATTTAAGTATCACTTCCACATTTCTTAAATATTGCTCTCGTTATTCAATAGTTTTCTGTAGAATGCAAATATTCAAATTTAATTATCCTTATTCCACTAATGAACTCAAACTTTCAGTCTCCACATTATATCTGTGGTTACATTTGCCAAAAATATTTTGACTAATTCAGCAAATTATAATTTTAAAATTTGTAAGAAAAATTCAAAGCAATTTCTGAACTTTTGCCAGATAGCTATAAAATATGCTGTGTATAAATATTAAATGTAAAACATCGTTTAATAATGAATATTAAAATTGCAATTATAATTTTACTATAACAATTTAAATGAACGTATTAAAAAGCAATCATTTAAAATTTAAAAATAGACCCGTTTAGAAAATTGTTTAAAAAAATTTATCTGCATATAATACTCTTTAATAAAAATCATAGTTTTAAGTAGATTATATACATGCCGGGTAAACAATAATATTATCATAAATTAGTTTGCATATAAATAAATATGGCAAAGCAATCAATTGGTTTATAATACATAATGTTATTTTCTTATAGCATTAAAGCTTCAGCATGATTTTTTTAAATCTGCAAAACAGCAAACTGTTTCATGCAAAAGCAAGCAAATATTACGTGAAATGTTATAAATATTATTATTTTTTTACTCGCCTTATTTCAATCCTGTTTTTCCATTCTCTTTTTGTATTAAAAATTTATTAAGGATGGAATATAATTAGTTTTTAATCATATTTATTTTGCCCCTTTGTATACTCATAAATATTCAAAACCCTTAGAAGTCATATAGCAATATTGTTCGAAGATCACAATGCCAAAAAATAATAAGAAGTAGTTTATAAAAAAATTGTTACAGTTTTGTTTAAACTAAATGTGAATGAAAAAGATTTTCTAAAGATAATGGGAAGAGTTTAAAGAAAGTTGAATGAATTATGAAAAAGTAAAGAGAAAGTAATTGCCGAATAAAACGTGAAAGTAAATGTTAGGAAGTTTCTTTTCAAAATAAATTTATTAATTTATAGAATTGTTTATTTAGTAGTACTTCGAAAAAGGTTTTTTTGAATATAATCATGAGCCATCTAAATTCATACTTGAAATATTTCGGATCAACTTAAATGTTCGATCATTTTTAACATCATCTATTTAAAAAAAAAAAATTCGTGCAAATTCCCTTTTTTATAAGTTACCAAATAATTTAAAATTAAATAGAACAAAGCTTTGAAATAAAGTACCTTTGTAATTTGCCACATGCAAAATTGATTGCCGTTCTTGTGATATACGTGAAGTGCACCGCGTCTACTTAGTTTTGAAATATGTTGCAGTTCTTTTAAAAGAAAAAAGCCTACAATGTCATAAAAAGCATGAAGCAACTTTTGAACGCCTTATAATGAACAGCGTTTTAAATTATGTTTGTCTTTTGATTATAACATCAAATGAATTTATTCCATTATTTTGATTACAACATCAAATGAATTTATTCCATTATTTTGATTATAATATCAAAGGAATTTATTCCATTATTTTGATAACATCAAATCAATTTATTCCATTATTATTGAAATTTCCTATATGAATCACTCGAACTTTTATGTTATTGTTAAATAGTTTTGGTCTTTCTTGAACGTTCTGTTGTGCATATTAATGTTAAATACTGAGATAATGCACATTAACTGAAAAAGAAGCATGGAGCTTGTTTAGAGACTCTATAAGACTCTCTGTATACATACGATAGGTTAATCATAGGTCAGTGTGGAAATTCTAGCAACGGTAAATTAAATGCAAAGAAGACAGTACTGTGAGCAATGAAGATAATAATGAAAACGTAATTCAAAACTGTCAGATTATCATTAAAATCTTTCAGCACAGTCATTTAACCAAAACATTGTGTTTTTTAAAATCTACTGCGCTATTAGAACATTCATTGTTACGATTGCTGTTTTTTCATTATTTTAGTCGACTTCACAACATATAGACGAAGTTTGATGAACGGTATTATAAGATTTATCATCAGGAATTTCTAAATTTTGCCTTCTCTTAAGCGATTGAAGAGATTTATCCCTTTTATTTTCAGTTTTTACAAACAATGCTAGCGAAAATTAGAAATAAAGCTGTATTTTAAGGTTTTTAAAGTTCATGCGGCCTTAATATTGAGGATTTAAGCATGCAGCATGCATTAATAATATTGAGCATGCCGAGCAGCGTATGGTTTTAATGACGTACCACATTTCTTCGTGATGTGTCATGGAATATCTCCTCGAGAACTGTAATCTGCAGGCATCAAAACTGATTAGTTAACAAAAAATATCAGGTACATGATTGAGTTTTAATTTAAAGATGTTTAAAGTTTTAAAAATTTTTACATTTGCACAATTTCTAAAAATTCTTTAATAAAAGCTCAATTTTAGAAAAAAAAAT
>JAPMOQ010030048.1:670929-823293 GCA_026543055.1 Argiope trifasciata
CTTACGAGTCAATTTTACTCGCAGGCAGAGGCAACTCTCAGTGGGGTAAGAAAAGAACTTTCATCTCTCTCGCTTTGAAAACAATGCATTATTTTCATAAACCGTTGCCCTCTGCCTAACAAAAATATTCCACAATCCGCCTTCCACAGCCCCGTTCCGAAGTGGCAAAAAGCGAAACTTAAAACTCAGTGACACTTCCGTATAACGGATGCTTCTAATTTTATCCTACTGATCCTAACATTAGTCATAAACTCTTTAGGACGCCTCGTATGTTAGTTCCTCGCCCATAAACTCGCCGTACTGAGGTACGTACGTTTAAGTGAGGAAACGAATTATTTCCGAGTTCGTTACGGATAGCGAGAACACATTTTAACCCTGACATCCCGTTAGTTAGAGAGCGGAGACAATCTTTTCTCAAGGTTTCAGGTCTTGTTTTTCGTTATCTCGAAAAACAAAGTGCGCTATAAGTTAAGTTAGAGATAAAATGTAACACAGGATGAAATGTGTTGAAGTAAATTTATAAAAGTTCATAGATTTGAACCATGTCAAGAAAAAACATCGCACTCCCTTGGAGCTTGCAGTGTAAAAACCTTTAAAATACAAAATTATTTAAACCGCATTAATAGAAAGCAATGAATGAAAAAAAAGAAAACAAACTGTTCATGAATATTAAATTCTGTGACATTGCAACATTAGAGGAAACCTGATAAGAAAATCAAGAAAATCGAGTTCTATTTCAAGATTTGAAAGCAAATTTAATATTATTTATAAAAATAAAATATATACATTTAGGGATTTAATAAATACTTAAATTTCAAACTAATAAAGGAATTTCAAATCTATAAAATAAAAATTTATTTTAAGTCTCACGATTGATTCCAGGGAATAAATTTGAAAAACTACAACAATAAGTTCTATTTTAACATTTTCTAAGATCGTAGTAAATACATTAATCACTAAATTTCATCAGTTTTTATGTGCAATAACAAATGTTGCTGTATGTTCTCACCAAAAATTTCGATCAGATGAAATTTCAGATGTCCTTTCCCATATAATAATGAAATATATTATTTTTAATAAACAAATTTGCTTATTTCATATAAGGAAATGCGAAAATGATTATAATATTGTGAACATAAGAGTGAAATTATGGATTACTAAGACATAAACATTTATAATAGCACTATGATATTAAATTAATATCACAGCACTGATCACAAGAAGGTTCACATGCTCAATAAATAGAACATTTATAAGGTTATTAATGAAAGGCAACTTAAATGTCTCGCTCAATTTCATGTTAAAAATTTTTTTTTGCAAACAACATTAAATTAAATTAAATTACACGCACTCAATGGCCCGGCAAACTAGTAAGTCACTACAACCAATCCGTACCAAATGTGAGAATGGCAAAAAAGATAATAAACCATATATCTCTGACGTTATTTATGTAACTGAAAATTTATATAGGAACTTTAATCAAGGGTAATTTATTGGATATTTGACGCTTTCGATGACCATTTATTTCACCAAAAATATTTATTAATTGTTTAATTGTTTAATTTCAAGGTGAATTTTTTTTTGCATAGCTTGATAATCAGGATTTCTTAAAAAATATTTTTAGGCATCACATTCAGTCATACACAAAAGCTTTAATTTAATAGCCTTTAATTTGATCTAATGATTTTAAACATAATATATCTTAATTGAATCTAGACCCATGACATCAACGTGACACAAAGTGCCAGGGTTTACTTGTATCAATTTGTACATTGTCTATTGGGAAAATGTAACTTCGCTTTCTACTTCCTAAAGTGAATTGCGCATTTAATTAGCAGAATATTTTTTCTTGACTTCCAACAATGGGAAAAAAATCTTAGGATTAAATACTTGATGAAATGCTGGAAAATATTTTAATTTTATAATAATAATGAAATTTACTGTTGAAAAAAGGACATAAAGTATTTTTAAAAATAGCTCAATTTTAGAAAAAAAAAATGTGTTATAGGCACTTAAATTCGTATCAATAGAAAGTTAAAATTTAAATCTTAAAAAGATTTGAAATTCATTTTTTTTTTCACATTTGTATTTTCAGGTGTTATCAGTGCGAAACATCAAAATTTCTCTTAATTTTCAGTTTGCTAAAACTTTATTAAAAATGAAAAAAATTCTGAAAATCATATTCCTGTCCTTTAAAACATACATGACCTGTATTTGGTTAAACGATTTGATCTCTAGAACATCAGCCTACTACTTTATTATTAGTAGAAATAATAATAAATAAAAAACTAAATATAATTTTTATTATAATATTGATTTATCTCCATTACTCTAACTGTTCCCAAGTGAAAAATTTAAGCATTTTTAAAAATAGAGAAGATTGTATTATATTGCATAGTTCTGTATGTGTTATATACACTCATCTTGAAGAAAAAGCGTATTCTTGAAAGAAAATATAAATAAAAATGCCCCTTTTTTTTACTTACTAACAAACATATTCCCTGACAACTCTATAGAAGACACACGTTCCTCCGTTGAGGCAAAAATCTGATGTTGGGCAAGGCTCTGTCGTCCATGGACTGGATTCTAACATAAAAATTAATAATGATTATTATGCTGTTTTTACAATATTGTATAGAAAATTTCAACACTAATTAACGTTTGTTTAAGAAGAAGAATAAAATCTATCAGAATTTAAGATAATTATCATATTTTGTGAATTTTATTTCCTCGGGCATATGCTGATGTTACTATGAATGATAAAAAATTAAAAACAAAAAAATGGAGGAAAAATGAGAAAAGCGCCACCAGCTGACCTGTAGAAGAAACTGTTGTGGAAGGCGGTGCTGGTGAAGCTGTAGTAAGTGGTTTTTTGGGCTTTTTCTTTTTAGTAACTGCGACTGTAGCTTTGGCTGAAACGGGTTCGTGCTGTACAATGTTCCCAGCTCTACATTCATATACTCCACGATCAGACAGGCGAGCTCGACGTATCACAAGTCTTGAGGTCCTCCTGGAGAGAAAATATAGCAGCGATGTTGTTAGAAAGAATTACAGTAACAAGGCACGAATGTAGAAATTAAATATATATTTATTTACTCTCAATGCCCCAAAGTTCAATGTGTAAAAAGAAAACATGAAACGTATTAAATATGCATAAAAAATGAATCAAGTCTATACACAGTCGGACACAACTTAAAAAGGTAAAGGAGATTTTAACCTTTCGTTCGAAATATTACAGGTTGATAATGCTTTGAGCTGGATTCACATATTCTTATATTATTGTTTTTTAAATTTTTTTTAACTATATAGCACAAATAAAGTATACAAAGAAATATATTTAATATAATCACAATTTAGAATGCATAAATTCGAAAAATAAAATAATGAAAAATATTATTCTAAAGTACTATTAAAATATTTTTGAAAATTAATTAAAAATAGGAAATATTACAAAGAAATGAACTTATTACCAAGTGACAATTTCATTTTTTTTTTCATTCTAAAGAGGGGAAAAAATGAATTTTATGCAATAACATGATTATAAGTAATTAAGGAAACTGATTAAAATTTTTTAATTAATTTTGTCTAAAATGCAATTAAAATTTTTGAGACATTTTTTTAGTGTGAATTAAATCTTTTAGAAGTAATTGAGAACCAAATTTGGAAAATCTAGATTCAAAATTCTCTACGGTAGGAAATCTTTTTCGAATAGATAGTTTTTTTAATGCAATTGAAAGGAATTGCTAACTACTTAGCAGAAAACTGAGAAGGGATTTTTATTGTTACAGAATCGTGCTAAATTTTGAAAGCTGGAAAAATTTCATCCTTTTAAGAAAACACTAACATCATCTTGTTTAAAATTTGTATAAGTCTAGGTATCCACGGTTGTTGCTAAATATGTAATTTTGTTTTTGACTTAAAAGTTTTCTCAAGATTTTGTTTTGTTACTATATCCAGAATAGAGTTTGAATCGAAAGAGGTTTGTGAACATTGGATTGTTTCCTCTGATCGAGAAGTTACTTTTACTGTCTACCAGTGCATCCAGCTGTGCAGTCCTTCTCGTAGTTTATCAAGGGATTGAATTTGTTTTATTATAAATGTTTTCACAAATGTATTATTGTTGCTTACGTTTTACTTGGATTAGAAAGTTTTCCAAGAAAAATAAATTTAAGCCAATGAAAATAATTGGGGAAACAATTAAAGTGTTTTGAGTGCAGGAAAGTACCAACAAAACCTCGTATTTGTTTCTGAAACGTCTGGGGCTTACCTTTTTGTTTTGACCCGTATGCGACCTTTGCTGGTGACTTTGACACCGTCTTTGTACCACTCAATCCATGGAATAGGGTTCCCCGCTAGGTGGCAGTTCAGTCGTACTTTACTTCCTTCTACCACTTTCACCTTTTCTAAGCCTGATATGCTCGGAGCTTTCGCTATAAAGAAATAAAACCATTTGAAAAACTGTATTCAGTTATTTATAATCTCCTAAAAGTAAAACTACAACTTATATAAATCCTTGACAAATGTAAATAAGGTCATGAAAATAATGAGATTATTTAGTTTACAATGTAAAGACATATAGTATTTATTTTGATCTTTTACAAACAAAAGGACATTTTATTTCGTTTTTTAGAATTATATTTTCTTGATAATTGCAGTAATCAATCGATTTACATTTTATACATACATAACGGCAGTTATCGAAAAATTCAGTTCCAAAATTTTAATTAATATTGTCATTTTAGGCTTCTTCAAATAAAGAAGATGATAATAATGAAATTATTTTAGTGGTATAGTCGCTATTTAGTTGCAAAACAATCGACACGGTAAATAAAAAAAATTAGAAAGAGAAACAAAAGATGAAAGTAAAACAAAATATTTAAAAATCAATAATTATCAGAGAGGAGATTTAAATATTTCATTATAACCAAAGTTTTTATCTTTGAACCGTCAGAAAGGTAAAAAATATCCTTGAATACTATCAAGGTAAAAAGCTCATTTACTATGATTTTTTTTTTCATAAATATTTAAATCAATGCCATTGAAAAACCAAATAGATAATAAAAGTTTTCTTCAACTTTACAAATCGATGTTGAAGATAATGGAAATCTGCATATTTGGATTTAGTTAGGCGGGATTCAGTTCATAAATGAGAGATGAGGTAAGAAATTTCAAGTAAAGGAAAAAAAGAGTTGTATAGGCATGTCTGTGTGAATGAAAACATGATAAATCAGAGAGGAAGAAAAAAGATATGAAGCCTGCCATGCAATCTTTACATCAAACATATAAATTTGTATCATACTGGAAATGAAATCTGTCTGCAGAAATTCTCACATTTCCTGTATTTTCCTTTTCTAGCCGTGCAATGGAATGGTCAATGAAATGAAAAGAACCATAAGATTCACGAAACACTATTTATTCACGTGATGCTAGTCACTAAATATTCTGCATACTCTATGCAAAATCATTTATCAACCATTGTGTTATCTGTCAGTATGCTAATAATCTTTCTTGTGAAAATATTAATGTTTTTTCATCTTATCCTAGCAAAAATTTGAAAATCGTCAGAAAAAAATTAAAGTTGAGAAAAAAAAAAAGACCAGGCGTAGGTGGAAATGCCATTTTGTTTGATTAAAAAAAATTATTGGTAAAGATCCAGACCATTCAGGTATGTGAAGTAACATTAACTAATCATCTTTGGAAATATTATTTAAGTGACAATTTTGTGCATCAGTGCATGATGAAAAATACACTACGAAAAAATTTCAGCTAATTATTTCTTTGATATCATCGTCTCCAAATTTGCTAATACCGTTAAATGTTTTATCATTAAATTCGAAAAGATATAACTGACTAAGACACTTTTTAAAGTAAAATTTAAGCTGAAGAACTCAATGGTTTTTGATAAAATTTCTGTTAGATCAGTGATTCCCAAAGTGGTCTATATCGACCCCTAGGGGTCTATGACAACCTGCAAGGGGTCTACGTCAGCGAAAAAAAATTTGGGGGTCCATGAAATGAAAATGGGGATCCACGATAGTAAATCTCAACACATACACTGATAGTACCTATTTACTCACAGAGACAGACTGGACATCATTAGCCGAGGAGATTTAAGATTAACCCTTACAAAATTGACGCCAAATGCTGATAATTTATTGTTAAAGCATCAGGCTCATCCTTCTCATTAAAAATATTGACTTTTTGCTTATATTAGTTTATTTTATGTTTATTTCATGTTACATAGATTTTACATAACAGATACGAAATTTTATTTTGAGTAGTATAAATTTAAATTCAATTAATCAATGTATAAATTAACATGTGTTTTTACTTTAATTTTTTAACAGTAAACTTCACTACAGTTAGAAATTTACAGGAAATCAATATCAGGTAAGTAGGGGGTCTATTCAATACGGAAAGACATGGCAAGGGGTCTACGACACAAAAAAGTTTGGGAAACTCTGTGTTAGATGATGGAATGTATTTGAATGAAAGATTATTTATAATCTAACTTTTTATAGGTTTCATTTTATATAAGGAACATGACTTCATCTTTGATTCTCTTTAAAGCGAAAAATATATTGTTTATAATATTTACATTTCTACTTTTCTTTAAAAGTCTCCTTTCCTTAATTGCCTCACAACAACGTCGCCCTGGGAAAAAAATAATGATGGCAATCATAGAATTTCTATGGACTCTGGCCAATGTCTGTCGCCTAGTCTGTTAGCTAGTTTTGGCGTCTGAATCGCATTAATCAGTCCTTGTTTACTTAACGATATCATTTTTTATTCTCCATCTCTTTTTTAAAAAATTGACTTAAGTGGCATCCAACTTCATTTTGTTTCTCAAGCAACCATGAAAATTAGATTTCTCTTTGCTATGACAAAAAGCAGGAAGCCTCTGTGGGAGAAAATAATAGGAGACAGAGACAAAGATAAATTGACTTTATATAATTGTGTTTGGAACTGCAGAAATGAAGTTAGTAATCTATTACTAGCAAGCTTTTATGAGATCTTTATATGGTTTCTAGTTTATGAAGAAAAATACCATTATCTTTCAAAAATAATGGAAATATATAATTTGCATAAATATTGTCTAATACAATGAATATTATTGGCTTTGGAAGTGAAACTATTTTGATAAGGCTCGTTTCTATTTTAAACCCTTCAATAAATGTACACCGGAAAGTATTATTTTTAACTTATAACGAATAAATATTGAAAAAAGATAAAATAAGTTGCACGCTCCAATTAGAATAAATCTGTCAAGGTTTTACAAAATTAGACTTTAAAGAAGTATCGTATCTGAATAGTAAAATTTTGATGAAATCGGTCAATGGAGCTCTTGTCCGTCTGTGTATAATCGGATATGATTACTCTAAACGTAACTAGCTATTTGAGAGAAATTTGACAGGATTCTTTTGGAGCAAAAATATCTATCTGGATCAGTTTCTCACCAGAACATTTAAAGCAAAAATACATGAACAATTTTTGGGGGAAAAAAACTAAAATTGTGCTTTTCTAAACTAAAACTGCTTTTCTAAGTTTAAAATTTCTTGGATGTTTTTATTTCCTTTACTTTTCTTGAAAAATGACTAATTTGAATAATAATCTCAGCATAAGGATGTTTCCGTCAAAGAGTTACCATCTCCACTTGTAAACTATTACTCAATGAAGCAAAATTAAAACTGGATTACTATTCATATAGAATGATTTCTATCATTCTGTTAGTTGTTCTTTGTATGAAAAATACAATTTAAAATCATTTGATGAGAACAAATCAAATATATTTTAATTTATGCTTCTGAAGTATAGTTTCATCAAAATCATATGCTTTGAACAAAAAATTGACTTATGAAAATATTATTTTTACAAATTTCTATTGCTTGTAATTATAAGTGAAAATAAATGTAATGAAATAAATAATCTCATAAGTATTTTTAAGATTTTCATTACACATCTTTCTGAAGAATCATAATATCTAGAAAACGAGGCTTTGGTTGGCATTTTTTTTTTTTTTGAGAAAATATTTAGATACGAATTATATACTGATTACACATGAAAAATTTCTAATCTTAATTGCGTATGAGATGGTCATTAAAATAATATTTAAAATAATTCATGAATGCATTTAGTTTAATATGTTGTACTAAATTTCGAATAACATGTTAAACTAAATCATGAATGAATTTAGTTTAATATGTTATACTAAATTTCGAATAACATGTTAAACTAAATCATGAATGCATTTAGTTTAATATGTTATACTAAATTTCAAATAACATGTTAAACTAAATCATGATTGCATTTAGTTTATCATGTTATTCGAAACAATCTGCTATATTACAGTATTCATTTTACAGTTTATCTATCACTACTTATATTTTTGAACTAACACTCAATTTCACTAAGGTGAAATCGGGTCCGAGATGGCGCTATATGACACTGTCAACATTAATGCAAATAGAGTAGAATTTTAATAATTAATATTTTTTTAAAGTGTTTTTTTGTGTGTGTGTGTAAAATTGCGTTTTTTCGGGAAAGGCAACTATATAGACAATTTGAATAGGAAAAAATGTTAATAAACTAACTAAATAGAAATTTATAAGTAAAAAAAAATTAAGCAAGAAGTGGACGCTAGCCTAAAAGCCGCAACATACACATCAGTCTCGTTGTCATAACCACTATACTGCACTATCCACACTTTGAAGAGGAAGTTGAGTATACTTATTTTAATGTATCCGACTAAGTTCGAAGAAAAAATTTTGAAAAATTGAATTTTTAAAAACTATTTAAAATTATGACACAAAATACTATAAATACAACAAAATTATTTGAAAATAATCTATTATATTTTGGGCGATAAATTTGCAGTAAATTTTAATGAAATTTAACCAAAACGGTTAACACTCTACACAAAATGGTAATGCAGCAATCTTATTTTTCTTTATACACAAGTTGTAGAATATAATGATGAATAAAATGAACCGAAATCTAAGAAAAATCTTAAGATGCAAAGAAGTTATGGGTAAAAGTATACATATATATGCATTTTTTCCATAAATTCACAACTGAATTTTTTTTTAAAACACCTATAAGTGAGAAAGTATTTCGCCAACATAAAACTTTTGGTTCCATTCATTTCCCATATTATTTAAAACACACGCTGAAATTTTTACGTAAATGCTTCAATTACTTTTTGAGATATCATGTTAACGGTGGAGAATTGTTATGAATATTAAATTTTTCAGAAAATTGATGTTAAAGACAAACTTTAGCTAAAAAAATATATGAACCTGGATGATAGGTCAGGCCTTTCTTTTTCTAAAAAAGATAAACTATAAGAAATAAAAATATTTAAAAAAATTCGCCAATGGGGTCGATAATCACTATTTTTAATGTAGTTGGAAACCTTAATAGTTGACTAGAAAAATTGTGTGTGTGTGTGTCATGTCTTTTATTTTTCAAGAAAAGCACCTATATAAAAAAATTTAAAAAGCAAAACCGTATTTAAGTATAAAATTTGATTCAAATCAGTACAGCCGCTTCCGAGATACACGAGATAAATAAATGTATATATATATTTATACAAGAATTACTCATTTCAAGTTATAAGATTATTTAAAAAAAAAACGAAATTAATATAATTTGAAATTTGGAGTAAGGTTACAACTTTCGTCATTTATCCACTTTTTAAAGTACTCGAAGTAGTCTGAATCCTAGCCTTGAGAAATTCATTTTTGGAGGCGCGTTAACCGTAACGAACGTAAATTTAGTTCTGAGAGTAACCCATTTTAATTGAGAGATATCCTTCAGCTGGTTCCGGTTTCCTGAGTTTTGACATGGAGTTCCTACCACGTTCTTTGGACGAGAAGCTGGATGATGTTACGTTCGTCAACCTTACATTTTAGATGAAGAGGATAACATTTAGAGTACGAACGATTTTTTTTCCTCTTTTTCTGCCACTGGAAAAAAAGGATCGTTTTTATTTTTGAACGAAACGGCTCGAGTGAACAGAATTGCAGTAAAAAAGTGACCTGCTTCAGTTTCTGCGATTTTCTTAGGTAGATTTTGACTTCCAACAATTGCTTATGGAACTGATATTAAAAGTGGAAAATAAAAAAGAATTTCAAAATTGCTACAATTAAAAGAATACATTTAATTGTAATAAAACAGTAATCTATGTTATTATATTATAAATGTGAAAGTTTGGATGGATAGATGAATGTTTGTTGCACAATCACGAAAGAACGGCTGAACAGAATGGGATGAAATGTAGCACACAGATATAATCAGGAATTGAACGTTACTTTAAAGTTACTTTGTTAGTTAGTTTTTTGCTGGTTTTGAGCTTTTGTTATTGAATTGCATTTGTGTTATATATTTTAAGCATATGCTTATGCTTTTAATTGTATCATTTTTAGGTTAGAACATAAAGAACTTTTTATGAAGTTAATTTTTTATTAATTAAAAACTAACTTTCGCTCTAAAAAGCTGAGGCCAAATCCTCCTAAAGATAAGTAAGGCTCCATTTTTTTTCCAAACAAAAACGAGGTCAGGCTTAGCAGAATTTCTACCGATATTTCAAACGATCCTGTTTATTTTCTTTGTGTTTTATGCGCTTAAAATCAAATATTGTTGATTTATAGATCTTTCAAATTCATTCTGATGTACTTTTAAACTGAAAGAAAACGAAATAAAGGAAATAAAAAATTTCCAATCTGCATTGCGTTACCCCAACTGGTGAAGGAAAGTCAGGCATGTGCATTACGCCAGCTGGCGTTGAAAGTTCGAGCGTGATTACTGACAACTGTGTTTTCATTTAAATTAAAAGTTTAAAAATTAGGCTTATAATACTGTTGCAGCTATTTCAATCTTGATCAATAAATAAAATGCATTTGACCTGATTTTAAAGAAATATACACTTGATTTGATGTTTTGTTTTATTTTGACTATACAATATAAATAAATTATTTTTACGTTAGTTTTGAGCTTTTGTTATTACATTGTATTTGTGTTATGTATTTTCCGCATATGCTTATGCTTTTAATTGCATCATTTTTAGGTTAGGTTTAATTTTTTTATTTGTCATTATTTGATAGTTTTTCGTACATATCCACGTACATTTCCACGCGAACAGAGTTGCGGGTAGTATCTAGTTGTATATAAATATATATCAAAATTTTAAAAGGATTTATTTAACATACATAAACATAATATTATCTGAACATATTATTTGAAAAATAAATTGTAACTAAAATTAGGCTTTTAAAGTTTAATGTAATAAATAACATTTTTCTGAATCGTAAGATTTCTCATGAATTTTTAGGTTTTAAAATAAAAGATGAAAAAATCATGATTTGATGGAATATATTTTAGATAAATACAATACTGTTTTACTGAATTACTATACAGTAGTCAAAATTGAGGAAACATTTTAAGAAAAGTGTTTTTTAGAGATTTAATGGCTCATAATAATAATGATAGTTGTAGTAATGCCGTAAATCTATCTTTTCATTTGAAAGATAATTAAACAAAACATATAATTTCTTAAATTACTTCCAATTATCATTATTTTTTTAAGTTATGGCTAAATAACAAAAATAAGAAAGCGCAAGATGCTAAGACATAACTGTCTTCCATTTGAATGTAGCTGTTGAACATGAGTATTCGGATACAAAAAAAGTATTCTGTTTTCATTAAAAATTTTATAAAAAATTTATTCTTGTTTCAAATTGGTATCTGATTTTAGTAATAAACGCCATAATGTAAAATAAAAGAGGTTTTTTTTTTTGGTTTTTAAACACATCTTTTTTTTAAAAAAAATTCCGAAATTTTAAAATGTAAGAATTAAAGAAATTGCACAAAGAAGACAGTTTACCAGAAACATGATGCGAAGTCTATTGCATAAACAAATATTGTTTTCTATTTGCTTATTGCTTACTACTGCATAAGCAAAACTTTATAATGATAAGACCAAAATTCGTGGAAATCTAATTAAAAGTGTCATCTTTACATTCTTGAAGTGTAAGCATATTCAGTCACTAAAGACAGGAAAAGGAGGTACAAATGATAGAATAATTAAAATAGAACTGGATCTACGTAATAGAATGTTCCTCAAGGCGTATGTAATGTGAAATAGTGCCATACAAAATGATATTGAGTGCTAGAATCTTTTGACTGAAGATTACTGAAATCTGGTCCAACTGCAAAAATTCAATGAGAAAAATCCTTTTTTAAATCTGACAGAATTGTCGAAAAGATTAAACTGAGCAAAAATCCTTGTTAATTGGTTTGCGGAACAATGGGACAGTTGTAATTAGAAAAAAAAAATTCACTAATTGATAATAGTGAAAAACTACGTAAGGAGAAGAACAGAAGAAGATTTCCACATGAATTGAATCACACCGACAACTAAACATTAAATTAATGTTATGGTCAGAGGTTATATCATTACAAAATCTGTGGGCAAAATTTGTGAGATTAATTGGAATATAAATATCCAGAAGTAAAATAATGAAATATTCATTGCTAAACTGTTGCCTTCCAAGTGTGATCTTACCCTTGATGATGGAAAAGATCTTTGATTTGCCATTTTACAAATATAAATTTAATATTTTCCTAAGATTAAATTCAATCCATGTTGCCACTGTATATAAAAATATAAATTTCAAGACAATCGTGTTTCATTATTATAATAACATGAGAAAAGTCTTAATCCAATCGAAAATCTATGGACTAGGCAAAAGAAATTTGCTACATAGAATCAAATCAGCAAAAAGGACAATTAAATACAGTAATAATTCAATGATGCTATCACATTATATCTGAGAAACTAAAAGCATTGTTAAATTCCATTAGATGCCGTTGCAAAGGCGCAAAACATTTCTCCAACAATCTATGAACTAAAAAAGAATTATTCTACTTGTCTTTGCTTCTGTATTTCCTTTTTTTACATCATTACACCATCCTAAAATTATTTTATTAATTTTTTTTAATGAAATTATCCAAACGAGTATAATTTATGGCATTTCTTTACAGAAAACTGGCTTTATATGCCATTAAATCTCAAAAAATCCACTTTTTTCAAAAAGCTTCTTTAAATTTGGCAATTACGGTATGCATTTTTTTCGCCTCTACCTGGCTACCTTATTTTTTTCGCCTGGGACAACCATAGTACAAATAAAAAGATAATAATATAACAATTACAAAAAGCAATTATAGAAATGGTTTTTTAATATTCATGGAAAATTATAACTAAAAGTACCTGAACTGTTCAAATATTATTATTTGCTCGCTTTCAGAGATTTCTTTGGTACCACACATTTCAATTTAAAACTGACCATCCAAACATTAATACAACGAAGGCCATAATTTTAAACTTTCTGTTATTTTCAAATTGTGAATTTAAATGAGAAAATTTCTTTCGAATTCGTATAAGAAATGAGTATTGAATTCAGTATAAAAATAAAATCAAATATTTAAATCTTGGAAAAACATTCCTAGTTTTTTGTTAAAGAAGAATATAAAACTGTATGCTTTGGAAATGACAAATTTTAGGTTTTCTTTCTTTCTTTCTTTTTTTTTTGTTAGACATTTTCCATTTTACAAGTATGAAAATTTAATTAACACTAAATGTTCACAATTTTGGAAACTGTATATGAGTTTTTAAAGCTATGAAACAGTTCCAAATATTTCGACTGTTTTCTTTTTCACACTGTTGTCATCAGGCATCTATAACTGTGGCATGTTTGTTTAATTAAACGACTTTGAGTTTATTTATTTTACGGTAACTCTGTTAAAATTAAAACATCATGTCATCTAAAAAGATTGATCATTTAAAAAATAATGTAAATACATGATATTCCAACATGTTCACTAGAGCATATAAGTTCAACAACTACCTGCGTGACGTGTCCTTGTGATTTGTTTGAAAATTAGAGCTATCTTATCTGCTCTGAAAAACTCTTTATAAATTAAGCATTTAATATGACTTCTTTCTTTTAATAGAATTTGGTATCACCTCCATTTGTTGCAGCTGTGTGTGCATTTTGGCATCAATTTATCTCTGAAATCTTGGCTTCGTGTTTTAATATGTATCACAAGTTTAACATTTAACGATTCCTTAACGCTTACGTTTGGGTTTGGCCCTCAGAGCCTTCTTATTCACTACCGTAAATTTTTCTTTGTTTTTTTCTTTAAACGAAGCTACTAGATTTGCTTTAATTTATGTTTACGTTCCCTACAGAAGCATATATGTGTGCCAAATATTTTTGAGCTATTAAATTAAATGAGTGGATGTTTGTTTTCTTCTTTCTGAAGGGGAATGAAAAAGAAAGTCTGACATGTTTCATCTATGATGTTTCCTGGCAAACTTCGCAAGGTTTCCTCGAAATGGTTTCTTCCTGCTTTCAGGTGGTCTTCCACGATGCATATGCAGTTCACAACTTAGTGCTGCACATCCTACTTACCACCGTTCTAATTTTGCCTGTAAGAAATCGACTTTTTTTCTGATATGTTACTCAATTTTCTTTCTTTGTCCAAATAACAAAAAAGTAAAAATTCGCTGTCTTAGAAATAGACAATTTAGTTGAAAAGAAGGTTCAGAGGCAGCTTATGAGTAGGCATTGTGGAATCGTAGAGCCTTTAAATTCTTATAGTATATAAATATATTCACAAATATAATCGCTATGGATAATAAAAATGAATGTGTATTTGTGTTGACGATTTTCATGTAAGACCATTTTAACTACAGCGACTAAATATGGTACATTTATACCTTGGAAATTGAAAATATGCTCCTAGAAATAATTTTCTTGAAATTTTAATTACTTAAAAATTAAATTGCATTTTGGCATTTCCTTCCAAAAAATGCACACAAATGAATTATACATATTTTTTTTTTGGTGAAATTAGGCAATGTTTAAAGAATTGTTTTTTAATTTGTTTCCAAGAATAGATTATATTGCTCCTCTGAAGCTCGAATCATTTTCATTGTTACATTAAATATATGATCGCGTGACTTCCTTTCATTTTTAAAAATAAAAGAAAGAATTTTATCATACGTGTGCATTTTATGATACGTATAAATAAGAGAAGTTACTACATTATGAAATTTATAAGATACATAAACCACACATTTTATATTTTAATAGTGCTATACCATTAGAGAGTTTCATGTACATTATGAGCTGAATGTATGGAAGACGATTAAAGTGATACATCTTTAATATCTAGCCTTTTCACGGTATTATTGTTATGAAGTTATATCTAAATAATTTAGCTAAAATATAAAGGAAAAAAACTTTTCTGGCAATCTAGAAGGTCGCCAAAGACGCTTAGTTTAGCATAATTACCAAAATAAAATAACCAGTCTTCCAACCAAAACCATTTCGATTTTGAATGAATCGATTCGATTTTGATTTTGAATCGATTTTGTCCCTTTCTATTGATATGGAAACTTATGAATTCTAAATACATTATAAATAATATTCTAACTGCCTTCACTCTTAATTTTCGAGTGCATTTCCTAACACTTGGTCATTGTTAATTCTCTCTGGGAAAATTCCTAGATAAAGTCCCCTCAGAAACCAAAATTATTGTGCTGACCCTCCGAGTTTTATTTCATATGAATTAATGAATAAAAATCAATTTAATTTTCCGATTTTTACTTCATATGTCACCAAATGACGTATTTTAGAATCATGAGCTTTCACATGAAAGCTTATGATTCTAAAATACGTCATTAATGGAATCCTGTTCACGCCACCCTACACTTCTGAAAGAAATTTCATAAATTTTACTTTACTGTAAAAAACCTGCTGAGGAATCCTTATAAGATACCTCCAGTCACAATCATTACAGTAATTTCACGTCTTATTCTGGATGAAAACTCGAGGGATATTATCGATGGATACTGCAAAATGAAATTTTTAAAGTGTTTCCTCCCTTAAGCACTGGACTGAATTCACCGCTTTTATTCCTTAATTTATTTCGTCCTCTGCAAATACCATTAACCCATCAGAATGTTCAATATTTATTGTGCAATCCTAATTTAAGATAAAAAATATCAAAAATGTTAAACGACTAAATAAATATTAGTAAAATGGTGGGCACACCATTGGTCATCGAAGATGTCAATTAATTAAAAATATGTGTGGTATCTAAATCTATAGGATTAAGATTCTAAGATTAATAAGTATCTGAATATATTAGGATGGCTTATGAAATTCAATTAAATGCAGCGGGAGAGAAAAATACTGTGTTCCTTTTCATCGTAAAAAGACCCGAAATCTTACAGATTTTCTGCCAGACTGCATACATATTAGCAAATGAGCATTTGTTTCATTCCCTAGTTTATGAAGGTTAAAATACTGTTTGAAATGATAATTTTAAATGATTCTTTTAATTCAGAAATTTCTTTCCCACAAATCAGAAATTTTAGTAAAAAAATAATTAAATAAAAGATGATGGATAGTTAGTCACTAATAAAATAAATTGAAAAATTAAATTGATTCATAAATAAATCTCAACTGTTTTTAATGTGAAATTTCAGGTTCTGATAATCTTTCAAGGATTTCCTTTTAACTCCACAAATTTTATATCAAGAATTTTCAACAATAATTTGAAAATTCTTTTTCATATAACTTGAAAATACATGAATATTAAGTAGTGTCCATATGCATCGTTTTTTTAAGGATATTTTTTATGGACTGCATAAAGCATTTAAACAACGCTTAAGATTTCACGGAAACCTTATCAGTCTCTTCTATAAAAAGCCGCGGTTTTTTAATAATGTACAATAACTTATTACTGTTGGTTACATTCCAAATTTTTATGACTTTCTACGATCACTCAGAACAATTTAAATCTTTTGTATACGAATTAATATGAATTTTACAGTTAAATATGAAGATTAATTTACAACTTAAAATGTTTCTTAAATATTAGTAATATTCCCAGAAGTCATTTTTCATCATTCTTTCCTAATTCACAATAAAAAGCTTTAAGGCTGATTCCGTCATTTTAACAGAATTCAAATGAACAGGCAGAGTTGATTGAAAAAAAAAAATTTAAAATCAAATGAATGATCTTTTCACTATTGGTATCAATTAATAAAATTTAGATCCTCTTTACTTTATAATTAACTGGATTACCATTGACTGCTGTGAATACATGATTTGCAAGAAGTTCCGGTATAATCTTATTTTTGACTCGACTTTAAAAGTTTCTTTAGAAAGAAAAAAGAAGAAAAAAAAATGTCGTGTGTGTGATGTGACAATTTTTTTTATTCAAACCGGAAAGAGGAGGTGGAGAAAAATGGCACAAACCGTCCTGCTTTCCTAGATTTCACTAAAGAACTGAAGCATGGTTACATCAGTGGGAAGGGGGGAGGGAAACGCCTTACTTGTATCTAGATCTGTAAACAAGATAAGGTGATACATTGTTCATTTTCATATCCGATTGCACTCTGACTTTTATTTTAAAGGTTAACAAATTTCTCAAGTAGTACTGATACAAATTCAGGGTAAGTGTCGAATCTAGAAATAACATTTAAATGCTCTCTCTTAAGTAATCCAAGATTAAAAATATTGATTTATAAAGATGCAACAGAATAATAGCATCAATGTATATGCATTAAGGTATCCGACTACATTGAAAACGCTGGTATTCGACCACATTTAAGATTTTTTTAAAAAAGTGTTATTTCTTGTCATTCAGACTTTTTTCTTTCCAAAACCGTTTGTTTTTTTCTTAGAAAAGGAAAGTCTAACCTATCATCCAGAGTAATTTTTTTTTAAATTATTTTTCAGCTAAAATTTGTCTTTAACTTCAATTTTAATTTTCATAAAAATTATCCACCATTAACTAAGTATCCCAAAAACTAATAGAGGTATTTACATAAAAATTTCAGAGTGTGTTTTAAATAATATAAGCAATGAAATGAACTAAAAGTTTTATTGTTGGTGAAATACTTTTTCATTTATAGGTGTTTTTAGAAAAATTAAGTTGCGAATTTATGGAAAAATGCATATATACGTATATTTTTACCCGTAACTTCTTTGCATCTCAAAATGTTTCTTAGATTTTGGTTCATTTTATTCATCATTATATTCTATAACTTGTGTGCAAAGAAAAATAGAATTGTTGAATTACAATTTTGTGTAGAATGTTAACCGTTTTGGTTAAATTTCACTAAAATTTACCGCAAATTTTCCTATTTCTCAAAATATATTATATTCTCAAATAATGTTTTTGTATTTATAGAGTTTATAATTGATAATACATCTAAAAACTAAAAATAGTTTTTAAAAAATAAAACTTTTCAAAATTTTTCCATTGAACGTAGTCGGTTACCTTAAATAAAGATACTAAACATCTCGTGGCAAGCAAAGACAGATCCGGATTTTGATTATTTGTTTCAAACTTAAACATTTTGAATGATCCCGAATTTCACTTATGAGTAAATTATATTGAATAAATTGTTATTAAAAATATAACCAAAAATTTAAAATTTAAAACAATTTTTTATTATTATTTTAGGCAGAATAATTAAAATAATTTATAAGAAAAATGGAATTAAACTAAATTTATATATTTCATTTTCACTGTACATAAAATATGGTTATTAAAATGTAAATAAAGGAAGAAAAAAAAAGAAAAAGAAGTAATGGATCTCAAATTTTGAATCTTTGTACTAAATTGAAAAATAAAAAAGCTCCTTACGTGGCTCAAACTTAAATTCAGTGTCCCAAATTGTCGCATGCCTTACTTACTATCTAATAGTTGAAATAAAAAAAATATATATACGCAGTTTCTAAAGAATTATTCTTTCCATCTTTTCATGAACATAGAATACGTTTACTTAAATGCTATGATTGTAAGTGTATGCACTAAAAGTAAAAATAATAATAATAACAGAAAAGTTATTATTTTTCTTTAAATTTTTCACCTTTGTTTATTTTTTAAATGTTTTCAACAATAAACTCTGTCATGGTTTCTAAATCTTTTAGTTCAATTTATTTATCGGATTTTATTCATAAAACCTTCTTTCTTCACGGATTGAAAATCAAGAATTGTATTCACTTAAATAAAATTTCTGATAGCTTTGAATTTAAAGAACACAGATTTCGGAATATTTCCCAGAGTTTCTTTTCCTTCTGTTTCCCTGAACTATACTGCCATTCAGCATGTTTAAATTTATTTAAAAGTACCTTCTTCTAATAATAGGTTTCGAAACATGATTCACCTACAAGTTTTAAAAAATTTACCTCTGACAGCTGATAATTCTAAATGCTTTCTTTGAGCATAGGAGACTGAAATTTGTGCAATGAATTCATCAGAACATTGAACAAATCAGAATTCATTGGGGGTTTCAGAAATTTTAAGATACAATCCCATTTATTTTCATAGAAAGAATAATATCTTCCCAAAATGAAAACGGAAATGTAGTTGGAGTTCAATTTAAATCAAATGACTAGAATCGTTCTGAATGTCGCGTACAAGTAATTGACTGACTGAAAAAACAATAGGCTTAAATTTGATGCAAGTCTTAAACAATTTTTATCATTTGTCTAATCAAATATTATAATTTTTAATAATAATAAATTAATTCAATTTTTGAAAACATTTCTCAGGTTTTTTTTTTAATTATAAATTTTGAATCAAACAACATATACTAAACTAAGTTGTAATGAATAAATGTTTAAAAAATTGTTAAAGATTTTAGAAATTAGAATTCAAAAACGATTTTTTAAAGTTTTTCTTCAAAAATCTCTAGGTAAAATCTATGACTCTTTTGAACTTGAATTATCCAGAACAATAGTGGTAGTTGAATACGTGAGTCTTGGCTTTTTGATGATGGGGCTTAGCGACGACTCAACATAGAATAATGAATTTAGCACACACATATTAGAACCAGAGTCAAAAAGCTTCTTGAAGAAATCGTTTTGCATTCAAATAATTATAAATAACTTTTAAAATAGTTTAAATTTAAACTAAATTTTAATTCTTTTTTCAAAAATTTATGAAACACGTTTGAAAGGATATCGTAAAAATTTTTTTGCACAATTTTAAAATTCAGAAAATAATCCTTTTTTATACATTGTAATTATATTTATACAAAGCTGAATATAATGTTCCAACGTATCTGAAAGAAACTTCACCTTTCTATATTAATGTCTCTCCTTATAAATTGAAAATTTTGCAAAGGTGTTGATAAAGTTTTGTAATAGATACACAAGGACATTTTATTTTTCAATGATGAAAGGTATTGTTTAATACAACCGTGATACATTCTACCATCTTAAGTTAAGAACACCAAGGAAATCTCGGGAAAAGTTTAAAAACACAGCCAAAAAAAAAAAAAAAGTGGTTTCTCCTATTCTATCAAAGAGGCGAAGTTGGTAGCAGACTTTATTTAACTCCGGTAACCCTCCTATTCTAAACACAGCCAGTCTGGCGCCAAACGTTCGGCGCCATCTTTGTAGACACCCTACAAAAAATTCTATTGAAGGACACAAGCCATAAGGCAGGTGTGAAGAGGGAAAAAAAATCCTCCAAAAATTTCTGTTTTAAGAAGTTTTCAAAGCAGCTCATTTTCACCCCCTCTTTTATCCCCCCATTTTTTTGGAAGATAATATTTCAGAACAAATATGTGGCACAACTTTGTTGTCAGGAATTGCAGGTAATACAAAAAAATATCTCTAAGGAGCTTGATTTTATCTTTACCGTTTTTTAATCAGCATTATTCTGCTTTAAAATTTGTCTGGAATTATTTTTTTATTCTATTTATTATTATTATCTGCATTTTGCTAGAAACACCAAAACTAGAGTGGTTTAAATGAAATGAAAGTTTACATTTAATTATGTTTGGAAAAGCAACCAAAAACAATGGAGGGAGACAAGCTTTGTATTACTATTTTTTAGTTTTGCAAATAAAACTGAGATTTTTTTTATTCCGTTTACTTAGTATATATTTAAATGAAAAGCTTTTTATTTTATTTGTGTTTGACAGGCTAAAATATACAAAAAGTGCTACAAATAGTAAAAAATTTAAGCTCAAAATAGTAACACAACCTAATCTTATAAACGATATCAATTAATTTATGGTTTGAACCATATATCCATATATTAGTTTCTTTACTTCGATAATTTTTTAAAAAGTTTAAAAATGAACTGGCAATTAAATTAATTAGTAAGTCATCATTAGGTGTTAGTTCAAAGTGTATGTATTTTACATTAATAAATTTCTAATAATATTCAGCATTTAGCAAAATTTTGGAAGGGCAAGAAAATGATTAAACGGTTTGGAAATAAATATATAAGAAAGATGACAAAAATAGTATAAAATAATACAATATGTTTTGTATTATTTAAATATTTGTTAGATTTTATTCTTATATTGTTCATTATCTAATTTCCCCTAGAATTATTATCTTTTCTTTGCATAATCTTTGTCAATTTACAGAATTTAATCAATCAATTCGTCTTTATGCGTTTTAAAATTAGGAGGAAAAAAAAAAAGAAAAGAAAAGAAAATGGGACCTCTAATCTGAAACATGGTAGAGGAAAAATATTATCGGTTGATATCAAGTCGTAAATACCGTAGTATAATACAAGTTATATACAAGAAGTATAATACAAGTAATTTAAATAAGAAAGACTATTGTTAGAAAGTATACTTAAAATTATATTTCACTGTTTATCAGAAGTAGAAAAAGATGCACAGAAATAAAGTTGATGCTCATGAAAAACATATTTTTTGAATATTAAAGTGATGTAAAAATAGTTTTTGTGTGATAATATGCTCTGCAGTTGGCAAGCAAAAAACATTATGATTTCGATTGATTTTTTTTTTTTTGTTAAAAATCTAATTAAAACACCGAAACCTTTTTTTTACATTGAACATGCATTACTCCAAAAATAACTATGTTCTAAATTTAATTGCTCAAGATTCAGCGTTATGCATGATTTACGCATGATGCATGTTACAATTTACAAATTCATGTCAGCAAAACATATCATGTTATGTTTGTTTTACATATGTTAAAACAAATGTCAGGTAATATAAATAATATTAAAGAATTTTTAGAATTCATAGAGAGCACTAAAAATGCAAACTTTAAATAAATTTAATTTAAATTTAAAAATCCTGCAAGTATAAAATGTCACACTAATGACAAATTCACTCGTTCATAAGATTGCTCGATGCAATCAATATCCTCATTTACAGCAATAAATTCGCTTTTTTAAAAATTCCCTTTCCCCTGCATTTTGCTTTATTTGGGGAAAGTCTCCTAACCTTGACCTTCAAAACCATTGTTTAGTACACATTTCTTTTTCTTGCCATAAATTCTTATCCAGTTTACAAGCTCTTGCGCAATTTTTAAAAGTGCTGAAAACTTCAAATTTAAGAAAAGCCATGCAAGTGTTTCGGGAATCTAAGCACTCATAAGTCAAGAAACGTAAGAGTGAAGAAACAGATCCCTTCTCAAAGTGCAAATTATTGGCACACTTTGGCATACATTTAAGGTTGGAAGAAAAAGGTAACAAAGAAGGAAAAAGAAAAAAACCACCCACAACGAAGCCTTTCTTTTTCTGTCTACATTTTCCATTAATATTTCTACAGCAAGAACACTTGTCAAAGATTTTTTCCGGGCTTTTCTAAATCCACTGAAGTGCTTAACATCTTTTTTAAACATAAAATCACTTTTTGAAGTTATAATATTATACTTTTGCTAATTTGAAAAAATCTGCTTGGTATTTTACTTGGTAAAAATACCAAGCAGATTTTTTAAATTATTTTTTAAAGTGTTCAAGAATTTTTTAAAGAATGTAAGCGAAAAATTAATGAGGAAGTATGTATTAAATTTTATGTATTTATTTTTAATTAATTATTTATCTTTATTTATTGATTTTTTTGACAGAAAAATTAATCGCTTCTTATTTTCAGAGATCGAAGTGCCATTTATGTTTTCTCTTGTGTTTTGTGTGTGTTTCTCTTGTTCTACAAATATTTATTTATTATGTTTAAAATGTTTCCAAAAAAAAAAGCATTCTCCATAAATATTGTTAATATTTCAAAGGGAAAATTTTTGTGGTGAACAAAATAGAAATGGAAGCAGAAACGATAAACGTAATATGGTTTTAGATTGTTCAAAATTTAAAAAAAATTGATGCAATATGAAATTATTTTAATATTAAATTATATTAAAATGTATATAAAAGTATCAACCAAGAAATTTAAGAGAAAAAAATGCTAGTGAGAACAGAGAAAAACAAATGGCATCCATTTTAGAAAAAAAAAATACAAAATTGATATTAATGGATAATTTATTCATTAAAAATAAATTGAAATTTTCTTTTCAATCATCGTCTTTTTTTAGATTTCTGGTTTAATAATAATTTAGTTTTAATATCTTTTGAGGGGTGCTTGTTTTACATATTCTTATATATGTGAATGACAGTTTTTTTATTATTAAGGTATTGCTTCAATTAAAGGAATAAACAAAGTATAAATTGTTTTCGTTGAGCTGCGAAGAAAAGAATTTCCTTTTGAAATAACTAAAAATTTAGAATTTTTATCAAATTTCTAAGAATGCTTTTTATATTTCTATAGGCTTCAGTCTCTCTCCAAAAAGTTCATGAAATAAGAAATAATATGAATCTCTTTCTAAAATTATTTGAAATCTAATTTTGAAAATCGTCAAACCAAACAAGAAATAATAATAATAAAATGAAATGAAAAAATAACTTTATGGAGCAAAACTGATTATCATTTTTGCGAAATTACTAAGTTTATAAATTATTATAAGCGCTTGAATAATTCAATTAATCATTTCAGAAGCAAATGCCGAAAAAAAAATTAAAAGAATAAACTTTAATGTTTTTACTCTTAATTTTTTAAAACTTTAACATCTAGGAAGTAATCAAGCAATCATAGTTTTGATAAAAATATTCAAAGATGAAGATATTGGAATCTTCAAGTCTTCTTCATGAATGCTATTTATTCAATTTCTACTAGTAACTTTTGATTATCAGTTTGATCTTTCAGAAAATTAGCTGTATTTCATATCAACCTTGTGTAAAATATTTGACACACATTTAAAGTGCATAGTTTTAAAAGTTTCATGTCTAATCTGTCTTTCATGCTTAGGTGTGTTATAATCTGTACTAAAATAAATGGTTTGAGCTAAAAGCAGACTAAAATAAGGCATAAGTGACTAACAACAGCATGTTAGCTGATTTGCAAAATAATAATAAAACTAATAAAAATTGTGTGACCTCAATTAACAATATAGATCTAATTTTTCGTTATAGTTTGTCTATTTTTATAATAAAGCTCAATGTGTGTGTGGACACTCTACGGGCTAGACCATTGGACCTACAGCTACCAAATTTGGTACATGTATACCTTGGAGGTCCGGAATGTGCACCTCGGAACCCTTTTTTCGAGTTTTTAATTAGAATTTGAATTAATTAAAATTTAAGCAAAATTTCGACGTTTTTCCGCAATCCCTTCCGAAAATATTATCGAACAAACGTGATTTTTACATCAATTCAAAGATTAAAAAATTAGCCGTCTAATGGTATCAGTGTTTTAAATGTATAACTCAAGCTTCTATTTTTAACGAATTTTTAAAGAAATATTTTAACCATGTTTTTTAGCACGTGACTGGATAAAATAAAATAAAACAATGCCGGAAGTTCAAATAAAAAAACAACAACTATCATCGCAAATCAAATCTAAAGATATGCAACTTTTAGCACTTGACTGGATAAAATAAAAAAATATATAAATGTGATATTTTCTAAAAAAATAAATGCAAAGCAAAGGTTTCTATGATCGTTTGCAATATCTATATCATTAATTGCATAAATTATCTGTATTTACAGTAAACCTGATTGAATTTAGACAGGATATGCATTGAAATCCCGACCTAATGGCATATTTCTATAATCGTTTGCAATATCTCTATCATTAATTCAATAATTTTTTCCCTTTTTCGCTTTCTTTAAAAAACATATTTAACATTTTGGCAATATCACCGAAAAAAACCTTTTTAATATTTTGGAAGCATAATCGATAAATTATTAGAGCATTAAACTCAAAAAGTTTTTACGAATAAAGTTATCGACTTTTTAACTACTAATAGCTAAATCTTTTAACTTTAACTATTTCTTAAAATTTGGCTAATGAATATGTGATTTAATTGAAAATTTTAGAACACATTACTCATGGCGAACCAGCTGGTCGATAAAGACGGCTAGTTTATAAATACGATAAAAGAAGCAAAGCGTCTATAGCGATGGAAAAGATTTAAATAACAAAATATATGAAAAGGGAAGAACAACATGATGTACAAAAATTGGTAACTCCGTCACACCAGGATTACTTATGATTCAAAACCTTGATAATAACTGCATATTAAAAGCAATGTTATGTTTTATGAATAATACAAATAAAAGCTAAACTTTGAATAAAAGTGTTTTATTATCTATATAATACAAATAAAAGCGGAATTTTGTATAAAAGCAATGTTATGCGATATACATAATACAATAAAAATGAAATTTTGTAGTTTATGCCCAAACAGAACGTTTTATTTAGTCTAACAACAGAAAAAATATAATTGACTGATTTAATTTAACGAATAAATAGGTTTAAATTCCATTCTAAGGAATTCCAAAGAAAAGTATTCTTGCAAGTATATTAAAGTTAATTTTAAATAATTATTTATAATTTTTTTAAAAGACTACTCAAAAAAATCAGATCAGTATCAATAGGATGGTTATTTTCTTAAATATACTAAAATGTAAAATTTGTTTTTGTGCTAGATAATGTTCCAAAGTTTTCCTGGGAGATGGGGAGGGAAAGCCAAACATTTTATAATTTCTGATTCATTGTGATTAAGATTTTTATAAAACTGATGAAAGTTGATCATTCTTATTCATGAAAATATATCCAACTCCATATTTGATGATTATGTACCAACGCTCTAATGAAAGTCAAAAACAACACACATTTCTTTAATTGTGAATATAGATAATTTTATATTAAAAATATTTCTCAGTGAAGAAATAGGATGTATATAGTATTTTTTATATTGTAAAGAATATAAATGTGAAATTAGCGAAAAGAAATACATTTTGTATTAAAAAATTCCATCGTAATTGTACAAATAGTTTAGCTCTAGTTACTCTAATTTAATTAATTAATACTTTGTTTTTAAATGCTCATTCTGTTTTTTAAATAAAAAATTAATCATAGTTTTTCGCAATTTCGGGACATAAGAATACACAAAGAAAACTAATTCTGTCCTAAAAGGAATAAACAGCGTAGTTTTGCATAATATATTTTATGATTTTTAAGAAATAGTTGTGTGTGAACTGAAATAAATACCCACTCTTAAATAATTTCTATTTTCATTTCTTTCACACTGCGTAGTAAGGAGTTAATAGTAACTGCGTTTCAAGGATTTTCATTAATAAGCTTTTGTTTATTTAAATTTTTTTGTTTATATTTAAATGAATTCGGAAGCTACAGAAGAAAACAATTCACTGAAAAATTCTGCATCTCGGATTTCTTCATTTCAATTAAATTAATGAAAAATTGCCATATTTTTAATTGCTTTGAAGATGAAAATAGCTATGAATCTTACGTGTAGGAGGAATGGTCATAAGCTTTTCTTTTTTTATTAGTAAAAAATCCCACTTAAAATTACTCCCCACGGTCTTGAAAACCGCATGAAATCACTAAAATGTCAGTTTCATTCTTCGGGCAATCTGTTAAAAGTATCATCAGCTGACATTTCAAGGAATCAACAATTATTTCGTAGGTTGGACGCAAGCAGAAAACTGATCTAAATAGCCTTTGCACTCCGCTCTCCGCCAAAAACCGTGTAGGTGGCCGAAATACAGAAATGCGGAGAACAGACAGTAAAATCGATTTCTTTCCTTGCGGTAAAATTCACAAAAGTAATGCTTTCAGTGTATGTAAATAAACTGCTCGCATCGTTGACAGATTAGGTAAATTTACTAAGCCATTTAAAACTTTTCTGAGAATAAAGATTCAGTCATTCTATTTTTACATAATGACGATAATACATTTGAAATTGCTAAGAAAGATATATTATTTTTTCCACAATTCAACCTACGTCAGTTTCAACAAGTATTTTCTAATACGGACTAGAAGTTACCGAAGATATATACATTTTATATCTTGTTTCAAGCTGTTCCGTTTTGATATCAACTTCAGATGTTTGACATATTAACTTATTTGGTGATATTTACAATTCTTAGTTACCCTAAAAAGTTTAACTCCAAACTATAACGAAATGACTTTTGAATATGTTTTTATTAAATTTATTATTTTAATTAAAAATTCCAAAAAATAATGTCAAATTAAAGCAATCGTAAAAGAAAATTTCCAATAAGGAAAATCATATGCAGATATAAAGTTTTTTTTAAAAAAAATTTGAAATATCTTAGCTTGATTGGTATATCTTCAAACCTTGTAGATGCATAACAATAATGTGTATATAAAAATATAATAACGCCACAATGCGCACGTGGCAGTATTAATTATATTTATAAACATAGTTACTAAACAAATGAAAAGTATTGATATGAAACACATTAAAAATGTTTTAAAAATTAATTTGATAAAAAAAAGATTGTATTGAAATAATATATTATTACTGAGAAGCTTAGTTTTTTAAATTTTAGAATGCTGTAAAACTAAATTTTGTGGAAACATATGTTTTAACGATGTCGAGAAAAAAATTTAATGTTTCAAATAATTTTTAATTATAAATTTTTGAAAGATAAATACATGATGAATTCGGCTACTCTGGTTCCAAATATCTACTCTTTAGAATTCTTTAAATGATTTCTATTTTCATCATTCATGTTTCAGTTTATAGACAGTGGCCTATAAATCAGGTTGTTATCTGCAAATCAAAGACTAGATTATGAGAATTATCATTTTAATAACAAATTTCTTTTGTAATTAGAATAGATACAGGAACTTAAATATATTTGTTCATACGTCGTGTCTTTTACATTTTATGCTACTGCTTATAGAAATCATTTCGTTTAGCAATGTTTTAAAAGATAATGATTTAGAAAGCTCCGGCTGTAATAGACTTTTATTCCTATAACCGTATCCAGTCAAAGGGATACACATTCAACACACGTGAGCCATGAGGAAACCCCAGAAAGACAAACTCGTGAAATGCGTCTGAAGATGAGTAAACTCTGGTGAAAGCCCCGAGTCCAATGTCATAACAGTTCCGCAGCACGTTGTCTCGTCTTCCGCGGCTTGTTGCAGCCGAGTTTTGATGGAAGCAAGCCAAAGAGGACATCAGCGAGACAGTAAAAACGCGTCTTTTCAACTATCTGTCTCATCTCATCTGCAACAGGGCATTGCTGCTGCGAGTGAACAAAGAAAAGGGAAGATGATAAAAATAAAATGGCGTCACTCTACTCCCCAGCTATTGAAATTTTATTTTCTTTCATGTCTTTATCTTATTATACCTCTCATAATTCTCACTTCTGTGGTCGCATACTTTTTCCCTTTTTGGCCACCACGTGTTTTCAATATTTTTTTTATATAAATAGTTCAGGTGTGTCAAATACAGGAGAATTTCAACTCAAGTTCTGTAGGGAAAAAAAACTAATAATATTAATGATATTTAAGAAGAATGATGAACAAAATCAGCCATTTAATCCTTCCTGAGAAGGAAAATTTTATACAAGAAATATTCTCGATTCTAACGATAAAATGTCTTATGTTTCAAACTGAAAATATGCAAGAAACAAAAGTAATAAAGTTAAATATAATCGAAAAATAACTAGGCAAAGGATTTTCAGAATTACAACGACGATGAGGATGTTTCTTTCACAGCGTTTGTTATGAATAATAAAAGTTAGAGCCAAGATTTTAATGTCGGAATAATGCAGCAAAGTCTCTAATGGAAATATACAGGTTCTAATTTTTTCAAAAAGACACATGAGAGCTAATAAAATAATGCTTTAGTTCCTCTTGAATCACAAAGGACCGCTTGTCTTCGAATTTCTAAATTAAGGCAGTAAGGTGACTTATTCAATGGTATCATAAAATATTAGCGAAGCTATAAAAGACAATAAAATTGAAGTTTTCTGGCAAACTTTCTCATAATGGCATTCTTCTGCGAGACAATGCTAGATCGTATAAGAAAACTCAACAATTACAAGAGTTAAAAAAGAAAATCTAGTGCCACCAGTTCCCATAATACAAACATGCTCCTTATGATTCCTAAATATTCGATAGTTTCAAAAACATTCTTGACAATTTTTCAATCGAAAGATGAAGCCAAAGAGTGCATGCGTACTTAATCCAAGCAGTATCCAAAGAATTTTTACAAGCATGGCATTTTGCCACTAGTTTTGGATTGAAATAAATGTCAAAACAAATGTGGACAATACTTTTGAGCTTCGTAGAATGTTTTTTGTCTCGTTACTTATTTACTGTATTTTGTATCTTGGATAATTTTTTTCTTTATTTTGCGCATTTTGAGTAAAATGATTTTATGAACTGATAACATTATTTAAAGATGGAATCAAGTAAAATTATTTTGCAATTTTTCCTCATGAAAAATGCATTAAACACCGATATGCTACAAGAATTAATAGTATATGGTACATTTATATATTAAAATTTCTTAGTTTATAACAAAGCAGAAATACAGATGCCGTTTGAAGAAGTTTACAAAAGTTTGTTACAGTCATAAATAATTATTGAAAATTGATATTGATTATTTAACTATTAGTGATAATTTTCAACCGTTATCTTCAAAAAATTATCGATTCAAAATATTAAATTTTAACTATGTTTATTCATCTGATTAAGCTGATTATAATCTTTTATAGGATACGATGTAACCAAGACGTATCTTTGGATGATTGGATTTAGCGCTGTGACCAAATGCGATCGAATATCTTTTCAACTCAATATAGCAAATAAAGAGAAGGGTACAAGTCTTGGACTCTATTGTAAAGTTTAAAAATTTAAGAGAGATATTTTCTTTTTTTATTGGCCTCAATAAATGCTAAGAAAAATAATTATAACTGATAAAAATTCGATCTGGAGATTTTTATTAATCCTAACTTTCTAAACCTCCAATACCATTGAAGGATTTTTTTTTGAAATTATATTGCCTGGCTTTAACCTTCAATAAAAAATAAAATACAGTGGTACATAAAAAATACAGAGGATAAAATTTGGTATATGATTTTATCATCGAATTTTAATATATGAATTAAATTTTGGGCCGTATCCCAAGGAAATTGAACCTGCTGACCAGCTAATCGTTAATAAGTTGTCACTTTTAATCAAAAACACAATGAAATTTGATATGTGATCTTGACATCAAAATTCATTAATACTTGGAAGAAACGAAGGTATCTCAAATGCCATATTGTGTTAGTATCTCAAAGATTTACGTTAGTATCCTTAAGAGATATATTAGTATTCGTGGGAGAGACCATTTCCTCTGTTTGGTTTTCATGACTCTAAATCATTAGATTTGCAAAATCTTAAAAAAATAAAATCTACACCAAAATTCCGGTCTTCTATCTTCTAAAGCTATTCCTATATATAATTTTGGAATGGCATTTTCAAAATCTTTAAAAATTATTTGAAGTGCGATATCAACAAAAACACATTATTTAACACAATTACTAAAAGTTTTCGTGCTGCCATCTACTGTAAATATTTTTTAATAAAATTGAGGATCGAAATAAATTAAGTTTCTATAAATAATGCGAAAAGGAACGAAAGAATAAAAAAAATTCTTCGAATAAATTGCTTAAAAATAAGGCCGTGAAATTTAAATTTAAACGAGGTGTTTGAAATTAAACATGTACTTTTTAAGTCGAATGAAGGAACGTTCCTTTCTTTTTTAAAAGAATGAAAGATTTTATAACTAGATTTTTGTTGTGGTTCTTGATATTTACGAAAGAAATTATGTAATTCGTTTGCAGTTACAAAATCTGCTTTTTTTCTTGTCTGCAGCCTACTTAAATCTTTATTTACTTCTTACATTCTTGTTTAAAGGAAAAAAGACAAGAAATTCAAAACCACGAATTCTTTGTCGGTCTAGAAGTTCATGTATAAAAAGTAGCTTCGTACCGACAACAGTTTCTTTGCCAGCGACAGAGAAAAACTGCTCTCACCATGTCTGAAAAAAATTACCAGAATGATTGGAGGGAAGGAACAGTAGGACCTTTTTTTTTTTCTTCCCTTCTTTTCTTTTCTCCTGTTACCAAGACAACTAGCAATAATCATGTCTAGTTGTCTTGGTAACAGGACAATATAACTAGAGATAAACATTTCAGTGTCAACCTTTCCATGGGTTTTCACTTAAGAAAACTTAAGAGATTTCACTGGATAGGCTAATGAACAGTGATAACAAATTATAGTGCAAATATTTTGAATATTCAAAATTGTAAAAAAGGAATTTTATTTATTTGTTTCATAAATCATTAATTTTTTTTGGTAAAATTATTTAATTGGAACTGACTACAAAAAATCTGGAGTTAAATTTTCACTTAAAAATATTTCTTTCTCTAAATAATCGCAACATTTTTTTTTTTTAATTTATTTCTAAAATAAAAGATAATACGGGCTCATAGAAGAAAAGCCATCGCTCGTAGAGCTATTAAGAGGGTAAGAAATACCTAGGGTAAGGAAGAAAATATAATGTAATAGTGATATTTTGAAATGATTTTCCTTTAATAAGTTCAGATAAAAACCGAGAAAAAAAAAGAGATTCTTCATCAATTTAAAATTCAAAAAATAATCTTCAACTATTACGAAGAAAGACAATTTTTAGAATTAATATAGACTTTTCAACAATAAATTTCAGTAAAAAAAGCAATTCATTTTATTCATGAAATTTGTGTCTTTTAATTTTCTATTGATATTTTTTTGTGACATGTTAGATAAAATTATGATTTATTTATAAATAATAATTAATTTATTTATAAATAAATAATAAATTTAATAAAATTTAATTAAATAAAAATTTAAGCGTATAATTTAAAAGTATGACGAGCATTTAAAATTTAATCGTCAGTTTAGTTAATATAAAAACTATTAAATGCATATTTACATTTTGTTTAAATATCTTCACGTCTTGTACAGCTTTGGTATTTGCTTAGTTTCAATTATTTGTTATTTGTTATAAATTAATTTTGAGTTTATTTCAATGTCTACTTTATTTTAAAATTATTATTCTATTCATTGACTCAAAATTCACACAAAGCGATTAACAAACCCTAACATAAAGCAGCTCATTTAATTTGTTGAGATTTTGCACTGGATGTATAAAAATCATTCTTAGATTTCCATCTTCCTTGTAAGTTAAAGTATTTTGCAATGAAAATTTAAATTAAAATAAAATACAAAAGAAAGGTTAGCAGGTTTGACTGACTAAACGTTTTTCATGTTCTGTTTTATAGAGAGAGTAAATTTGAAATATAATGAGATTGTATCTAAAATAGACAAAAATTCTCAGTATATAAACTGATTATCAAAAATAACGTATAGTTAATAACTATTTCAGGAATTATGGAACATATTGGAGAAAGGATAGATTCTCATCAGAATACACCTATTGTTGATACACTGAAGTTTCCAAGTCCAAACTTCCCTTATGGTATAGAATATGTAGATTTTATGTATCATAAAATAATATGAAAAAATTTATGTATCATAGAATTCGAAGATTTTGTGTTTTGGATATGTAGATACAATCAAAAGTTAATGCGAATATAATGATTTTCTTTAATTCATCAAATATTTTTCATGTTTCGGAGTAAGAATGCAAATATGCAATCGAAACTTAAAACTTTTCTACCAGTTTAAATTGAATTTTTTGAATATATTATAGTATTCTATTGTCAAAAAGGAAGTAAGTCAAAATATACTTTACTATTTAGATGCTGGTGAACATTGTCACAATTGACTGATTGTACTTATAGAAGGATTTCAAAATTACTTTTTATAATTTGAAAAATTCGTAATAAATTTTAAAGAGTTGGGCTAAATAACATTTGCATAACTAACTTTGAAAATTATAATTTTCATCCGAAATTCGAAGACCATTCTTCTAATTTTCAGGATCAATATGTATTATTTATTTTTTAATTTCATGATAAAATTGAATGGTCCTATAAATTCTTTTTTTATTTAATTTATTTTATAATTTTAAGTGTTATAATTATTGTGGTATTATAATTAAAGGTTAACAAGCAGAACCATCGCACAAGTAAAAATAGTGTAGAATATAGTATGGAACATTATTTAGTAAAATAAAATTACGTGGGTTTAATTGATTTAAAAAATAAACGAAATTTCCTATCTAAATAGAACTGCAAGCAGAAAAGAAATTCCGATACAAATTCTCCATTTTGGAATCTGAAATAATACCTTTAAAATTATAAAATAAACTAATTTTTATTTCTTATCCTGTTCTAATTTTTCACACGACATAACTGAAAACATGTAGAAACTTATAAAATTGTGAGTACTTTTATCTATTAAAAATTATATATGGAAGCATATAAAAATTTATATTAAAACAATGGATCAATAAAAGCATCACTGAATTCTTCTAATTTCAGTTTCTGTGTTGATTCGAAAGCTTCTCGAATGATACGTATATTGTTATTTACAGCCAAGTCGTTCCAAGCACTTTACTGTAAATTTCACGGGGCGTCAGCTGGCAACTATCAGTAGACAATTTATAAGGCACCGAAGGACCCATTTGAGCAACTCTCATCACAGACATCTTGGCGACAGTACTTCTATGTGAAGTCTTCCGCCTGTTTTCAACGCTATAGAATCATCAGAATGGCACCAGCCAGTTAATGCATGCTAGTGATGTCAATATCAATCAGGTTGGAAGACCCCCACTCCGCCGTAAATGCCAGGATGGCACTCAACCCTCAATGGAACGCTATCTACATTTGGAAGTGGCGTACTTCTAGAGATGACTGTAGTACTCTAAAAGCGACTGAACAAAAAATATTTTGAGATATTTTGGGCTTTTGAACCCATTGAAGAAAAGTGTTAGAAAGTATTTTTGGAAATAAGCAATCTTCACTCATTTTAAGAAGATGAAGGTGATCATAAAAGTATATGATCAACTTCAAATACTACACCAACAGCTTAGGGCAAAATGAATTTGGGTATGGAACATAAGATTTGTAGAATTTTCCGCCATTATGTTACACTAGACAACTGCTCACTATTTTTAGTCCTCGTTATTAATTTAATAACTAATTATAAAGCTTTAAAATAATTAATTCAATTTCAAATAAACAATATGATATACATTTTATCAACAAAATTCATTAAATAATTGTATTTGATTATATAAGAGGCTTTTATACACTACAGAATCATTAAAAAAAGTATAACTTTAATTGGAATGAATTGAAAAAAATTTAATATTCGATTGCAATTAAAAAAAGGACTAGAAAGCACAGAATACTATTAATTCTATGTTTATCTGTTATCTTTATTTTATTCTGGAAAAAAAAGAACATTATAAGCATCATCTGTGTAAAATGTATTACTTTTTCCGTAAGCTATAGTCACAAAGTAATTCCGGATGTAAAAACAAGGGGGGGGGGGAATGCCATGTGGCTTTAAATTTTGAACTTAAAATTCGTATTGATTTTCAGTGGAAAATGAAATAATAACTGTGTCAAATAAGAGAGAAAATATGAAAAACAATTTTCTGATTTTTTGGCAGTTAAAAAAAATTGAATAACAAATTTTCTGTTCAGAAAAAAAATTTTTTTTTAAACAGAAGTAAATAAAAAATAGGAATATCAAAATTTGTAATTAAAATATATATCTTATATATATATTGTGTATTTTGTATAGCAGATAGAATAAAAATATCAATCATAAAATATTCTTATATAATTCGAAGTAAAAAAGTAGTTCAAAGTCAATTAAAACATAGATTAATTGCTTTGTTAATTAAAGTCATAATTTTCATGTCCTCAAAAAGTAATTAAAATAAAAATTCAATAAAATTGCTTTTTATTTTGCAACTTTTTAGACCTTTATCGAGTTACTTTATTTTTATTTACTTTCTTCTAAATTTTTTTATTAATTACCTTTCTGCTTTTGTGCAACTTTTTACTATACCAAATCTATTGTGTGTTTTTAAATGATTTATAATTTTTTTATAAAAAAGACGTATATCGAGCATTTCAAAATTTTTTGATTTGATGTACAAAAACTATTTCATTTGTTTAAGAATTATGAAACACCATCAGTGAAAAGTTTTCTTATTTAAAGATCCTTTGAAAAATATGCAAGAAAATAATAAGCATAAGCATAAATAAGTGCAAACAATACAGATACTTCGTAAGATCTTAATACATTTTGCATTCATTTTAAGAAAATAGAATTTTATTTACATTTTACCTCTTTAATTTAGTTAAGTCAAAAATTCAGAATACGCACGTTTGATAATGAATCATGTATCAAAGAAATGAATAAACTTAAGTGAAAGGAACATTCTAACCAAGACAGAAAGAAATAAAGACTTGTAAAAATATAACACTTTATTACTCGTACTTTCAGAACATTTTATAAAGTATAAAAGCTACTATCCAAATATTTTACGAAAATATTTCAAATTGTCTTTGAATTCAGTAGTTTCATAGAAGGAAAAGATTAACATTTATATCTTTACTTTTGCGAAACTATGAAAAAAGAAATACTTTTATGCGAAATATGAAAAATATATAGCACGCGCAGTAACTTAAAAAACAATTCCATCCGAAAAACATTTAAATCTACAAAAAACATTAAATTATTCAGATGACAGCCTGTACTTGCTACTTACTATATAAAAGCGCATTGCATTATTTTTCAAAATGTTTAATCTGATAGACTCATAATTTTTTCCCCAAAATGCTCTAAATTTTAATGCTGTGTGGAGCACGAGAATTGTTGTACAAATTATTTAATGAAAGCAAATAATAAAAATTACTATGTAAAATAATACCTTTAGATAAACATAAATTTTATGAAGAAATTTAATTATTTTTGCATTATATAGGATTAAAATCAAATCTGTCGCTAACATTTATATTTAGTTAATAATATCATTGTTTTTGTCTGATTCTGGGGAGCATGTCTATGCCTCTACCATTCTGCTAACGTTCTCCCAGGGCCGAGGAAAAGCGATATTTTTAGATAGAAAGTCAGTTTCATTTTGGTGTTGAAGCCAGGTATCTGAATCCTCACCCTGGCTGTTGTTTACGAGTACAAAACAATCCTTTAAATCTGTGTGTTTCATTGCTCAAGGATTTAAGTTTCCCGTTTTCATTAGATGATATTTATTGCTTTTGCATACACTGTTTCTTTTTCTAAGTGGAGAAAAGATATATTGCGCATAAATTGGTGTAATCATTTTTGCATTCAATTAGTTTCAGGCTTAAGTTCAAATCTGTTTATACAAATGAATTAATATTGATAAACAAATGCATTTCTTATTTCTTTTTCATAAGAAAATATGAGAAGGACATTTATACTAAAAATGTTCTCAGATTTTTTTTTCTTTACAGTTTTAGTTTATGTTTTGAATTGCATGAAAAATGAATGTAATATAGAGTGAATCGCAGAACATATAAAATATAAAAACAAAAAGAAACTAAAAGGCCAAAATGTTCGTCAATTGCTCCATAAAATGAAGTAAGATCATGCTGAGGATTTAAAAAAAATTGAATTCTGTAATAATTCATTTTCTGAATATTGCCAATGCTCAAATTTATAAAAGATAAAGAGAGCTCCAAAGGTATTATGATCTCAAGAATGAATCCTTGAGAATTATTGAAAGCATTTGACAAGGGCAGCTCATATTTGAATAGCTTGCATTTCTAAAACTTATTGAGGTAGCACGACTAAGTGAGATTTCAATCATATTCAATCATTTCATACTTAACATTTCATGAAAATTTAGTTTAGAAATTATTTTGTTTACCTTTAGAGATAATACTCACTCTGAGGGGAATTAGCCATAAAGTTAACTATATAACTATATTTAATGAAGTATGAAACTGCATTAATTTCATAATTCGTCGAAAAAAGGTTATATTGAAAAATAATAAACACAGCGTTTAGTATTCCTGTATTCAACAACTAGATTTTTCATTTGCCTCATTAAACAATTTAAATTACAATGCAAACTTTCACTTTTTTACTTCTTTAATAGTGTATCAATTTTTGGGAGAATGCAATAAAAACAAACTAATATCACAAGCTAGTGAATTTATGCAAAAAACTTTTAATGTGTATTAAAAGCTAACAAGTTCATGTGTAAAGTTGCTAATTCTTTGAAAATGATTATTTTTATTTCAAGAAAATACAGAATATCCAAAACACTTAATATATTTGAATGCTTTTGTTATAGTTTATTCAATTTAGTTTGAAAATGTTTTATAGTTATTCCAGCTGAAAATATTATTAGAAGATAATTTTTAGATTGGCACTTTGATGAGTAGAAACTTTTCTATATAAAAAGTTAACATTATATATAAAAAAATTAACATTATATATAAAAAAATTAACGTTATATTTAAAAAAATTAACATTATATATAAAAAATTAACATTATATATAAAAAAATTAACATTATATTTAAAAAAATTAACATTATATAAATAAAAATGTTTTCCTAATTAGTAGTATAAATGAATATTACCAAGTTAAAAAGTTAATGCCAGTTTAAATTTTTTCAAATAATTTTGGAATTTAAACTAATACAAAATATTACAGATTTAATCAATGGGTTGGATTCGAAATTCGAATTTACAAGAACTGCTCATGTTTTTAAATGATTTAACACATGCATATATGTCACTATAAATGCCATTGATTGAGAATTTACTCCCTTTGCAAATATCACAATCTTTAAATAGAAATTTTGTGAGGAAAAAACTGCTTTGCAATGTGCGCATTGAAAACTTTATGAAATTACATTTATACTATAAACAATTTTTTTGGTCATTAATTAAACCTGTTTCACAAAACTTTCATTGCAAACGCATGCATAACAATTCATGACGCACAATTGATTCATTACACTTGTGCTTTGAAATTGTAATGCAGATGCATTTTTTTCTGCCGTTTTCCTTAATTATTGCCCCATACTTAAAATGCATGGCTGTAATCTCAAAAACAATGGATTTCTATCTTAATTTCATCAATTGAGTTTCTATCTTAATGTGTACAAGAATTTGAATTGCAAGATGAAACTAAAAATTAAATGAGCCTTCGAGGTCTATCCATTAATTTTTGATGGTATATAATTTTAAAACATAATTGTTTTAAAAATCCGAACTATATGCCAATGAAATTTTTTTTATTAATATATAAAATTTTTAAGAGATAATATCCAGTTAATAAACGTAGGATTTAAATACGCACGTATATAGCGTATTCACAGAAATGGACCAAATTTCAACATATTTTTACAAAGAAACAGAATATAATAATAATTATTATATTATATTTTTTCATTAGCTTTGACTCAGAATTGAATTGGAACAGCGGACTAATTATGAATAAAATCGGGTATGCCTCACCATTTTGAGGAGCCTGATACAAAATCGCTACAGTTTTTTCTGTAAAATTATATCCACCTAACTTATTGAATGTTTATGTTACCGGATCATATTTAGAAAATAAACTATTAGATAGGCAATGACCCTCTTTGATGGACATAAAAGAAAATTTGTTACACTTCTACAAATTTGACGACAGAATCATATATTAAATATCAATATTCATCTAGATTGTTCAGTTTTCGAGTTTATATATGGTAGATGATGTAAATAACAAAATTCCCTCAAAAATATATTTAAATTTAAAAAGAACTTGTAGTCAATTGTTCGTATTACAATAATTTTTTGGGTATATTTTATATGCGAGAAAATATGCATGAACTTAAAGCTAAAAACTAATATATTTTTGCTGTAAATACATCAGTGGTAATACAGCAAAATAATTCTGTTTCATTGGAAAAAAATATATCAATCCCTCATAATAGAAGAATATCGTTATATCAAAAAATGAAGCTTCACTATAAAAAAAAACTAGAATATGTTCAAGGTATATCCAAGAATTTCCGATAGAATTTCAAAGACCTGTAGACAGATGGATACATATTAGTGTTTTAAGATACTTCTGCATTAACGATGAAATGAATCATAATCAATTTTTTTTTCATTTGATACCAGACATCTCCAAATTGTTATATGCACTTACCAATATTTTGTTATACTGTTTTATGGTGTGATTCACCATGGATTCATGAATTCTTAAAGCAAGGGTGATCACAGTGATCTTGAGAGAGATTCTTAATCTTAGCCTGAAGTCTACCAACCGGAGTCTAGTGACTATCACATATTCCTCATGTATACAATTAAAGTTTGGTGGCAGTTAAATCGTTCGGAATCTAAAGTCTTCACTTTTTTTAAAAATTTGGAATTTTGGAGGAAGAAAGTTTTTGAGTGCTGAAGATTACACCAGATTCATTGTAATCCTCAATATTTAATCACGGCTCAAAATTACTTCGTCCATTAAAAAACAATTCTGTTATAGTCAATCCAATTTATCTAAATACGGAAGTAGGAAAATAGTATTAAGACACTTATTTAAAGCAAGCTGATACAGCATTATTAATTAATCAACATAGAAAACAAATGTTATTTATATATTAAATGTGTATTCATTTTAAATGCCATAATAATTATTCTCAAATCCGTTACATTCTTCTGTGGAAAAACTTATGACAGCACGAAAGAAATAGATCTCATCGTGCGAGAAGAAAAGTATTTCCTTTTTAAAGCAACTACTTAATAATCTAAAATTACTCACTCAATATTCAAATAAATTTTTAAAATATATTTTTCTCATATAATATGCTCTAAATAAGTTATCAGTATACCGGTTTCTACGAAAGAAGCTGAAAGTAGAGTTGAAGAAAAATATTTACGGAACGATTTCGAAATGCTCATTTAAGTAAGAGAGGGAGGTTTCTTGTCAAAAGATTCATTATTCTTCTTTGGTTGTGGCATGTGTTCGGCCTAGTCTTAGTAAACTGGCGTCTAGTACCTCACATACAGCGTGTAGAGAAACTTATGAGCCCGACATTTTCTTCGCTTCTCGCCCAATTATGGGTTGTGGCGGAATTGTGTTTACAAGTTTTCAGTGTCGGATGTTGCAGTTGTCAGGTGTGGTGTGTGGTACGCGTGACGACCCGTACCACGAGACGACGTTTCGGCGCAGAGAATGATGCTGTCAGACTCGTGTTGAGTTACGGTTTTTATTTGGTTTGTCGCCAGCTACTGTTTCTTCGACCCATGAGACGTTCATCACTCCAGATTAAAGTATCCATCGCCAGTTTTCTAGGGGAAACACCTCTTGGAATTTTGAATCGACTGATGAGTAACGGCCTGCTCTTTTTTGTTGATGTCTACAGTTAGTGTTAAGGGAAATGAGACAAGTTGTGGCATTGGTTATTAGACTAATTTCTAAAAATCGTTTATTTAGTCTCATGTATTTTGAGTTTGTCACTATTGAAGAATTTATTACTTTAGGTTCTTTGATTACATAACTTCGTTTTGCTTATTATTTCGATCGAATTGAAGGACTGGTTTTTTTTTCAGTTGGTTTCTTTCACTGAATGTATCCTACAGAACATGGATTAAAATAATTTAGGATTTAATGAATTATTTTTAGAAATTATCAAAATTCGATTTTGATTTTTTATAAGCTAATATTTAACTAACAGATATTTTCACACAAAGAAAATTTTCGCGAGAACAATTTTTTTTTTCTTCTGCCCGAATGTTTAAATATTTGGTTCAGTTGCTGAAATTGAAGACTCAACGTTATATTTACGTAACAGTAAAGATTATTTATTGATGTGACATAATTTGCAATACCCAGTTATACGCAATATTTGATTTTGAAACGCCATATTCTTGAGTTTTTAGTTTATCATTATTGACAATTAATACAAAAGTATTGTAAAATTTAATAACTTTTGTAATGACGTGATATAAACAGATTAGTTTTGTAAAATAAACAAAAACCTGAAGGAGCTATGAATCCATATCGTTTATGATATTTATAAAAATAAAGACAGAAAACTTTTCCACTAAAAACATTTAATTTTTATCTTAGTTTTTAAAGTACCAATAATAGAGAATACATACTATATAAATGCCACATTCAGTTATTGAAAAAAAAATGCTTATTAGTTGTTATTCTAAAAACATATATCGACCATATATGGTCAAAATATGCATATAAATCATGTTGGTATAAGCAACAATGAGAATGAGAAAGTGTTCCATAGTAATTCTCGGTCAATAATTTTCAATTCCCTATAGTGGCGTTTCAATTTTTTTTCAATCTAATTTTTAAGTGAATATGTTCCAACGTAAAATTACTATGCTATTGAAGAAGAAAAAATACTATCCTTTAATACTTATTCATCATTACAAACTTTGCATTATTTGAGTTAAGAAATAAGGATAAGACAACAGAATATTTATGTCATCTTAAAATATGATTTTTTTAATGTTTTGAATAAAATCCAGACAATTATTTCATATTTTATTGGAGAGTTTCATTTTATCAAACTTATAGGGGGATTTTAGATTTTAAATTTGTAAATTGCGCATTAAGATCTTTTTAAACGCAAGATTATCTTTTAAATGCGGAAGTAGGGAACTTGAGATAATGGGATGATTGCGCTGTCGACTATAGCAATTGTATTTATTTGCGTAGGTTTGCATACTAGTTAATAAAACGTTAATTGCATCAAATAGTGATTATATAATATGTTTTGCTGATAAAATAATCTATGTTAGGGGAACGTCACCTTGAGAAGCAATTTATGGGGTTATAGAAAAAACAGGTACAGTAAAGTGACAAAATATAGAAAACAGGAGATAAAAATGTCCCATGAAGTAAAGTGTCATTAATTTCTTTTCATTGAATTTCTTCAAATTTCATACAGAATGTTACTTAAAAAAAAAATCAAGATTTTCAGAAAAATGTGTCGGTATATATATAAAAAAACGAAGAAAGAAATATTTCACCAAATTTAATTTTGAAAGACAGAATAATTTAATCTAGTTTTTTACTTCATCAGTTGCTTTAAACTTATCATCAAAGAAATCTTGCAGTATATTTAATCTCATAGCATAACTGAGTAACAAAATTGTGTAGATAGATAACAGAAAGAAAAATGAATGATTGATTAAAAATTTACACGATTCTCATAATATATTAGGATATAATCTTTAGCTAGACTTAGTAAGGAATTATTACACAAATTACTTCAGTGTGAATTATTCAATAGAAAAATAAATCCGAATATTTTGAAGAATTGTCTTCATGACTGGTCTTTAAAATATTTTAAGAATTTTTTGAACCCTTTCATTTAACGATTTTGCTTTCTTTTATCAAGTAATTAAGAGAAGCGTTGTTGTTTCAAGGTCTTTCTTAATAAAATTACTTGCTAAATGCATATATTTTCTTATAAAAATAAAAAAATAAAACTAGTATCTTTACTGACATCAGATTCATAAAGGAAGATTGTGATAAGAAGATGACTATTAACACATGCAAGCATAATAGTAATGAGGAAAAAATGCTTCGTCATCAAATAGAAATACTGTTTCTTTCTTTTTCACATAAACTAATATTTTTTTTTCAAAAACAAAAATTAAAAATTAAATCTATTTATGTAGTGCAAAATAATGCAAAAAATAAGCATAAAAAAGAAATGGAAAGCAATTGATCCACTTCTACTTATTACACCAAGAGCTAAGTGAAAATGCAACTTCCAAGACTACAATAAAGCGATCATAATAGTAAAAAAATCAAGAAATTGTTCTAATAAATCCTTTGAATGATTAATTTGATAGGTTTTGGATATGATGTATCTAAATAAGAAGTTAATATTTAATCAGAAGATTTAATTTTAGATAAAGTAAAAGTTGTAAGAACTTTATCGAATTATATTTACACTGCATTTTGAAGCATACAAGGTCTTTTATAGGATGTCAATAATTTTGCACAGTAGTAAGATGAAATTGATGTCAATTGATCGGCTACATCTTTCTTCAGACTTTCATACCAACTGATTCATAACTAAAAACTTCTTTGTAAAAATGTATTTAATAAATTAATCATACGATAACTAGTTTAAAATACGAGGGATTTCCAACTAAATAGCCTAGTTCTTATATGTTCTATTACGTTCGCTCTGTTTTTGAAATATTTATAAAATTTAACATCTAGTTCGATAATATTATGTACAAACGGAATGTCGGCATTCTGGTGTAATAATAAATAAATAAAAACAATTATATATCCATACAAAGTTATTGAATAAATATTAACATAAAATAAATTTGTAATATGCTAAAAATGTGTTGAACAGTGAAAAGTTAATAGATATCTTATTAAAAGAAGGGACCTCATAATGTGCAGTGTTGTACTGCCGCAAAATATTTAAATCCGCCATGAAACATAATATAACGATTTCTTTATTAAGAATTAATTATAAATTTTGAAATAAAATACACCTACAAATGACTATTAAAAAATTTATATACAAATTATAAATATTTCTGCATATACAAATTTAATTTTATATTATATAACAAAAATTGTAAAAATACTAAAAATATAGATAGGAATATCAAATACCTAGAAGAATGTGAAATAATGTTTTTAACAGCAAAACCTTTGTATATTTCTGGGATGTTAGTTTATGTCATTTCAATACAGCTCAATTGTATACATGAGGATAGACATGAATGAATGACATCATTCTTTAAAAAATTAACATTTTCGAAGAAATCTTTTAAATTGTTACATGACCTCCAAAAGTGCCTATATTTCAAATATCAGGAAATGTTAGAAACAAATTTCTTTTTCTTATGACTATTTCCGCCTGAATTCGGAAAAATTCCTAGCGATTTTTAAAACAAGAATACCATTGTTCTAATATTTTCTGGGTTGTAAGGATTTATGATCAAACCAACGTTATGTTGAAAACTACAGTTTTGGAATAAACATTCAGAATCATTCTGGCACCACATGCGACAGAGAACTATCTTTTAAATATTTGAATGAACAGAAGCACGCTTATTCTCACTTTGAAATTCAACTTTTATGTGTTTTAACAGTATGTTTCTCAAGTTTTCGCAGTTCAGAGAGTTCTTTTGTGTTAAAAAGATCTCTAAGGAAGCAGAATAGTTTACAGTTCATAACGGAATAAAAGCCAAGAAAGATATTTTGTATTTAAACAAAGACATCTTTCACGGTTGTGTAAATCATCTCCTTCTACTTATTGTAACCCAAAGTAATTGGTATTCAATGGTTATTCGCAAAATGACTAATGGCAATAAAATTTGTCCAAACATAACCATGTTTGGAAAGCACTTGGTATGAGTCACATATTCCAAATAGTTCTTTTTAACATAAAGCCTACTCTTTTTTGTCTAAAATATATTTGCGTAAAGCATACGAAAACTTTGCCGTTTTTACCATAAATAAAAAAAATCTGACAACACAGTAAATAATTTGATGCACGGATAAATGTCTTACAAAAAAGCAATTTAATTTGCTATATTCTTTTTAAATAAAAGCAAATACGAAATTATAATTGTAAAAATAATCATAATTTATTTTGATAGAGTTTGTTTTCACTTGAGAAGTATTAAAAATTTAACCAAATTCATTATGTTTATATTTTTAATTTTTTTGCATGAAATTCTGGATTAAATTGAATATACTAATACAAGAATAATTAATACAAATAATTAAATAATGTTGTGCACAATATAGCAAATCATAAAAATGTAGATTTGGAATGAAATATTACATTGGATATTGATGGATTAAGATACAATTTAAGAATAAAGTTTTGAAGAAATTTATGGATATCTATACGATATTTCTTGGTTCAATAAAAGATTTTGAAATAAATAATTGATGAATTTACCAAAAAAAATTGCTTATTTTTAATTAAAAGAAACATATTTTATTTTTGAAATACGTCAGTGTACTCAAATTTGATCAGAAACAGTACTTACAGAATCATAAAATTTACTTCGACCTGATCAAAGGTATAAGATGTTAAAAGGCAGATAAGTTTACAATTAAAATGGTTTCATACAGTATCATTTCAATATAGCCATTAACTTTGAAATTCACATTCAGATTAAACATTATTTTATGAGCTCTCTATCAACTCTATGAAGAATTAAGAAATAACTATGTACTTTTAAATATAAGCGGCTTTTGTATTGAAGGACGTCCTCTCTTTGAAAGAGGTAGCGCAACGTACCTCTTAAATGTGGTTATGTCTTTTCTTAAGTCTAAATCCACACTCTATTTTAAGATAAAAGGCGGAATCAGTTTTTTTTAATGTAGTATCTAGGTAAATTACATCTAGTTAAACTGGACGAATGATTCAGATCTCTAATTCTATTTTGTTACGTTCTCTTTAACTGCAAAAAAACCGCTATTTGTCCTTTTTTTAGAAATGCTAGAATTTAAAAATAGATTAAAATATTTAGTTTACTTTACATCTTTGATATTTGAAAAAAAAAAAACATTAAACGCTACATTAAAGAAAATATAAGAATTATAAAATGTGATAATAGTATATTGTAAAAGATTTTTTTATGAACTACAACACTCTTATAGATTTTTGAGGAGAATTCTGAATAATTTCCATACTTTAAGGTCCAAATATATGGATGTTATCATTGTTTAGAAAGAAATCTCAATATTTTCTATTAGGATTTTATTTATGATATTGTAGTTATAAGAAATCTCAACTGGTATTCTTATATTTCCTAATAAAAAGAATTTTCAAAAATTGAGACAACGAATATCTGTTTCTAATTTAGTTTTTGAAAATGGAAAATACGATCGTAACATATTTTGAACCATAGAAATACCATTGATAATATATTTTAAGGTTCACATTAATCTCAACATTTTATTTCTACCCTTTTCAATCTTTAATCAGCGAGAACTTTATATATTATTTTTAAATGTGCCTAATTTTGAATACTCTTTGAATATTAAAAAAAGCACCACAAATAAATCACGTGTAAACAATACCAAAATACTTTTTTTGTACTACCGTAACACATTTAACAAATTTTAGGGACGAGATATTTTATACAAATAAAACAATATATTTTTCTTTATTATATTTTTAGTAATTATTTTTCTTATATTTTGTCATTATTTCCCGAAACCAAAATGTACTGCTGTCTTAAACCATTCATTTATATTACAACTTAAAAATCTCCTTTATAAAACTATCGAAGAGTTTATTTTTTCAGAACCACATTCTTTAAGTGTCATGCATCATTCTAATAACAAGTGTTTATATTGACTAAAGCGGCAGGAGAACATTTCTGTAAGCTTAAACTTAGATTTTCCCGATTAGTTGAGGGAGGTTGGGGGACAAACTGCGCATGAGCAGGGAATCGAAACAGGAGAAAGAGAAACGAAAATTAAGGTCGGCTCTCCCAGTAGGAGAGCGAAAAATGATGCGGCTACAGTTAAGTTGCAAATGAGGCCAGAACGTCTCCCTTCCTAGAAGAGTAAGAAAACGAAAGCAGGGGAGTTTCCGTCAGAGTAAAAATAAAAGTTGAGAGAAAATTGGACTAAATAAATAAATATATCTTTTGTATTTGTTTCAGAATGCTACAAGAAGCAACATAATTCTAACTACTTCTATTTTGGTTTCGAAAATTATTGTAAGCTGTTTATTTAAATGAAACAAGATCTTATTTATTTCTATAGAAAATACGTTTTTTAAATATAAAGAATACTGATGCCAGTTACTTCATGCTAGTAAAATATCTGAATATTTCCATACTATTTATTATAAAATCCCTATTTAGTAATCCAATAGAGACCTTGTTACAAGAAGCAATTTATAGGAATTAACAGTTTACACTCGTTTATTTTAAGAAGACTATTTCAATAAAAAAAGCACCTGAAATGTTTTATTAAAAGTACGTACATAAAGAAAATCACTTGTAAAACGTATTATTATTACATGGCCAATGTAAACATCTTGAAGTTTGTAATATTTTATTTTATATTATTATTCTGAAAATAAAATCAATTGATTTAATTCGATAACGAATGAATATGCAGAACAACGAATGTATTGAGCAATGAATGTGCATTAAAATTTGTTTCTGTTGCGAATTTCTACAAAAAATTATTTGAAACGTTGGGAAAACTTTTTAAAAATACATAAGAGACTTTAAAAGATAATTACTAAAGAGAATTATATATTAAAAATATTTTTATGTATTCAAAAAGAGATTTTTTTTAAATGAAAGTATGTATTCCGTCAATAATTTATTTCGCTTATTCATGAAGCACTTCAGAGAATTGGTGTTTAGTAATAATAATTTAACACTTAAAAATATTGAACAAATTTTTGTTTTTGAAAACAATCAGAATTGTGGCAGTATAATTCGATATAATAATGTATAAGTATTAGTTATGGATCGTTTCAGAATAAGATTACTTTTTGTGCCATTATCATTTGTGAATTTCTAACTTAAAAAATTCAACAGATATGTTTCAACATACTTCATATTCATCAGATATGGGAGATGGAATTTTTTAAAATTAATTCAGCAGTCAAATCGCTCTCTTTGTGAAAACCATTTTCAGACTATTGGGGAAATAAAAGAGAATTAAGTACGAGCCTTGAAAATATTCCACGAAAACTTTTCTTGAGAACATTTTGAATATTGGAAAATATTTAGAAGTGTATAGTTGTCAATAAAGATTACTTCGAAGGAGATGGATAGCTAATAATTTTTTATTTTATTTTATGACAACATTCCCCATTCTTTTTATCTCGACAGTATTTCTTTGATATTGTGATGTCTTTTATTGGTGCTCAAATGCATTTCAAATTGTCTTTGATGAGCCTTGATGTATTTTGAATTATTATTGATGCCAATATTAAATGTTTGAATTCCCTGGCAACAACGGAAAAAATTGAATCAACGTTTATAAAAGCTGTTTGAAATCCATTTTTTAAAAAACCACTTTGTTAAATTATCAGTTCGAAGAGAAAAAGGCAAACGTGATCTTTCTATCTTTATAATCTAAAAATTGAATCAGCACTTTATGGAAGTTGAGATCTTGCTTGAACTGGTTTTCATTACAAGCATAAAATAATGTAAAAATATGAATAAGACGGTAGAGATGTTTTTAAAACAACTATTCTAATTAATTCTATATTTATTTCAGTGCCAACTCAAATGAAAAGAAGAAGAAAAAATCTAAATAAAGTACTATCAGTTAATAAACCTAAATAAGTATCTTTACTATCAGTTAGCACTTTATATATGCATACAGAAATTCTTGTTTTTTTCGATAAAAATTCAAATTGTAACCAAGAAAAATTTTATTAGCATATTTTAAAAAAAATATTTGTTGTTACCATTTGCCACCATTTAATAAACAATGTGATATTTAAAAATATTTCAAGCAATTATGAGAAGATTCTGCCCTCAAAAAGAGCCAATAGGTATTATTTGAAATTGAAAGGAATACATTATTTTAAACATATGAATGCAATGTATAAATCGATTGCAAGAATAATTTAAAATATACATTTTGAAATACAATTTTAAATACTAATATTTATAAATTTTTGCATTTATTATCATCTAAGGAATTACAATTAACAGTATTTAATTCTATATATCATAGAACTTGAATATAAACTGTGATTGACATAGCGACAAAGGTTATTATACCAAAGGCTTCATATTTAGATACAAAATAAATTAATACTAATCACAAAAAGTTTGTTAAACACGTTTGTAGCTTAAAAAAAACCAAAATACCAAATCCAAATGGGAAATCAATAGTTAATTATTGAGAAAATGTAATACATTTCATAGTACACAAATTAACGTTTATTTCTTGCAGACAATCAAACTTGGTTGAAATCATACAATTTTATGTTGAAATAATTTTTTAAAAACACGCAAAATAAAAATTAGAGTGAACAATAATTCATTGTCTTTACAATCTCAGGACAGTCTTGATTTGTGAACATTATTAAAAACTTTATTAAATAACTTTTTCCCTCTGCATAAATTATCTATTTTTTCTTCTCTCATAATCTTTAACTCACGTCTTTTGCATTTACGAACTTAATTTAGTTTAGTTTAATTACATTAACTTCTGGTTTGGAACTAAGATGGAAGTTACTTTGGGATGGTTTTTGGTATTCTGAGTTACTATCAAATGACTTTGGTGACACCTATGCGAGTACTCCATCTTAAAATTTCCCCAACACCATAGTAACTGCAGAAAAGATTTTTAACATAATCAGCCCTCAAGATTCGAGGTTTTAACATTAAACTACTACACTCCTTCGCAAGCAGAATACGCACAAAAAAAGACACATTACTTTTAGTCCGAAAACAAACACTTTCAATATCAAGATGCTTATTTGAATTGTTACAGTTTCGTTTCAAATGGTTCCGAAAATTTTTAAGATATAAAGAAAGATCATAAACAGTTTCTTCATTATTCTGGCTGATTTCAATTATACCCAATTAAAGAGCTCTGTTAATCAAAAGAAGCGCCTTACTTTCTAGAAGAACAAAGTTGTCAGAGTATAACAAGAAAAATGATACTTGACAGTAAACGTAAACTTCTTTCCCTTATCGTTAGGTGTTCTGATGTAATATTTATTTTAAAGAATTTTTTCTTCGTCTTTCATCTTTCATTTCAGCTTATCTCTTAGCATTTCAGACTCAGTGCAAAGTATACTGCTTTTTCAAGTATAGATCACTGTACGCATAAAAGACTAAATGAATAATGATTTGCATTCATATGAGCTTTTAAAAATGCCACGAACAATTTAATTTATTAAGCATAGTACATATCTGATTGCAAATGTTAAAGCAGGATTAACAAGACTTTTTTCCCCAATGATATTCAGTGTTTGAGAATTTTGGGAGATTGAGAAATAGGAGATTGGGCAATTGCTTGGGTCAGTGAATTGATCAGGATTACAGTCAGATCAATAAAAAATTATCAGACATGGCATCAAATGGTTAAATTCATGAAAATATCAATTCTACCAAATTTAAAACATTACGACATCTGGCATGCTTATAATCTAAGAACGAGGTATATTAATATCATTTTGTCAGTTCAATCGATAAATCATTTGCATAAATTTAAACAATCAAAGAGTTTAATATGAAGAATTACTGAAATTTCTGTTTTAGAAAGAAAAAAATCCAGAAAACTGCCAAACGGCGAAATATATTTGATGGTAAAGAGTATTTATATCTGACATTGCATTAAATAAAATATTATTAAATGCCGTATCCTATCAAATAATTCAACTTAAAATTATAATGATATTATTGCTCCCAATTATTTACTGTCTTACGCTACCTACAATTTTTGAATATCCTTTGTTATCAGCCGATATCGAACACAAATTCATAATTGAGTTTTTAAATTCAAACTCAGAATGTAAAAGGAAATAACTTTTAACTGCACAATTTACTTTTGAATACACTTGTGATTTTATTTCCCATCTGCATGTAAATGAAACGCCAAATCAAATAAGCCGTGATAAAAGGTAATTAAAGTTCCGTTTTCGCGCCTCTAAGTTGTGAAACAAAAAACGCGTTTTCAGCACGTGAGTAAATCTCCGCCTCCGCATGGTTCGAATTATCCAATTTAAACTATCAGTCGTTAGGACGCCGGCTGCAGTGTGACGGTGCGGTTTTCTTCTGTTGGTAGCAGATAAGAGCAAGTGCAGGAGCCCGTTGTCTATCGTTTGTTCGTAATTGATCGCAGTTGGAAATTGTTTGAAGAAATATTCTTTTTTTGTTTCATGTGAATTACATTGAAGTACATGAAGCATTTCTTTGGAAGAGTTAGCTATCAAAATTGTTCAGTTCTCTTGACGGCAAAGGTTTTCTTTTAATGCTAGAAATTTATATCATGATGCAGTTAGAAATTTAACAAGTGAAGAACCATTTTAAATAACTTCCATACATACCTTTACATAAAGTGGAGTTTAAAAAAATTTGAAAAAAATTTTAATATTTATTTCTTTAAAGCGAAACTAAATAATACACATGAAATAACCACATCTTTTTAACTAGAATTTTTAAAAAGTTAATTATAAAAAATTGTGAGGAGGTGCTTTTACATATGGGAAGATAAAGAATTATGTCAATACTATAGAGAAAATATATCTAGGATATTTTTATTAGTAGTTATATTGCTTATAATTGTTTATATATAATAATATATATTGTTTATGTATTAATTATATTATTTTTTAAAAATAAAAAATTGTAAATAGGTTAAAAACGAATCACTTTTCAGATTTGGCATGAGTTACATAGAAATTTTTATGAAATTTCGAATACACTTTAAACTTATAAATATTTTTCATTTCTTTAATACCCACTTATGTTGTCTATAAAAGTCAGTAAAAAATATGTCTGCATTAAATATTAATTTCTTATAATATGAGCCATGTATTTTTTTAAAAAAAAAAGTGAATGATTTCCACGACGCTGAAACCATTTCCTTGATAGTATTAGAATGTCAGTCTAATGGTAAAAAAAACTATGAAATATTAAAAGGTTGTGTATGTATCACGGTGTTATTTTTAGTTCTTGTCGTTTTATTTTATTTGACTCTTCACAGAAGAGTAATACATAAGTTAACACAATTCCAAAATATAAGAACTTAGATGCACGTAATGAGTATTTTTATTGGTTAATATAAAAATAACAAGTTTCTAACTCGAAGAAAGAGTTGTGGAAATTGTAAACTATTTCTCATTATCTATTTTGATGTATATGGTGATAAAATTAATTATCCAGATGCCTTCGACGTCGTCAGAAATCGGATCTTTACTTCGAGACCTAGTTTTAAGAAATCGTCGTCTTTATAAAAACTTGGAACTTTCTAAATCTGACATCGCGGCCTTAAAACTTCTAACTGATATGATGTTGAAAATTGAAAAGAATATTTTCATGATCCTAAGTGCAGAGGCATGAAGCAGTTTAAAGTGAGAGAGGCAGCTGCTAATATGTTGTCATCTTTATCTGATCGGAAATTTCAACAAGAGGCCAACTCCAAAATAGCCTTGCGCTCATCCCAAAATGGACATTAATATATTAACTAAAAGAAAAATACAGAAAAGGTTTGTTATAACAATTAAGATGCTGTCAAATATTCTTGAATTCAAAGAAATTTTTTTTATGTAATACTACTAGTAAAAGTAATTTGCAATGGTAGTTATCCAATAAAAATTTTGATTATTAAAAAAAACAAATTGAAATGTGATATGATTTTTTAAGTTTGTGTTTTATTCTTTCTTCTTTCAATATTTTTTAATCTGTGCCGTATTTCAAGTAATACTCAAATTTTATGTACAAAATTCCAATTTTCTATCAAAATTTAAAATTAAACTTTTCGAATCATATATAAATTGCTTAATAATTTATTTAAACATTTTATTGTGTCTCGTGGATTAAATTCTTCTCTTTGAGAAAAAATGATTTAAAGGGAAAAGAATATTTTTACATAAGATGTGATAAAATTTTATTTGCTTATTTATATCCTCGCAATTTGGAAGATCGATATATTTTTTTCACGTATTGATGCCGAAAATGACAAATATAGTGTAACAACCGAAAAGTTTTAAAAAAAATTAATCTTGAGAGACATTTTCGAAGTCAAGTTGTCTCGTGAGATATCTTGTTGAAAAGATGAAACGGGGTCCTCATTTGGATAATTGCCAAGTTGCCTTTGACAAAAGTTCACTTGTTTTTGTTCCTGTAAGAGATGAGCAAAGAGGGGGAGCTAATAATAAAATAATTCCTTTGTGCATTTGAAACAGAAGCAGCAAAACTGGATGGTTTTATAAACCTTTATTTAAGGTTAAGGAATTCTGAATTTGAAATACGTTTCATATTTTAAATAAAGAATTTTTATCTCAGAAATATTGATATAATTAACTTATAATCTTATCTACCATTACTTTAGACACACAGTTTTACAATGGTAAAAATTATTTAATTATTTAACTGATGTAATATGTAAACATAAAAAAAGCATATAATATATCTTATAATTGCTGGGATTTATACATTTGTTTAAAATTAATTGGAAATACTACCTTTTTTAAATACCTCCTTATTTCTTTTTGTCAATTTTAGATATTGTTTTTATAAATTACTTATCTTGTATGCCAAATTACGTATGTTTTATAAGTTATTTATTATGTATATTATATTTCGTCAAAAATCCTTTTTGACAGCTCTCAGCAACAGACAATTAAAAAGATATTTCATTTTATCTCTTGAATCTGTATGTAGATGAATCTTTGTCGGAATCAATAATTTTACTTATACATCATGATCGAGCTTTTTTTAAGTGATATATTTTGATAATGACAAATTCAACCAGCCGATGATGGATTTCACGTCATCAAAATGATCATCAACAGCAGTAGGAAGGAAAAATTCATGAAATATTTATTACTGACATGGAGAAATATGAAGAAAAAAAATGTCTCAGAATTTCAAAATTCTTATGGTAAACTACTTTTCACTTCTTGGAAAGATGACATCATTTTGCAATTTTTATACCACAAGAAAGTTTTACAAAAAATCAATTTGCTGTAATATTTTACAGTAAAATAAAGACATCTGAAATATCCAACATAGTCTCAGATATTATTTTGTCTTTTGAAAAAATTTCGTAAATTAAATTTTCTAGTATCGCATGGTTTTCGGATTTCATAAAACATCTGCAATGAATTTTCTGGGGGAAAAAACTGTTTATTAAAAGAAGTGATCAATCTTTTAAATTTTAGAAATGTGAAAAAAATAGCAGATTTTAGTAAAATACAAAATAAAAATTTTCTCCAGAATTTTAAAAAAATTAAAACTCAAAGTATCTCTTTACAATCTTGTAATTTGGTCAAAGAAACAAATTTTAAGTTCTCAGTGCCTTGCTATGAAATTTATTTTATCTCAAATATCTAGGCTAAAATATTGAAAAAAAATTCAATAATATTTTATTTGATTCATTTCTTAAATCATTGGGAATCACTCAAACATTTATGCGAAATTATAAATGAAATAATGAAGTTTCGGAATATTTGACGAAAATAATACAGACTAAATAAAATAAAAAACAAATTTTTTTTTTTTAAATTCACATTCCTTTCCGCACCTGTATTGTATTAATTTTCATAGATATTACTGAATTATTTCTCTTTACATCAATTTAAGAAGACCAGCGGGTGACCGAGCTCCACTCGGAGAAAACAGGTATCGAAGCTAACTCGAAGATTTAGATTTTCAATTGTGATTTATCAAAACAATACATGCCATAAGAAAATTTGTGAAACCATTGGTGAAAAGATAACCGGTTAAACCTCGGCTTTTCATCGTCCACCAGCGATGTCATGTCTTGATGTTCCATTGGAAATCCCCATCTGCACTGGTCTCTTCCATGTTTGCTGACCATGCACGGAGCGCTTGGGTTCATATCACCACACGGGTTATGGATCATCCATTTCGAGATCAGTTCCGGATCATCTTCTGGAAACTTTATTAGTTCGCCATATTGGCTATAGATAGCAGCACGTTACCGCTTGAAACCTATTAGCCATTATGGCGAACTAATAAAGTTTGAAAATATCCTATCTGTAACTCCGAACTGCTCGACCGTAGCGCTTCAAAACCGGTGCCAATCGATTCCTCGTGGCCAAAAACCCCAGACCTCCAAGTTTACCGGAGTTTATTAATTCTGGGGCGATTTTCGACTTGGCAACTATTCCTCGTATTATAGTATAAGATATATTTCACAGTAGCTTGAAATCGGATGAATGAGTAGGTAGGTAGGAAAAGGAAGTGAATCTTGAAATTGCTCCTTTCTTTGAAATTTATTTCAGATAACAATTCATGAACTCTGTGACAGATAAAAGTGATTTTCTAAAGCTTTATATTTGTGGAAAGGCAAAGTGATATCAACTTTGATTAGAAGGGAATTTTTGAGCTGATATACCCTTACTGTTTGCATCGAAGTGTCATCACAATGACTGAAAACAGAACATCTCTCTCGTAGTGAAAGCCGATATGATGTTTTTGTCAGTTTTGCAAACTGACAAAAGGGTAGCAAAATAATAATCTTTATTTATTTAACAGCCGAACAAGACAATAAAACATAAAAATTGCGGAATTTAAAATAAAACTTTGGAAGAATGTTTAAACTTGTATTATTTATGTTAATTTTAGGACAATAAAAAATTTTAATAAAAGAAACAGAAAAATACAATGACTGATGGCAAAGGGCAGGGGAAAACGGGCTTTTTGCTAAAGAATTGCTTGGCATTTCTATACAAAATCAGTTCTTATTTAACATGTTATATCTTTTATACCTCTGTTACAATTTTTTTTCTTTTGTGTATTTTCGCGTAAAATATATTTATTTTTCCTAAGCCTATGGCATCCCCAAAATTAAGAAAACTTTTTATTTATGAATTAAGGAACAATATTTTAGTTCAGCGTTCAGTTTAATAAATGTATCAGAATCTATAGATATTTATCGTCATTATAATGCAAGTTAAACCTTCCTGGGAGGAACAGAAAAATTGAAATAAAGATATATGTCGGAAAATAAGTGGAAAAAAATGAGAAGACTTCGTGATGTTGTAATACTAAAGTTCAATAAATAATAAATTCAAATGGATAGAAATTACACAAAAAATTTTAGTCGATAGGAGTTAACGTAAACCTCTCCGACTATCTGAGAAATGTTTCAAGGCTTATCTGAATGACAATGAACATTACTTGAGAATTTATAATCAATCTGCAGTTGAAACCACAACAGCAAAGAAAAGATTTGAGAAAGTTGAGAGAGTGAAGGACCGTAACAAGAAGAAAGTGTGAATTGACACAAAACTGTTTTCTTAAAGCATTTCTGACTTGATTAGCTGTAACCGTAAGTGACGGTAGAAGATAAATGAGCAGTAAAATATAGACACAAGAATAAAGAAAATAGTTCCTTTTCGTGTAAATATTCGCGATTTTCGCGAACTCAAAATATCTTCTACATTACATAAACGAATAAAAAATGCATATTCAAAATGACATGCATTAGCTTGATTGTTTTTTACTTAAGTTTTCTTTCTTATAAAAAAATTATTATAAAATCGGTTATTGTCAGTAGACAAACTAGAAAGTAAAAATTAATTTAAAAAATCAGGCTACTGAAATTGAATCCAAAAAAGGGTTTAATTCAATGCAATATTTACTGCATAAAAATATTTGCATAGACATATTTGCATAAAACTAAAAAGGAAGAGCAGCTTTCCGTTTACCACAAATTTCTCTTATACCCTTCCAAAGTGGACAGTTTGGGTTTAACTTCGGCGTATAATAAAGAAATTAGGATATATATTTTGAAAAATATGCCTTCGGTTTGCATGTTTAATCAAAAATGTATTAAAGCTTAGTCATCTTAGGCGAACAGCTGGTTCATCGGAATTTTGGTTATATTTTGATTTCAGGCAATTCATTTAGATATAACTCCATGCCCATGATTCAGTTAATTTTATTGACATTAAAATTGTTTTAATCTAACTATCTTTCCCAAATTTTGTTTATTGAATACATGAAACTTTCTAATGGAAATTAATTCATGACATTATGGCATTATTAAATTGTAATTGCTCGGTGCATCTATCTTCTAAATTGAATGGTATTGTAACTTTACTTTTTTTATAAGCGTCGTACAAAATCTTTCTTTAATTTTCAACATTGGAAAAAAATCACATCATCAGATAGTTGATGAAATAAGGAAAACCTTTTGAATTTCTGGGCAACAATGTAATTAACTGTTGGAAAAAATTATTTTAAACTACTGTCAAAATTCAGCAAAAATTTGCAAATTGTTCGATTGCTAAACTGGAATCCTTCAAAAGACAGTTTTTAAAATTTTGAAACGGTATAAAATTTATTTTTGTTCATTAATATTTCTGGATGTTACTAAGGAAAAATGTAAAAATTCAGCTTAATTTTTAATTAATTAAAATTTTAAACAAATCAATACTTAGGTACATATTATTACCCTCCAAGATATTTACTATTCAAATTTGGTAGTTGGAGTTCAATTAGCTTCACATGTAAAGCTCAAACTCATATACACACATTCATCTGTATTAGTAATATATATCTATGATGTCGATATAAAGATCAGATTTCAAATATATATAATATTATTTAGTATAAATCTCTTTGGAGAACTAAATAAAATTTAAAACAGAAGGAATTTTTTTTTCGTCATTTGAATCATTATTTTTGTTTCCTTCTGAAGCTAATTTTTATATTAAAACTATTTGGTGATCAAATGTTAGCATCTAATTTGATGGAAATCATGTATCTGGCTGTTCTAAGAGCTCGTTGCCTATTTTCTCAAAAATAAACACAACCAAAATTCTGCACAGATAACAAAACCGATAAAATTATCTGGTAACTTGCTTCATGGCTATTTTTACTGTCACATTCTTTAAATAAAAGCTAATTTATAATCATTTCAATGATATACAGTTATCCACTTTTGTATGGTTATATCTAAAATCAAACTGAATTTCCATCTCTTTTTCTGTTTTGCCTCAACTATCTATCTTTTATCAACTTCCTTATTTTCAACTATTTCCAACTATTCCTTTTATTCGATTCTATAATAATTTCTAAACACTGTAAAGGGTACAAAGTTATATGATGCAAAAGGCAATTTTGATTACGAAATTTTTACGTGATTTTTATGGAAATGTCATAATAATTTTATAATACTTTTTCAAATAGAGGATAAGAATAATTTATACTATTATAAATTATTTATTTCAAAACTTTCCTCAAAGATTGATTGCACGTCTAATTATGTTTATTCCTTATTGAGCAACTGCAGTGCAGTTGTGAATATATTATAACAGTAAATCTTCTCTTAAATTTTGAATCCTGACGATTGATCTTCCTTTTCAAATTTAAGAGAAAAAATTTGAATTTCCTCTAAATTCAAAATTAAGCAGAAGAAAGCGCGACGATTGAGTATTCCAATGGGAAAAAATTTAATATTGACCTAATATTTTGGATTCCTAATAAAATTCCTTTCTGCTTATAGTCTATAAATTTACATCAAAGCGAATCATAGCTGTACATATAAAATTGTTTATCTATCGTATTTTGACCTTCTTCAACCTTCCATGTGCTTTTACTCCTTATACTAAAAATTTCTGTTCCAGAAGAATACGAAAGTATCATTTTTTAGAAAGACAAATTATCCGAAAAAGGTAAACATTCTTATCTGCATGGCCTCGAAATCAGATACTCTCGTTGGAGGATAAATTTTGAAAGATAATGGTGCTTAAAATTCCATGTTATCAATCAACTTACGGGTAAACACTAGTTGGGAGATCTTTCCCGTTTCAAATTTTAACGAAGCAATAGATTATCTGAAACAATATTTTATGTAAATTTTAAAACCAAGAAAATATAATACAAATAATAATAATAGGAAAATATAACTAATATTTAAACATTATCATAGACCTAGCATGAATAGAATTATTTCATTTCAGTTACAGTACAAAAAAATTTATCACCACAGAGTGGTGTTATTTAATTACTTTTTAGCTGATTGTCATTTCAAGTATTTAATCGAAACTATATATATCATGCAATTGAGACATTTCTTCCAAAATAAATAAATAAAAACATCATTATACTGTCTTATTCCTTATTAACTTTTATATATTTTTGTAACATAAATCAGAGTAGAATGCTTAAAAGTTATTTTACATAAGAGTAATTTACAGCTCAATTTGTTTAAAAATCACATTTATAAAATTAAAGTAACGAAGATCATATTTATGCTATTATTGTTACCTACTTTTTTATGCAACGAAACACTCATATAACGATTTTAAGTTCTATATGAAATAGAAATTAGAAAATGATTTTAAGTCTCAAATTGTTGTCCGCTGCTTTCACTTTTCTATTTCCAAAAATAAAATTCAAAATTTATATCCCGTTTTACCACAAAACCTTTGAATGATTGATATACTGCAAGTAAGTTTCTGAAAAATATTTCAAAAATGCTACTGTTTAGTAAAGATCTTATCATCTTTAAAAATTTCCTTAGTATAGATAATGTAATAAAATTATATATATATATTTTGTTACAAAAACAAATAATTTAACTCTTAATAATGGATTTAAAGATGAGAATAAAATTACGTCCTTTTAAAATAATAAAATATATAATTTATTAATAACAGCAACATTTAGCAAACTTTTCTAAAACATTTTTTAATTGTGTTAAAAAAAAAGTTAGACCGCGAATGTGTTAGAAAGGGAAAGGAAGTACTTTTACGTACATACACCAATATTTATGCAAACTTTATCCAAACAGTCAATGGCTATTCATTAAAGTGAAAGTTACTAATCTGACCCGACATATCTAAGAATGTGACTGATAGCCAAAATAAGTAACTTTATTTCTACGTAAATTCTAAGACGTGTGAAATTGTTTCAGAATTAAATCAATAAACTCAGAAATCAAATTCTTTTTGTCCAATTTAGGTTCAGATGACGTACAACTGCATTCTTAATTATTGAAACTAAATTTTTTTAACTGAATGATCCATCAAAGAATTGCATTCGCCAATCGAAGACATCTCGGTTCTCAGAGTAAAGTTTATTCAACGATTAATCTTTTGACACCTAATCGAAATCTGACATAAGATATTGATAGAAAGGGTCAGTAAGATCGGACCAAAGTACCGAGATTGTTAGCACAAAACCTTTTTTCATTTTACTTTTTATCGAGCTTGTAGCGAAGGAAAATATCTTGAAATATAAACTTTAAAACAAAAATCTCCACTGTGATCATTTTTGGAGCCAACATTTTGATAAATACCAGAGCACTTTGTGAACACTTGAGAGAGTCTGACAAATTTATCTAATAACAGAGTATCCGGCGTCATTAATCTGTTTTGTTTTGTGACACTGTCCGTTAACAAGGAACACGCGTATCGTGACTCCCCATCCCCCCTTTAGAAAAGCAATTACTTAATCAGTTTACTGAAAGTCAAAAGTGGTTAACTTATCCTATAGCTTATCAGTGCTATTCAGATGATTATTATCTATTTGACCCTATGAGGCTACTTCAGAGTTTTCGTGAAATGTCCGTGAATAGATAAAGCGCTGTAATTTACCGGAAGTAAAAAAAAATATGATTCTTCACAGTAAATAGAAAAAGAAAAACTTTGAAATTGCACAATCTGGTAGAATGAAAGTCAATTTTTAAAAATAAACCCATTAAAAGATGATCTCTTATGTACCATCAAATGATTATAATGTTTATTGTCTGAATTAATAAATAAATAAATTATATAAAATATTAAAACATAAACTACATAAAAATCGAACTAGTTATGTATTTAATATAACCTTTCGAAATTTTCATAGGTAAAGTTTACAAAATATCCCACATGTTAGAAATTATGTATATGATGTATGAATGCATATGACTATGCTATTTTTAAAAAATAAGGCATATGGTATTAATTAATTATTAAAACTCGCTGCTGAATTCTTTACACAACACCAAAGAAGACTTAATAAAATTTCTTCTATTAAATGAATAATTTGAAAATATTTCTGAAGAATATAATAACTTTTTTACTCTCAAAATTATGTGGTGATGAAATTACTTTAAAAAAGGATAAAATTACTTTAAAAACGGCATTGGCAATTAAAAAAAAACTTTGCTTTTCAATTTTTAGGCTAAGCTTTTTGTAGCTAATTTTTTCAAGCCATAGTTAATCTTTAAAAAGTTAGCCATGCATATTTCATTTTAATAAGAAAATAATTAGATATTCTGAATAATGAAACTTCCGTTAATAAAAAGTTTCACACGCCAAATTTATTTCCAAGAATTTTGAAATTCAATTGTATACTTAAAGCTCAAAAAGTAGCAATTTTTAAAATTAAATAACAGAAAATGTGAAATTCTAATGAATCTTTTATATAATTCTATTTTAAAAGATTAATTCAACTTGTTAAAATTGTTCATTTAAACTGCAATAACCCTTCTTTCAGGAGCTGCTTGAAGTAAGATATTTTACGAAAACAGTAGGTTTATAAATTCTCCTCCTGTTTTCCATTACGCACATCAATATTTTTAACATGCTCTACTAAGATGTCCCAAATGCTATGCCTATTATTTTTAGAGTCCAGATTGCAAAGAAAATTCTTCTCAAAACTATATATAACTACTTTCAATCTTCCTCGGTAACTTGTGGTAAAAGCCCATCAATGACTCATTGAAGTGAATGCCGAGGCAGTTACACGCTAGCAATTTGTAACGACTAAAAAGATGTTACAGACGTGCATAGACTAAACACTCGTGCATTTTAGAAGCTGTCCAAAGGATTTGGTACGGAGCACATAATGCGATGAAGAGTAACAAGCCGAGGAGAGAATTTTCTCTTGTTAAGGTGATGGCATTGAAAAATAAATTTATCTTTTAAAAAGTTCCATTATGAGGAACCGCTTTGATGAGCGGTTTAAATGAGTAATTATTCATTCAATAATTAAAAGAATATCTTAAACTTTGAAGATAGTGGAAAATATGCTATCTGTTTAATGAAAACCTAAGTTTTTGCTCTCTAATTTGGATGAAAATTTAAATACACAGGTACAACATTTACAAAAATTTACAAAATAAAATATTTAAAAAATTTGAAATTACAGCAATAACTTATAATTACTACTTTTAACTATTTTTATTAGGATCTTAGTTTACTATTTTTCATTCATTAATCGAATGTTTGTCTTGTCTTTAATGGGAATTCAGTGCAATTCATGCAAATATGTTTTTCTCTGATTTTGAAAACATTTATTTGAGTACATTTATTTAATGTACTCAAGAATATTATCTTACTTTTTCAATTTATAATAAAAAAATATTCTGTGTAAACCATGAGATACATTAAAAATTTTATTAAGAAATATTTAAAAATAATAGTTAAAGAAATATTTTGAAACAGTAAAAAAATTAACTGAAATACCGGAAGTTATAGATGACTGATTAATATTGCAGATCAAATTTAATTAGTCAGTGTCCGTAAGGAAAATAATGCTTATTTACAGCAATATGCTTTTTGTATTGTACGGAAAATATGAAATTCGGATAGAAGTTGGGAGATTTAAAATTTCGAATAGAATTATTAGTATTGTTATTTTGTGGGTTGAAATTTGTATGCTTTGTAGTGAATCATTTTTTCCCCATCTGAAAATAAGATTGAAAAAATACAGACTATAACAACCTAACCAGAAAAGCTACAAAAACGGCCTCTGTGTTTTGTTTTTCTTTGTTATTGTTATTGTTTTTTTGTTTTTTTCCCTTCCTTTCACCGAGACAGATAGACAGATTTAAGGGAATCTATCTTCTTACGCGTTTGACTAATGTCGAGAAGTCTTTGTTCTTTGTGCAAGTAGAACAAAAACACTTAGCTTTAGAAAATTACAAAGAAATTTGATATCTGCTAACACCTAAAAATGGAATGGCTTTATAAACCTTGTTTAGATAGGTGTTGCCACAAAACTTGTCTACACGAAATTTACGCAAAAATGCTCATTGCCCAATTTCTTTTCTAAAAATTCCCTTTATCCTCATTTTTTTTTATTAATGACGGCTCACTTTCCCTCCCACCAAAGTTTTTCTTATTTATATATTTTTCGAAGACAAACAGTTATTTGAACTTTTTTTTTAATCCTGAAAAGTACGAGATAAGTAATCCATCTGGCTTAAAATATCCAAAACATTACAACAATAGAACTGAGCGTCGTTAATGACTTCACCATTGGATGGCAAAATAAAAATGTTAAAAAAAAATCTAAACATTTACAATAGAATCTTAGAGATAACTACAATGCTAAAGAGTGTGTCACTGTAATCAAAATAGTCTCAACCAAAAGACATTTCCTAAAGTGAGTTGAACCAAATGAAGTTTTGAAATAAATCCTTAGGCGTATGAAAACTAATAAATTATATGAAATTATACAATTCTCTAAAATTCAGTTTCTCAATTGCTTGATGAGGAAGACCAAATGTCTCAGAATCCAGATATTTTCCGTAAATTCTGTTTACGTTGAATTGATGTAGAGAAAATGAAATAAGAACTTCATAGAAAGATATTAAATGTTCTTCAAACTTAATGTAATATGTACTTAGATAAATAAAAATATGATATTTGAAATATTTTGATGATAAGTATGTGTAAAGCACAATTAGAATGTCAATTTAAAGATAATAATTAATATTAATACTGTTTTATAATATTTTAATTTTTTATATAATAACAAAATAACTATATATAACTAAACATTTAAATAAATATAAAGAATTTCGTTTTTCCAAACGCATAATAATTTGAATATCAGAAAATTTTCTGAAATTATGTTTTCATATTTTCTATTTAATCTGTGACCAATTGAAAAAAAAAATGGTTTATATACAATGTCAATAATCTGTTATGTTAAATTTTATTATAAAATATTTCTTGAACTTACAAACAATTGTAATTAGAATTAATAATTGTATTTCATTGCAAATTATTTTTGCTTCATTGCGAATTAAATTAAAAACGACTCAGAATTTTGAAAGTTCTGCTAAAAATTAATAATTCTATAAAACATCAAATTTTTAATGCTGATTGCAATTTAAAAAAAAAGAAATATTATACAAAGCTCACTTTTTAAGATTGCCTGCATCTCAAAAAAGTAGCACTTAGATCGATGAGATTTCAGTGGAATCGAAATTTTTTTTCTAACAAATATATTAAAGGACTTGTTGCTACTGACGATAGCTAGAATCGTACTCATGATCTTATGGTTCGTAGCGCAATAACACAAAACAAAAAGTGGTCATACAGTCGTGAAGCTTATAAAGCTTCCCTACAGACTCTAAATAAAATTGAAAGATTTTGAAATAAAAATATTGTGTTTAAAAAGTTACTGGTCGTTATTTTTTAAATATTTTATTGATTTGTTACTAATAAATTTATAAACAATAGGTACTACAACTGAACTCAGTTATTAATATCTGTAAATAGAAAATATTTTAAATAAACAATTCTTATTTCTATTGAATCACATATTTATTCGCTATTTATGTAACCTCCAAATTAATGCAATATTAAAGGGTAAATATTTTAAATAAACAATTATATTTCAGCAAACAGTTATTATTTCCATTGAATCACATATTTATTCGCTACTTACATAATTTCCAAATTAATATAATATTAAATTGTATTAATTACCATTATTACATAATTAAATTATGTAGTGAAAAATACCCTGTGCTTTGAAAATTTCATTTGCTGCTCTTCAAAATTTAAACTGCTATTAATAGAATTTTTTTCTAATGAAAATAATTTTTATAATTTATAATATATTCGATTTAATAATAGAAATTAAATCCCCCCCCCCTCGAAAGTACCACAAATTTGGGAATGAGAAGCTTCTGACATTTTGATTGGTTCTCGCCACACTGGTGGGTACAGAACTGGTTTTAGATTCCTGCAGGACATATCATATCGTATCAATGAAAGAATTAAGGCAAGCTTAGTTTCCGCCAATGCTATCACAGCGTTCTGACCGTTCATATTTTTCTGTGTGTGATTAGAACAGTGATTTCTGACTACCCAAGAATTAAATGTTAGGAGCTGGAAAGGCCGGCTTGGCTACCTGACAAATAAAAAAGAAATTTGATTTGATTCGCAAGATTTGCATTGAAAGTAAAGTATCCAGTATGGAAATGCTAAATATTTGTGTCTGTCGGCTGAAATTTTCCGTGGTTATCCTCTGAGACGGAATAAAATACGAGCCTTTTTATTCCGTATTTAAAATAAATTTAGAGCTTATAAACTTAATTCTAAAGAATGAGTTTTTCATTCTCACATATTTTTAAAAATATTCTTAAAGTAAGAGCTTAGCATAAGCTTTAATAATAATTAAACATTCGTAAGGTGAGAAAGATTCCATTGTAGTGTTCTGAAAATGAAGCTATAAAATTAATTATACCGCTTCTAAATCTTTTATATAAATAAAATGAAATAAAAATTTTCTTCTATTTACTTATGCAATCATTTTTATGCATTAAATAATTTTAATTTTCTAAGGCCAGAATAGTTACATTTAAATCGGGTTACATTCAGCCAACTACATTCCATCCAGTAAGACCATGCATGTGCAGAAACAGCTAGTAAGGAGTACTTGTCCAGTCCAGACAAAAATTTGCTATTTCCCGTTCTCTCTGCACATGTGTAATCTCCTTTCTGCGCATGCGTGACTTACTGGAATCTTATAACTGGTTGAGTGTAAACCCACCTTAAAAATATTAAATCATTTCAAAAAGAAAAAAAAATCTAAAACTTTACAAATAATAAACGAATTTTCCAATAACAGATCTAATGACCGTTGGTAAAAGTGTATAGTGTTCCTTTTGCTGCGCCAAGGATGCTAAATCACTCGTAAAGATGGCGGACAAAATAATCAAACAGTTATGGTTAAGCATTAAAATTATGATCTTAACTGATAAGTATTATAATTTTTATTTTAATCTGAGATCTATTTAATCTGTTGCTGAGATTTTAATTTAAATTTGCTTTAACCTTTGGGATTACAATTGCTGCTGATCTTCACCATTTTGAAGAAGTTTTCCACACCAGCTGCACTAGTCTGTTATGAAAAGAGCAAAATTTAGATCACATGATGCCTTTCGGCATCTGAAGAAGGCAACGAGTAGAATCTTTTAACTTAAAAAAACATCCAACGGCTTCGCTAGCTATGAGAGCGGGAATTAGTAGCTTCGCTACCACATTGAACATAAAGACTGTGTAGATAACAGTAACAATACATACAAGCAAATATCCTTTCCTAACTTTATCAACTCTTAAAATATATAGATATTCCTCTCACCCTTCGTAAATTCTTCATTCAAAACACATTTAACCATCATCCATTCTTGCGCAGTTGCTTACATAATTAATTATCAAGGAAACAAAAGTTAGAGCATCCAAAGAATTACTAGAGCTTCGGGTTATTTCATTGTAGCTGAATTTTTTAAAAAAAGAACGCAGACGATTTCGTAAAGTATAAATTCAGACGATTTCGTAAAGTATAAATTCAGACGATTTCGTAAAGTATAAATTCAGACGATTTATTTTAACACATAGTGACAATTGAAAAAAAATGTTTTCTTTTCGTATTCACATTTAAAAAAGAACTGTAGTGTATTATCAGTTGTAAAATTTTTTTAACTATAATGAAGAGCAAAATTAAAATCCTTAATTCTTGTGTAGTTCATTCACAACTCAACTATTGTAAAAAGTAGTAAACAAAACAGAATTAGGGTTACTAGAAAAGCGTTCCGTTGAGTTGCCATATTGGTGACAAACTCGGGCGGTACACTATTTTTCAGAACTTGCAATGTGAAGAATTCTTAGCATTAATATTTTAAAATATCGTTTGCACTTTTACAGTTGTAAACAAACACTTACTTTGTCGTTTGCTTTGAAATTGAATTACCTGAAATTTATTTATTTATTTCTAGATTATTATTTATTTAAATAAATTTATTTCTCATTATTTATTTAATATATTTTAACCATCAAAACCAATAATTTTCTACAATTATATATTATACAAAAAGAGTCGTAGTTTGTATTTTAATATTCATATGATTATTGATATACATTGAAAAAATTTTATGTTCATAATAGCATTACTCAAATTCAATAAGCAAATAATTAAAATTATGACAGAAAAAATATTGAAATCTTAAAAAATAATAAATATTGTTTAAAAAATAAATATAGCAAACATCGTACAAATATAGGCATTTTAAATAAACTTTTGAAATGTTACAACAAATCGAATTTTTCAGAATCGAAACCAAAAATATTTACAGTCAGAAGTTACTTGTTTTAGTTGAGCAACAATTCTCAAATTGAAATTAATAGCTTGTTTAATAACCTGGAAAAGAATAATGCAATTTATATAGCGAAAGTTACAGAAGAGGAGTGGAAAACAATGAACTAAGCAGAAGTACAACACTTGCTGCCATTCAGTAAAACACCAACTTATCAAAGGGCGCTTTCACCTGTCATCGTGACCATCATTAACCGCAAACATCTTGACTGAACTATATATATATTTTTTTATTTTTAATAGGGAGAAGAACGAGCTATCTTCCTTATCTGGCGCCAAAATCAAAAATAGAGTCAGTACAAAGTTGGCATGAGCAAAAGTATTCACATAACCATGCCTTCAGGTTAACGACTTCATCGTATTAATCACCAACTGAAAGAACATCTTTCTAGTCTTTTATGAATGAAAGATATGTTCTTTTCCGAAGGTAAAAAGTATTTTTTGATACATATTAATTAACTTGATAAAGAAAGTGTTCTACTTTTTAAATTAAGTGAATTCCATTCTTAGATTAGAAAGAGTGTTTCAAAAATTCATTTCCAAGGTGACAAATAGAAAATGCATAAACACCGCTGCTTACTTTTTTTCATCTTCATTTTAGTATCAACTAGAATAATGTTAGAAAGATTGCTTCTATTCTGATTTTAAGCTTTGATGAATCTGATTCAGATTGTGTAATTAATATAAATAAATAAAATATCTAATTCAAAGATATGTTTAAAGTTAAAGAAGGGTAAACATTGTTGCAACTAAGAATGCTTTTAAAATTTTCACATCTAGTCATATTTCTGTTCCATATAACAAGGAGTAAAAAATTTTGACATTAAAAAAAAATTCCAGGAAAACTAGAAAAATTAAGTGTTGAGAACTTGTAGATCTGATTAAGAAAACTATTTTCAACAAGCATATTTTATGTTATTTAAATTCTTCTTCAAATAACTTTACACTGATAAGTATTGATGTTCATCTATTTTTAAACTCTAAGAAAAAATGGCAGTTATTTATAGACTTTCATTTTATAATGAATAAAAAAAAATTTGAGGAATTCGAAGAATTACTGATGAACTGATGGGAACGTTTTAAGAAAATGTTATCACTTTATTTTCATCAAAATAATTCAAATTTATTATTTAGTTTATCGTGGTTATTTTTTTCATTCTTTTCACAAATTATTTTGGAATTCATAATTCTAAATTTGAGAATTACAGCGAAAACGTTTCTCAAAATCTCAATTTTTTGTTCTGAAATATAAACTTTTCAATTATATATTACTAATTGATAAACAAAGAAACTACTTTATAAAACTAAATAAAGTAGCTATATTCATAATAATAAATTCAGAAACTTTATTATAATTGAAAAGTAATAATTAATTTAAAATATATATCTCAAGTAATCAATTTTTTGTTCTGAAATATAAACTTTTTGATTATAATAATGCTAAGTTTCAGCTTTCTTTGTGATAATATCAGCATTCTTGCAAAAATCCTCGGAACTATAAAAGTTACTAATGCTGCAAAATAACTTCAGAAAGAAAATATCTGAAAATTAAATCAACTGAAATAAACTATTCAGATTTTAATAAACATTTTATTTCCAACATGTTTTATTAGTGACATACATGAAAAAATGAATTAAATCCCTGTAAATGCTTTATAATAAAATGTGTGTCTGCCTGCGGTGTTCTACTTGCCACAGCATTTGACCTTAACTACAAAATTAACAAACACTGACACGCATATATATTCTGGAGAGTAAGCTGTTGTATCACGGAAAGATTTTAAAAAAATTTTATTAGAATTTCATGTAATTGAAAATTAAATTGAATTTTGAGTTTTTTAGTGTTAACTTTCGAAAACATTTATGTACAAAACTGATTCTTACACAGTTTCACAATCTAAAAAGTTACCTTTTAATATCTTTTTAATTATATGAAAATGTTCCATAATTTCTAAGAGAATATTTAAAATGTATTGTTTAATCTAATTTTCAACAATAGAATACATTATTGATATATAATTCAAACCGTTTTCACCATTGTATCAAATATATTGATTCAAGAATTGAGAAGAAAAAATTTCTTCGTCACTTAAACGAACATCTTTCTCAAGACTTCTAATTTTTATTTCAGTAGCTTCAATTATTGCGCTTGGTTGTAGGTTTGAAGTGCTTTGTAAAGCTATGCTATTTAAGTAAAATTCTGTTTATTTTTGCTGCTCTATCAGTTTTAAACATAGAATATTATCAATCTAGGACGTCTCAAGAATCCATAAGAACTGGGAATATAAACCGAATAATCTTAAGAAACCATTTAAATTTATCCAAGTTTAAACTCAATTTGAAGGGGCCAATAAAAGGCATGGTAAACAGTGAAGAAATCTTAAAAACTAGAAGATAAAAGCAGGTTAGAAGTTTCTTTCTATCAAATTTATGAAATGATATAGTTTTAAGAAAACGATTAATCGCCTTAAAAAGACCAAATAAAAAACCATGAAAGTTCTGTGTTCCCTTCCTTATTTTAAAACGTTTAAGTGCATGTGGGATAAAATTTAATAGTATAAAGAAAATCAGTAGGGTGACCTCATAAAAGCTTTCTCGCACAGACTCTAAAGAAAGTTGTTCTCCTAGAGCTGTTATCCTAGTTATGATACTGCGAAATGAATTAACGATGAACGAACATAATAGCCTTATGATGTTATGGAATCAAACGTGATTAAAAAATTCCCATGTACAAGAAACTGGACATATGCAAGCTTATTAAAACAACAATTTTATGGAATCCCATTCATGAAGTTTTATATAAAAGATTTCATTGAAATTAAACATAACTAATGAATTCAGCGAACCAACTGGAAGCCAAAAGTCTAAAGGCAACTATTTCTTAATAAACGAAGCGATTCAATATGTAAAAAATGTCACCGATATCGTTGCTGCGCTAGTGTGTACCAACGCAATTATTAAAGAAAAATAATGTTTCCAAATATTCTTAAACATATTTTGAAAAATTTATCAAAAGTAGATAAATAAATTTTCCAGAAATAAATCTTCGGTCATAGAAAAGTCTATTTCTAGGAAGCGATAGGATATTTTTAGGGTGTTAAAAATATCCTTATTTTTGTTGCATATAATAAAGATTATTTAGGGTTTTTGTATGTGTGCTGACATTCTACAGAATACATCGTTTGACTAAAAGCCACCAAACTTGGCATATTGTAACTGACCTACTTTGGAGAGTGGTTAATGGGCAACTTAAAGCGAGTTTTAAAACATTTTTACTGAAAATTAAGCAACATTTGGCATTTTTCACGGGTATCAATCGTACTAATTACTGCATAAAATAATTTTTGACACTATGAAATTTTATTTTTCAATCACACCAGTTTTTTCCTTATAGATTTTTTTTATATTTATCAATATTTTTTGAAAAGTATTTTACGTATACTTTCCATGAAGAATTCAAAGGTGCATGAGAATTGTGTTCTAATATTAAACTTGTCGGCGTGTCGTGAGCGATAATATAAAAGAATAAGAATTCTTTTATATTATCTAAATAATATGAAAGAAAATAAAAGAATAAGGTTAATATAAAAGTATAAGAATTCTTTTATATTATCTAAATAATATAAAAGAAAATAAATGAACAAGGATAATATAAAAGAATAAGAATTCTTTTATATAAAAGTATAAAAATTCTTTTGTATTATAAAAGGAAGAACATCAAAGTTACAAATAAAGGTTATATTAAACTTACTAATAGATACTTTTTCGTATTTATTTTATAAACAGAATTTCTATCTTTTATTTAAAATTAATCATCACTGGCAAATCATATTTTTAGGAAAGTAAACGATAAAGAAACTTTTATATAAAAATAAAGTAAGTGGTCTTAAAATTTTGGGAAAAATTGTAACTTGAATTTTTAAATTAAATTGATTAATTTAAAAAAATACTATTAACATGAAGTTAAATGTTAAAATTTTCCTTATTTTAGGTAGGAAATTAGGTTACAGTTATAAAAGGATAGAATTAGTCCAATGTGCTCATTTCTTAAGAATTTTAGGAAAAATAACGGAAATAATAAAATTAACAGAACGGCATAAGGCTTCTAAAATAGTAGTATAAATTATAATTTTTATCAAAATCTGAAGCTTAAAAATATTTCGCTGAAAATACCATCAAAACCACGTTAAACAACATATTTGATTAAAAATATGAGCGATAATACATAAAGAAATATAACGTTGCCAAAACTTTTTAATAAAACATTTCCCAAAATATACCAAACGATTTTTAATTTTCTTCCTTCTTATAATCCATCCAATTTGTGATCATATTCATCCACGAGGCATGTCTGTTTTGTAACTGTAGGTATAAAAATAACAAATAACTTAATGGGAGTACTCTCTGCCAGCACTTTTTTCTCTTTTCATTTAATAGCCTCGACCTTTCCGAAGAGCATGCTGAGTAATAATTGATGATGTCTTTCACTTAGCATTTTGTCACAGAGCCTTTCTGTCAAGTATACTTTTGGCTCATATGCTTCTGTGATAAATAACTGGTACGAATGGTCTTTATCATTCAAAATTGTAACTTTAGACGAGTCTCAATTCATAAATGAGCTGTAAAGGATAAAAATAAAACGTAAGGTAATAGGTTGCAATACTGGCGGATAGTTTACAATTTTTCATTATTTAATGTCTGTCATAGGACAGAACAAATTATGTTAAATTAGAAGGGTTTGGTTTTTCTCTTTGAAAGGCCTATGAGTAATTGGGCTGTAAAAGCAATGATTAGTGAAGAAGAGAATTATAATTGTTTCTTTTCGAGAATATAATTGTGGATTTGTTTTAATAGGAAATAGCATACCAAATTTAAGTGACATGATCGTTCATGTGTGAACTGAAATAGTCAGATCGATGTAATAAAAACTACAAAGTTTGAATCGACCTTAAACATCTTTAATTAAAAAAAATTATATCTATCTTTAGTAACTAGTAATTGCTCACAGATATACAGTGGCACAAAAAATTGAGAGTACACCGTATTTTTTCTTGATAAATCTGACTTTCAATATAAATAACACATTACTGAGAAGTGCAAACATGTTTTTATTTTTACACACAATAAATGTCTTAATTTAAAGTAAAAATAAAGAAAAATCAACGAAACACTTCTAAACTAAAAATTTTCAGAAGCATTTTAAATATACATACACAGAATTTTGCTTCGAAAAATTGAGAGTACACCAATGAAATTTGTGCAACATCTCGCATAGAAACAAAGTATCACTATTAATCTGCATGTCTTTTGGCTCTTTCAATGGCCTCCTAAATGTCATAGTACCAATTCGACAGATTTTTGGTGGTTCTGAAGATATTTTACCCAATTTTTCTGGAAACACTTGCTTTAAATGGGTTTTGTTTCTGATTTTGAGTTTTTGAGCCACATTTTGGAGTATGACCCACGAGTATTCACTGGTATTGATGTATGGCTACTGAGGTAGTGTGTGTAATTGCTGTTTACAATGAAAAAGACGTCATATTTTGACATTGTGTGCATTCTGTTTGGGGTCATTGTCCTACTCGAAAAGGAAATTTTCATCTAAACCCAAACTTTAAGCACTTTTTTAAAATTGCTGCGAAGTATATCCAAGTAAGACATATGGTTTATAATGTCATCTGTAAGAATTAAGTTTCCTACCCCGGGTGCAGCCATGCAACCTCAAATCAAGATGGAGTCACCACCATGTGTAACTACAACACGTGAATTTTTTGGATCCAAAACAGTATTAGGCTTTCTCCGCCAAGTTAAACGGCTGTCATTATCAAAAATGTTGAGTTACTTTCATAAACAAACATAACTTTCTTCCAAGAGTTATCTGTCTTCAATTGGTGAGTTTTTGCAAACTTCAAATACTTTTTCCTTAATTTGCAAGTTGATGAAAGGTTTCTCGCTAACAATGCTTTATATCCAGCTTGCCTAATGGTCTTTTGCACAGTTTCAGTACTTACACTTCTGGTTATAATTTGAAAAGTTTCTGCAACACATTGGATGAACCATATGATCGCAGGAATCTAAAGAAAAGTGTTACAAATTTGGGTTTAGATGGAAACTTCCCTTTCCAATAGCGTAACTACCCCAAACATAATGCACATAACGTCGAAATATGGTGTAATTTTCATTGTAAACTACAGTTACATTCATTATAACATAATCCCTAATCAACGCCTTTGGATATTCGTGGCTGACACTCGAAAAAGTGGTTCAAAAACTCAAAATAAGAAACAAAACCTATTTAAAACAAGTGTTGCAAGAAAAATTGCGTAAAATATCTTCAGAACTACCAAAAATCAGTCTAATCGGTACTATGACTTTTAGAGGCCATTATAAGAGCCAAAAGACATGCAAACTAATAGTGACACTTTGTTTCTATGCGGGATGTTGCAAAAATTTCACTCATTTGCATGTAGTAGTTTTTTCTCTTATACTCTACCGTTGTAAAAGAATTTGAATATAACACAGATTTAATTAGAATAAAAAGTTTGCTCATAAGTTCAGGTTACATATGTTTTAAAAGATAAGTAAAATAGCATACTACTTTACGCTTAGTCATAATTAGTCATTCATTTTAATTTAAAACATTATTATTAACTCGTAAATTTTCAATTTTGGCTTATCATCGACTTGATTTAAAAATCTTATTAGCCCAATATTTTATGAAATTTACTAATTTTTATTAATTCAATGTTAATAGAACAAAAGTAAGAATTTTATTTTAAAAATATCATAAGTCAGTTCATCTATTTAATATTTCTAATAAATATTTTAAAAATCTTTTTGAATCCTTCTAGATGACATTTCAAAAACTTTAATTAGAGCTTTTAGTGGTCATTTTCAACAATTATTATAGTCACCTAAAAATATTTACTCTTTGACGTACATGGTTTGGAAGTCAATTAATAACCTTACGTCGCGTAAGAATGTTGTTAAAACAATTCATTTAAACACTTATAACATTCCATCGCAAATGTATTAATCATTCAATAAATGTTAATAATTTCGTCAGTATTATAATTAAGAAGCACGAACTTTAAATTAAAATGTTATTTATTAATTGTTATCTTATAAAGGTTATTTCAATTATTAAAAAAAGACTTTTCGAAGTACTACAGTTTTCTTTTTTATACACATTACATATAGTTAAATGAGTCTGTATTATCCTTTTGCGTAATGCTTATAGAAAAGAATAATAATAAAATGATTATATGCATTCATATATGTATAGTTAGTAATGTAATATATAAAAATAATAAGCACCAATATATAATTAGTATTTATAAAAGAATCTATATAAAATCAAACAAAATGCATATATTAGGTTAATAATATAAAAACTACATAATATTAAGAATAAACGGATGTTTGATATAAAAAGACTAAATATATTCTGGTTATTTATAAAGATATATATGTTATTGTTATATGTATTCTTTTCAAATAACCCAACTCCGCCTTACAAATGCGTAGCAGAAGACACGAATAATTTTTTAAAATTAACGTGGCCACCACTGAACACCGAGCAACGAATGTCTAATAAAGCACCCCGTATCTCTTCCTATCGTTTCAGATCATCCTTTCAAGTAGGTCTGTCATCAAGGCAAATGAGTCACAGAAAACCAGAAGATGAAAGCAGGAGGAAATAAGAGAAAGACGTTCTCGGGCATTTGCCAGATATATTTGGTCGTGGCAACTCGTAATGGCGATTAATTGACAACAGACGAGGCAAAATATTATCTAATAAAACCAACAAATCCCATTTCAATCAGTTGCCTACAATATCGTGGATGACCTTTGCTCGTCGCCACATACTATCAAGATGGGCCCACATTAATTAGTTCCACTGTATTAGATCGAATTCTTTGAAATCAGATAAAAAGGAACTTAAGGAACGGCCTTTATCGATAATTCATATACAGAGATCAAGTCACCCCATTTCAACATTATTTATTTATATATTTGATTAGTTGTGGGCGTTGGACGTTAAGTCATTGCCATCGTAAACGAAAAAATAACATCGCTTGCTTGCTTAGATTCTTTTTTAACTGAATCAATGGAAGAGTATAGTTTTCACTCTCTCTTCAAAAGATGCAGTAAGAAAAATAGTTCACGGAATGAAATGAAATCACGAATCAAAAATGAAGTATTTCATGATCTATTTTTAAAACATTATGATTGAATTAATCCTCAAGCTATGACTATATTTAGAAACTTTTGATTTTTATGTATTCACACTTGTCAAAAGAATACAGGCTCTTTTTAAACGACAAGATTGAGCTTATTATAAGATTTTAAATGTCAAATAAAATAGAAGTGTTTATGCTCACCATGAACAAAAAAAAATCATTAAAAAATTAGTAAATACTTACATGAAGTAATTTAAAAACATATTTTACAAAGGGTAATGTATGATTTTTTTTAAAAAAATAAGTACAGTCTTTTGATGACGTAAATTTTATCGATTGATTTTCTTATAAATTAATTAAATGATTTGCCGTTTTGATCTCCGAAATAAATGTTTTTTATATTAATGTAGTACATATACATACTTTGAATTTCTAACACTTATGACAAATCATGTCCAATAAAACAAAGATAATTGTTTTGGAATAGTCATGTCATCCTTAAAGTATTGAATGAAAAACTAATTATAATTTTTAAATACATTTTTATCATTTCATTGGATTATTCCTATAAATCCAATGATGTACTAATTCCGACACATATATCAGAAAATATATTAAGATATGAAATTGATTGCTTAAATACTATAGATAATTTTGAGTAGTTATATTTTTTATTAAATCCGGTTAAAAATTTTATTGTGTGCATGTTTACACCTTTCAAATCCAGTCAATGCGTATAAGTATAGTCCAATATAATATTTAAATTGAATTATTTGGTTAAAAAAAGAACTAAAAATATACATAAACTGTGCTCGACTTACCGCAGTCTTTACAGATAATTTTCTTTACAGCCCGTAAAGTTCGTTTCTCGTTCGGAATGGGTAAAGCAGTGGCGGTCAGTGATGGCCAAGAGTTTGTTCCAGAGAACTTGCCAAACACAAGGTACTGACTGCCAAGTTTCAAATTATCCTGGTTCATCTCCAGAATACAGTGTTCTCCGCTCCTATAGTAAACAACTTCAATGTCCTCATTCTTTGGTATATCACTCAAAGAAGTGTTTGTTTTAAGTGCACTGTCCATAGAGAACCAGGCACGAATAGTTCCATCCCTCTGGACAAGGACACTCCGCAAGGACCCAAGGAACACGGCCGGTGACAGGTAGGCTCTTGTTTGAGCCGCTTCCGCCACTGCTTTCATCGAGAAGTTGTCGTTCTGTCTTCGCTGCTTCGGATATTTTTTCCCACCAAGACATAATCCGCTGGAATCGTTTCTCGTGGAGATGTCCAAGCACGGAGTCACCAACCATAAGGAGCTCAGGCAGAGGAAAACCAGCAACAAATGCCGGAGGACTTGAAACACAATGGGGAGGCGCATGACCTATCACGGTTTTAATTGTGTGAGGTAGTACAGGGAAAAGTTAAGGGTCTTTGAAATTAATACAATCCAAAATACACACTAACTTGGTTCCGAAAATTTCACAGTTACTGATGATAAATATGCAATGAACATTCCAAGTTCAACACAACAAGCCGTCATAAAGTTTATTAAATAAATACTAGAACTAATTATAACAGTTAGTTTGATATTAGTTAATATTAGACACACATGGCGCTTTTGAACACACAATTGACAATCCATCGAAGTTTCTGTACAAAAAATATTATTAAAGAAGCTGCTATTTATTTTTCAGTTTTGAAAAATGTTCCCTTTTTTGTAGTAACTAATGCTTATTTACAAATGTTAAATTAGTAAAAAAATGCCTGAACTCTAACAAAATAAGTTGAAATAAATATTAGTGAGAAATACCTTTTTATTAGGATATTATTCCAATGCACTACTGTTTGCAGAATTTCAAAAATCCAGATAGATCAATAATTAAATATAATTTTTCAGGAATAGAGTTGTAAAGCTGCAACTAATATGTAGAACTTTTGTAGAAATAAAATTCTTGCACTAAAAAATGACGATGCTCTCGATGAAAAAAAAATACAACACAAGAACAAACAAATTTCAGACGAATTTTTTAAATACACAATTTGCACATATAAATAAAGCTCTATGAGGAAGGTCAGGCCTTTACGATGGGTCTTCGTGGTATCGGCAAGGCCCTAAAAACCACAACCCAAGAAGGGAGATCTTTTGGAGACTTCCGCCTGGCATGACACCTGAGATAGAAAAGAACCGGGGAGAAAAACTTCCAGCTTAGTACTGGTCTCGGAGCTCCTCGTATCCTGGGATGTGTTCGGAAGGTTGGAACATCCACACTTACGCTCGCATCCACTGCGCAGGCGCACTGGGAACATTCGGGGTATGACGACAACCCCGCGAAAAAGTTTTCAAACTTTTCCGTCTACCAGGGAGAGATTATCGAAACTATCGGGAGTGAAATGACATCCTTCCCAGCTCTTGATCTCTTCACACTTTTTTTCCGCAGCTAAAGTGTTTCACAAAAAGTAAAAATAGCTGGCAGATGCAGCAGGCTTATTCCTTAAGTAGCTGTTACTTGTTACGCTGCGGTAAGAAAGGGCATGCGAGTTCCTTGCCTGTCGTAGGACTTTTACGATTGGTATCTTTTATTTATTATTTCTTCACCCTTCTGCTGGTTGTTAGATAATAGGCGGCCAGAAAGCGAAGATAAGGTGAAAGTATCAGGAACTGGCGCGGCTGAATGAGGAAGCAAGGACGTCACGTGTATACTCTTATTTTTTTTATAATCATTGTTGCTGTGTAAGAATGAAGCAGGATGTTGGTAGGGTAACTTCACTCTTAACTTTTATTTCCGGAGATTTTTTGCTATTAGTTTGGGTCAGTTTTTCGGAGAATTGGGGTGGAATTCAATGTCACAATCGAGTGAGTCAAGTTAGAGCCATTAATAGATAGAAAAGAAGCTAGGTTTTTGATTGCTCAATAAATTTCAAGGCAAGTCGTTCGCTCTTCTCAACTGGATCGCTCCAGCTGAGCGCGAATGAAAACAGATAGCTCTTGTTTACTTTTTATTTAAAACTCGAGCGGTGCCTGTCGATGGTGCTTTATTGGAATGAAAATCATTTGTAGGCATTTTTAAAAAAATTGGGATCTTTTTAATTTAATTTAATTATATATTTATCTCATCTCATGAAAAATAGAAATTATATATCATTTACACTATACGACAATCTGTTTGTTATTTAAAAATGGATTAGTTCATAATTGAAAAAGCATGCTTTAAGGTATCCATTCAAAGGAAAAATTTTGAAAAATTTGAATTAAAAAAAATGTTTAAAATTATGATTTTAGATGTATTTATTGTCAATTATAATACAAAATACTATAAATGCAACCAAATTATTCAAAAATATAATATATTTTGATAAATATTAAAATTTGTAGTAAATTTTAATTAAATTTAATCAAAACGTTTAACACTCTACACAAAATTGTAATGCAGCATAACTATTTTATCTTGCACACAAGTTGTAGAATATAATGTTGAATGAAATGACTCAATATATAAGAAATATTTTGAGATGCAAAGAAGTTATGCTATATGCTTTTTACATAAATTCACAATTTAATTTTTCTAAAAACAACCATAAATGAAAAAGTATTTCGCCAACAATATAACATTAGGTTCATTTCATTGCCCATATCATTTAAATCACAAGCTGAAATTTTTATGAAAATACCTCTCTTAGTTTTTGAGATATCATGTTAACTGTGGAGAATTTTTATGAAAATTAAAGTTTTGGGAAAATTGAAGTTAAATACAAATTTTATCCGAAAGATATGTTTTGCTTAAAAATCCCCTGGATGATAGGTCAGACCTTTCTTTTCCTAACAAGGATGAGAAAAGTTTGCACTACAAGAAATATCAATAATAAAATTCAACAATGTGGTCGGTAACGAATATTTATAACATAGTCGGATGCCTTAAAAATTATGAAATTGAACAAATTGTTCAAGTAAAATAGAGATTGCTTATTTGGGGATATTTTGTTTCTGATTTAAATATAAATTAAATTTATACATATTGGAAATGAATATTCAAATTAAATTTTATTGTAAATCAATATCATAAGAGCTCATTTCATGAAAAATTAATCATAATTTGTAGTTAAGTAAACTGAAAATTCATACTTTTCAAAATTTTACTGATGTGTATAAACATTTTTTTTCAGTTTTTTTTGTTATTGGAATCCTTTTATTTCATTCAATAAAGAAAAGCGCTCTTTCACTGCATTTGAATGCAATTATGTAAATTAAAAAGGAAGCATGATGCAACTATATTAATTTGTGACTAAATGGCGAAAGTTTATTTTAAGTAAAAATATTTTATTACATACATACATTGCATAAATAGAGAAAGTATTAACCTTGCGAATTGAATTAGCGAGTATAAGGATGCCATTTTCACTATTTACAGAATTCGAGCAAACACATTGATATTAATATTTTTTTAAAAAATTAAATCGATGATCTCATAATAGTGAGTAGTTGAAAAATACTGGTATTCATTAAAAAAAAAGAAATTTGTTACCTAAACTTGACTCGGGGGGGGGGGGGCAAAAATAAGCTATAAAATTTCAGATTCTTCAAGACTATTGGTTTTTTCTTTTACATACATTTATGCTTCTGGACTTTTCCATATGCATCCCTCTTAAGAACGTAACAATATCTAAGTATTACAAATACGGTTTTCATACATGCTTGCTAATAAAATATCTAAATAACGTCAAATTAGCCAATGGAATTTTTTTATCCTTATGCAAATAATGTTAGCAATTTTTTAAAGATTTTTTATTACAAAGATTACATTTTTAATTACAGCTATTGCATAATTCCTAAAATTTTAACTGTCATCATTTAATTTAATTTTTATAAAAATAATTTTGCTTATTTATATTATAATAATAATTTATGCAAAATGAACATATAGAATTCGAAAAAGAGTAAGAAAAATTATATTTCTTGTTTCCTTCTAAATCATTAGATTAACATCCATGTATTTTTATAATATGTATGACTTTTCAAAAAGAAGATAATTTTAGCTCTTAAATCCAAAGACTACAAAAATATATGGATGTCAATCTAATGATTTAGTAGGAAATAAAAAATACATTTTCGATTGATACTAATTTATTGCTTTAACAGACACCAGAATTTAAGTTATGTGCGTTAGCTTTCTTCGCTTTAATATGCTTTACAGATTCGATAGGGAAAGAAATATTATTACATTAAAATGTTATTTTGCTAATATGAAGGATTCATTTTTACATTGGTTATGCTGTTTTGTTTTTAACTTCCTATTGTATCCAAAGATAGAAATAACCATAAATCCATTTCCAAAAATTTCTTTAAATTCTCCAAACCAGGCTTTCAAATTTTTCTCCCCATCAGTATGATAATAAATATTTTTGTATGTTGAAATGTTCCCCATATTCGGCAGAAAATATTTTTAGAACAGAATTTTGTGTCGAGTTCTTTATTAGGCCGAATCTTTAAAACCTAATTTTTGAGTTTCTTTTTCATATTTAACCATTGATCAGTGTTTTAGTTATAACTGAAACTACAATTTAATGATATTGAAACAGTTTTGTCACAATTCTTTAAATTGCCCGATATTTTTTTTAAATAAAAAAAATCTTAGAAATATAAATAGAAGTTCTAGCCTTTTTTAGAGATGTCTCTGGAATTCTTCATTCAATAGATTTCTCGTGATTTTCATTTGTTGCTAATAATTATTCATATACTGATATTATGGCTTTTAGAACTTTTTTAAATATCCAAATACGGAAAATTGTTACAAAAGAAATCCCCAGAAACATGGTATTTTGTGTATTAATAACTTACTTTCTATTATTATATTGTAATACAAAAGAAATTATATCATATAGTTGTTACATATGGCCCTTTCACAAGCCCGCTGACAGAAAGCTGTCAGTGATTTAAGCCAAAATGACCATCTATTGTTTGCTCAGTATTGCCAACTAAGGCCACTAGTACGATTTGACTACTGCATGCTTCACATTCGCTTGCACAACCCATTTTTACAGGGGGTCACATTCATACAACTCATAGATAGAACACGGAAGAACAAACATGCCTGAACGAGGACGCCTATACCATGGGGAAGACACGCTACCCCTATGCCAATACGCCGGCTTATATTAGATATTAATATACATATTAAAGTTTAAGAAAATAAAAAATGAAAAATAAACTGCTTTAAATAAAATATGTATATTCCATTAAAAATGTTCGAAATATGTGTGAACAACCTAAGTATTTCAAAAATACATTCGATTTAAAATATTATTAACATAATTTAACATCCGCACCTATATATCAGTTCAGAATTCAAGTATATATTGCTTTTGATCCTGGATACGAAGTTAAAATCCAGTGTTTGATCAAAGTTTAGAAAAAGATGTGCCTCTTAGTAGTGACGACTGAAAGTATAATAAAGATTGGTATTTCTGGCAGAACGTCAATCGCAACGGATATAGCCGTCTTCGAACGATTAAAGAGGAAGGTAAATCAACACCATGATGGCACTTAGTATTTAAGAAATGCAGCATCTACTTCGAGGTTGTGTTTCAAGTAGCCACATTTCTTTTCTATGCTTTGAGTTCCTTAGACGTTTTGGATTTTAAAAACGGTTTTGGTGCCTACTATTCAAAGCACTCAATACTTTTTGAAACAAAAATTTCCAAAAATATAAATAGCGCCTGACTATTAAGTTTTTTTTTTCTCATTTTATTTTATTGAATTTTATTACCATTATTTAACTTGGAAATTATCTGTTTTTGCCAAACATACAATAAATATAATAAAACATAAATTTCAGCGACTAATGTATTTATTTGAATATTTGAAATCTAATTAAATGATTGAAATAATCTCACTAATCTACCTTTTTTCTTTTAAAAATGATAATATTATGCAAATATAATTTTAATGATACTTTTTGTTTTGATATGGTGTATTTGATCAAAATTGGGCAACTTGGCTATCTAATATGACGAAAAGACAGTTGAAGGAAGGAGGCTACCACAGTATGAAGATGAATCAAAGCTTGCATTATTTTTAATAATATAATTTCTTTTCTTCATTGTCTTCATTCAATTACATTCTTTCGAATTGTTCTTAGCATGACAACAAGCTGGCGCCAAATGATCTCTGTCAGCATGAGATATTTTACTATGCCGTCACAGTATTGTTTGATATTCTGAAGCCTAAATATCTCGAAGATATCATAATATCTTGGGTATTTAGTACTAATAGTGAAGGAAAATATGAAGCACTGTAAATTTGGCAATTACGACTTTTTGCTTTCGTCTCATATTTTGGAAAAATATTTCGAAAATTAAGATAATTTATTTGACTAGTCCATTAAATTATACAGATCAATATCAATTAAACACTTTTCAATGTTGATATTATTTTTACATATATGCAAAATTTATCCTTCTGAATCCAAAAATGAAAATGTTTTCCTACAAAACAACTTTTTATTTTAGCATTTTTTAAAATAAACAATGTTATAAAATACATAATACCTACAAAAAAACAAAAACAACATGGTTTTAAAAAAATAAATAAATTATTTAAATTTAGTTTTTTTGTATTATTTTTTTAATACTTAAGATAATTCATCAACTCTTTTAAACAATGCAGAATTGAAGTAGGTTAGTTTAGTTTGGTTATATTAACGTCCCGTTTAAAGCAACACGAGGGCTATTTTGGGATGGACCTCGTAATTTTGAACCACGGTCAGATGACGAGGACGACACCTGAAGTGGCACCCCCCTCTCCACACCACACCAGCGGGAGGACTTTGGCCTAACAGATTTAACGTGCAAGAGACCCCCTCACACGACGATTCTTCGGTGGAATCGAGTCTCGAACCTGAAACCCTCCGGTTCCGAAGCCGAGACCTTACCACCAGGCCACCGCGGCCCAAGATTTGAAGTAGGAGAGATGTGTTAACAACGCTACATATAGTCGTTTCAATTACCCCCGAGTTGGAAATTGAGGTATTTGAAGAGACAAATCAAAATACTGAGTGGCTTCTCGAAAAACTATTTGTCAAATGGTGATTGATGCAAGTTATTTGGAGAAGGAGAAGGGAAATAGGAAGAATAATAAATAGAAGAAACCAAAATTGCTTCAATGAGAGCCTATATGAGAATCTAAGAATACTACAGTTAATGACAGTTTTGTAGAACATGGAAAAAATATTTCCCCTTTTATTTTAAGTCAACTATTATAGAAACGATGATCAAAAAGGATAAATATTTTAGGTAACAAACGCCAACAATTTATCTAGCAAAACTTATCACCAGATCAGGAAGCTGATGAAATATATAAGTTTTGAAAAATAATTGCTTTTAAAAAAAAGAAACATGGATTAGTTGAAAAGAAGAGTTTAGGATATAAGTTTTTGGGAAATAAGAAAAACACATAATATAAATAATATATTAGAGATGGAGAAGCATTGATATTAGGATTCAGAATGTTTGAAAGTGCATCTTATTTATATGCATTTAAATGCATATTACAGCAGTGAATGAAAAAAAAAATCCATTTTATAAGGATATTTTATAAGGTATGAAGGATATGAAAGTGCAAGAGCTGATGGAGTGCATCTACGGTGAAATACTTATTAGCAATGATAATGTTCGATGTCTCCAAGATGTTGATCGATATTCTGAATGACGGTCAGTATCAGGAAATATCGTAACAATGTTGCTGGACATTTTGCGCTGACAGGAATTACATTTAGTTGATGAAATATGATGCCATGGTAATAATGTTCAAGAGAACAAGTGGATAATAAGATTTTCATCTTTACGGCAAAATGTTATAATAATTCCAAAGGAATCTTGAGTTGGTGTCAGTGCTTCTGTTTTAAAATACAATAGTTTAATTTTAGATCTCACACTATAACTTTTTTTTTCTTGTTTTATGCTCAATTGTGTGAAAAGAATATAAATCAATAATTAGGCAATCAATAATATTTAAAGATGGGAAAAGACAATATATTTCTTTCTTAAATATCTTCTTGTATAATGCAAAAGTAAAGTTTTTTTGTTAGCTAAATCTGCAATATTTTAAAATCTATTGTTGTGAACAAGGTAGTAATTTATAAGTTTATATGAAAAATAGTCGCTAAACCTATTGTTCTTGATGTGAAAGAATTTAGAAGTTGAGAAATCTAATAAATTTCATACTTATAATTCTCTATATTGCAAATAAATAAATAAATAATATAAAATTTATGATTTTCAAAAATTATGGAAAATAATTCTAATACTCCAATTTAAGTTTTTTTTATTTATTTCGAAGCAAAATAATGACAAAAATTTCAATTTTCTACATAGTTCATATTATTATTATTAAGTCATTTGATACATGATTTTTGTGATTATAATAAAACTAATAATCTGTTATAAATATTTGAATAAATTCCTTAAGTAAAAAAAAAAAAAAAAAAAATTGCTTCCCTTAACTTGTATGCTGGATTATATTCCTGTAACGTGGATTAACAATAATAAGCCATATTGTGGAAACATAAAGGAAGTTGAGGATTGATCATTCCTGGGTGTTTTTTCCCTTTAATTATTCTCTAATTTGAAATAATAGATTTATTTATCATAAAAGAAAATTTAATTCGTCTAATTTTATGCAAGAGATTTTTTTTCACACAACAGATATAACATTTTAAAAATATCTATTACATTTACCAATCTAACTTATGGTACAGTTTTCTAATATTCCTTCGCCAAAATCATAAAAAACTCTTTTCTTAGTAGCAAATATAAAGATTTTGAAATACCTATATTATTCATTAATCTATCTTATGATATGCTTTTCTATAATTTTTTTCACAAAATCATTAAAAAACTCAATTCAAAAGAAATGCTTCTTTTTTATATTTGAAAGAAGATAATACTATTTCATTCAGTATTCAAATTACTTCAAATAACTATTCAATTTTCAATAAATTTAATTTAAGACATTTTATCTATAAGCTTTCAAATGCTTTTGTGATTCCTATAATTTGAACTGAGGAATATATACGTGTATATTGTTTGACAACGGATTGTGAAATTCTCCGCGCTTATGAGCATGCATTAGGATGGGTTTAATACGACAAAATAGAAGTGAAAGGAAATATGAAAGGAGGAGATGTTTACATTTAACAATGAACGCTTGCAGTTTTATGAGACGTAAACATTACAAATAATTCGTAATACAGAAGGAAAAATGCACTAATTCATAGTAAAATATTTCAGAGCAATTTTTATTTAATTTAAAGAGCATAAAAATTAAATTATAAAAATTAAATTAAAAACATTTTGTTCTTAAAATTTGGTAATAATTTTTTTAAATTATAATGATTATTTTTACAGTAAAATGCTTCTTTTTTATATGTTATTGGATTTTTTCAGCAATATTTTAAGGTAAGCATACATGTGAAAAAAAATTGAACTAAAAATTACCTAATAGGGAAAATCCAAGGTCAAAGGCGAATACCGGAAATGCTCTCACAGTTCCGCGTCTCACCCCTTAATGAGATGGAATGGTCGAAATGGGGTTTTCACAGAATCCGTTGATGAACAGTACATACATGATGTACATGTATATATATGTTTGTATATATTCCTCATATATACATGTTTATATTATTTTTCAACCAGCAAGATTAGTCTCTAAGAAATTTCTTTGTATTCTCCTTAATAAAGATCATATCTCTTCCATGCAAAAACTGTAGACCTTGGCCAAGGTCGCAAACACACACTACGAATGTACAAATTTTTACCCTCAATGTCTCCGGCAGGACAGTTTAGTAATTCTTACTATTGCGAAAAAAAGTTAATATGCGCACAAAGAACTCATTTTTAATATATTGCATGTCACAATCAAGTAGATAATATTTTTCAAGGGACATGTTTTTCTGTTAATTGCATTCATTTGGTACCAAATATGCTGAGTGAGATATATTGGATATAGTGTTTTAGTTATATAAATTTTAAGCTTATTTTGATGTCGTTGACATAAAATGACATAATGTTCGTATATTTTAATATTTTACATCTGCCAAGCTATTTCCCTACAGGCCACAATATCAGACAGCCAGATAAAATACTTTGTAGTCACTCAATACAATGCAAAAGAGATGAAAACATGCTAGCAGTAATTACAAGGAAATAGAAAACAGGAAAATAAAAGATAAAAAGAAAACAAAGTCATCAATAAAATCCAGGCTTAAAGAAATATTTTTAACTAGGTCTAAGTTAAACAACTTTTAGGTCTCGGAGATGTAGGACCATGGTCCATTCAACATTGGCTAATTCAGTGCAATACAGTTATTAAGATGAAAATCCCCGTTACACCAGCTTGCGATACAGCTGTTTTTGAAATGTGATTGAAATAAAACGCATAGCGTTAAAATATAAGATTGCATACGAAATTAAATTTATCCTAGATCGTTGTGTTTTTGACCTTCTGGAAACACAATGCATTCTGAAAATCATGTATTTACCAAAGATATTAATGTTATAATATTAAATGTTGGAAATGTGCTATAAAAAATCTAAACAATCTTTTAATGAATATTTACTTCGTTCGATATTATGGAATTACACTAATGTTAATAGCTGTTAAAATTTAATAAACAAAAATGAAAAATACAATATTTGAAAATTTTATTTTGAAAATTTTTCTTTAAATCCTTTTGCATTATTCAAATTAAAAGCAGTTAACTTAAGTCAATAAATAATAAATGAAGTCAATGAATGGCAACAAAAACTTTGAAAAAGAATAACTTTGTTACATACGCGTATTCATAATTAGACTTTTGGCAACATACTGCGGAAAGGACCATTTGATGGTACTGAGGAGATGATTGCATTCAAGTATGAAATACCATGTGATAATCAAAGCTAATAAAAAATGCGGAATTATTTTGATTACCTTCTCCAATTGTGGATTAAAAAGGCTGGATTTATCAAAGCTCAATGATCTTTTCGGTAATATATATAGCAACTAGATTTCCAGGTAAATGCCCTGCATATAAATAAAATTATATTCGTACAGTATTACATTATTTTTATTACAATAACTCTCTTAATGCATCTATCCCTCATAAATTTTCAAAACGTGTGTTGTTGTTGCTTATGTACTTGTCACAGACAAGCCCGGTGGCAAAGGCAGCGATTTTAAGTCGCGTTTTAGCATCTCTGGTTTCAGTAGAGTCATCTAGGGCCAAGAACACATTATAGTTATTTATGAGTCATAGTCATTTTCATGACGCTGACTTTCATTCATACATTTCATTTACTCATTCACAGATCATTATTTACATCTGAATCAGAGGACGATATCCTCAGATCCAATACTCCAGTGGCATTGTCTTCACTTGGAGTAATTTGTGGTCATGAAAGGTTTATACAGGCACCAGCCAGCATGTGCATGGAGAGTCTTCGGTCGGCAGGATGTAATACGAAGCCTTATTAACCAGGCTATTCCAGTCCTCCAACGTGAAAAGAGTATCTTTTATGACTAATAAATTGATCCTATTTACTGCCAGTTAATAACATTGGATAATAATAATGTATTTTTTCTACAACAGGTTTAGTCAGAATTGCATTTGAACGTTCCAGTAACTATCCGCTCCAGTAGATACTGTGACAGGAGCGACGTCTCAGGATGAGTCGGATATAGGAGGTCCCATCCTGGGGCCTTCTAGTTCACCGGATCTTACTTTTGTTTATTAAAGGGGGATGGGTGAAACATATGCAAGAAAATCGTGCGCTCGTGTGTAAAAAAATTATATCAAACGTCCGAGTAGATGACCTTGTAGCATCCTTGTCCATTGCAGCTACAGACATCCGCGCCACACCCAGTATTTTCGAGCAATTTTGTCACTCATTTCTCCGTCTTTGACTGCGTGCATAAGCGTTGAAAAGCGATCGTATGAAAAGTTGTTTATAATATCTCTACGAATATTAAAGATGAATGCCTATGTGTATTGAAGCTCTACAGACCAGACATTTTAAAGTAAAGCTATCAAACGTAGTTCATATTTACTTTGACAAGTGAAAATGTGCATCACCTAGAGTTCTTTTTCGATAATTTTTTAAAAAATTTAATTAAAAATTAAATGAAATTTAATGATTCTTCGAAGATATTAAGAGCAAAATTGATTTTGACATCATCTTAAAATTTATAATAACAATTCCCATGAGATAATTTTTATTGTTGCTGTCATAACGCAGTTTTCTTACCACCTTTTAAGACAGATCAATCAATTTTTAGAGAAGAATATACTTAAAACATTTTGCAATAATGTATTTCATTTTGAGTAGTTAAATTCAAATCGTTTTCATTGCAACTACAACTATTTCATTCTGATATGTTTTTTCCATTACTGATATCAAGTTATGAAGATTCTACTTCTATTTGAATAGTTTTCTTACATTAAATATTTCCACAAATATTTTTAAATTTTATCTATTTTACATTTGAGATTTAACTACAGATGAAATTTCAAATATCCCCATTTACTCTTTTCTGAGTTACAATTATACTATAAAGATATAGATAGGAATAAAGTATGTAATACAAGAATTCCAGAAATGCTCGAGCTGCAAGTCTATACACACACGCACACACACACACTTATAATACAATTTTAATTACACATGTCGTTTTTATTTCAAAAATGCAATTTAAACTCGAGTATGGTACAAGATGGTAGAGTCATGAGATTAAATTTACAATATTGAGATAAAAATCATCTATATTTTTCTCTTAATAGTCAATCACACTATCATTGAAATCAAATGCTGCCTACATACTGTTGTAGTTATTTTATCAAAATTTAAAAGGAAAATGATGTAAATTCGATAATTATTGAAGTAAATTAATGAATTTCCGATTAGGTAGCAGCCTAGAAAATTAGACTGAAAAGAGTCGCAGGCAGGTCAATTAAAAAATGATATTGGCATAGTTGAGCATTAAATAAATTTATAAAAATACAATTTCCACGAATTATAAAGTGATTACAATTTGAGTTTACAATAAATATTATTGCAATTATTAGTTAATGAATCAAAGCACAGTTAAATTCTTTATTGTTTTATATTGAAATATTTATTCATTTAAATGGTCGTACATTTGACTTGATATAGTATCTTGTAAAATTATAATTTTTGATTTTTCATTTATTAGCAGCTTATATTTCCTTATATATGATACTAATTAAACACTTTTCTTCTTAAACACAGTTAAGTTTTAATCAATAATTATCATTAATTTTTAATTACTTTTTTACTTTCTCGTCTATGAAATATCGAGAAAATATCGTAATCGTCAAAAAAATTCGAAGGTCAAGATTTTGACGAAACCAATATTTTAGAATCCCTTGAGCTCGAAAAACTTATTTTTAGGAATTCTCTGTCCGTCTGTAATAAAGATTAGACGGATGAAATTTGGATCATAGTCTCCGTCAAATCTGTATATTTATATCCTATTTTGAACAAAATCTGTTTAAATGAAGCCTGTTTGTCTGGCTGTTGCAATAGAAGCTAGCACGACAGCTACAAAACAAATATAACCAGATAGACTGAATTAGGCACAGAGATTTAGCGTCTACAGCGCACCTATCAACTTTTAAGCAAATGCAACTAGGGATTGATTGTCTGTCGATCCCACTTTTATTTCCAGAAATATGTAAACACAATAACTCAGAGTCTATCAAATTTGGTATGCGATTTTGTGGCTACAATTATGGTATCGAATCAAATTTTGATTTCAATTGGTTGGAAACAACATCTAAAAGACAAATTCGATTTTCAGATATCACCAACCACTTTCTAGGAATTACAAGATAGTTCAGTAAAAATGATAAATTCACGCCGAAGGTTGAAATTTCTTAACTATTGTATACCAGTGCCATGCAAGGTGTTATGTGAGATAACACCTTTATTACAGAGTATGCGGGAACATTTTGAGAACACCATTACCGCTGGTTTCCCACTATATACATAATAAAACAAATATTTTCGCAAAGTTATTAAATTATTAATATTAACCCAAATAAATCATTAAAATATAGAACAGTGATTGAAATCTGAAACTAAATTGACTAATTATTAAAAAAGTTTGGGGCGTGCTGGCATAGGGGTAGTGTGTCTTCCCCGTGATCTGGGCGACCCAGTTCAGGCATGGTTGTTCTTCCTCCTGTGTTATATCTGTGAGGTATGTGAATGTGCCCCCCTGCAAGCGAATCTGTGTGTCATCTTCATATGAGCTAGAAGTCAGTTTTCTGCCCTCTGGGTGCTGTACCTTAAAAGGAGAGGAGGAGTCTTTATCCTCAGAAGCTTCTGCACCCCCTGGAAACACGGACGCGACCTCGTCATAATCATTTGAAAAGCTTCATCATGTGCATTGCCTGATACCTAAGCATTCATCATTGCGTTAAAACACAATATTAATGGAATGAACCAGTCTGGTTGAAAACTATATTATATTCTTTGCAAATTACTTAAAAATATATTAATTTATTATTTAAATTATGTATACTCTCATTATTTATCTAGATTTAAATTCTAATTTACTACCTCTCTTTTTGAGGACTGCTATTATTTCCTCGCAAACTCTCGACTGTGAAAAATTCACGACCCGATTCCAATTAAAATAGAATGGTGCGGGAATTTGAAGAGAGGGTTGCTTAGTTATTTTTGGAATCAATAACAAAAATCTAATTGATGATATTTACCTCAAAACAACCTTGATGCATTTTCATAAATAGTACATTAATAAATTAACTTTCATTTTAGATTACTTATACAGTATTAACCAAATAACAAGAGGTAGCATTTTTGTAACGCTACTGCTGAGAAAAATTTAGAATTTCGCACAAAGTAATTTTAAATGTACTGGTACAATTGAAATTTAAGTTCATTCTGAATTGAGTTGAAAATTTTCAAAATGTAGAATGCATATATATATATAACATATGCACTCGACATATCATATCATATTTTCTTTTACAAGAAAAGGGAACGCCAAGATAAAAATGTTGTGATAAACTGCAATCCAGTCTATTTTGCTTTGCTCATAAAATGTGTCATTATGTGCAATATCTCTGCTAAATGAAGAAAAAAAAAATGTGATATACGCACCAGAGACATTTCAAACACGAATAAAGTACAATTCTTATCATGACGAGGGTAAGAAGATAGAGTTAGCATTTTTACAACTGATAAGGCAAAAGCTTTTACAGAGTTCCAACACAATCTACTGACTATATCTCAGTAGATTTATGAAATGGTATATCCGATAAAAAAAGCAAATATCCTTGAGGAAAAGATCAAACAAAATGCAAGTAGAATAAATAAAATTTTTCTAGTTTAAAAAATAGTCTTATCTTGACAAAGAAATTTAAATAAACTATTATCTAATACCAGTTATTTTGTTATTCCTACAATATTATAGAGAATTCAACAAGACAATAATGTTAACTCCCAAGACAAACATTAAATCAAAATGTGAATATTTAAATATCAGCGCAATCCCAGATATAATATATAAAAATGGGACTTCCGAAAAGGAATTACTAAACCATTTTTTATCCGATAGATCATAAATCTATTAATGTTTATTACTTTCCATACTATTCATCCATGATTGGTAACTTAACACCAATTACGTTTTAACCTTCAAATTTAACTTATAATTTATTCCAATAGAAAAATATTATCTGATTAAAATTAACATTCATTAAAACTGCTTTCAGCATGACAATAGAAAAACATGTAGAGTATAGCTCAAAATACAAAAAAAAAAAAAAAAAAAAAAAATCAAGATAATTTAAAATAAGAGTATTTGAATGTCAATTTACAAAAACGCTTAAAATATTTTATAACAATTTAAATTTTCACTGTAGAGCTGGTTTGAATACTAGGGCATTGAAAAAAAAAGGGTGGCAGTGACTTTTAATGTTGCAATGTTTCCATTTTCATCCAAAATCTCCTAAATTCACTTACAAGTCAATACATTGTTGTTATCAATTGATCAGCTATAAATTTAGTTTAGGTTATATTAACGTTCCGTTTTTATGCAACACTAGGGCTATTTTGGGACGAACCTCGTAATTTTGAACCACGGTCAGATGACGGAGAAAATACCTGAGCTAGCACCCTCTCTCCAAACTTCCCCTCCACAACAGCGAGTAGACGTTTAGCCTTCGTAGGATTTAAGGTGTACCAAGCCCGCTTACCAGGTGGTTTTTCGGTGGAATCGGACCTCGAACCTGGAACCCTCCGGGTCCGAAGCCGAGACCTTACCAGCAGGCCACCGCGGTCCCCATCTAAACATTTAGATATCTGAGTATATTCATTAATAAACATCCCATTTTCTCAAGAAACAGTAATTTTACTGCTTAAAGCAGATAGTGGGATTTCATTTTTAATTATAATTTAATATTTTTGAAGTGTTAATAAAAAATGGACTAGTTTAGTAGTCAAGATTAATTTAAATCGCCACCTTTCTTTCAATCAGAAATTCTACTTAATCAATATACTTGGAATTTGAAATAAATCATTCCTACTTTCAATGCAAATGTAATATGAAATCACTTTGTTATACAGTCATGTGAGTATTCAATACCAAAATAGGCAATTAAATATATTATACAGATGCCATCAAGGTATATCCATAAGCATAAAAAATTCTTACTACTTAGATTATTTTTAAATAAAAATTAATAGCTTATATAGTAATAAATGTATATAAACATATTTGGAAAGTCTTGAATTCAGTTTCTGCTGTTAAATAGTGATCTATTTCTAAAATTCTTAAATAAAATATCAAGATCTTTTTAAATGAAATTTTTATTCATATAAGAATATTGTTTTGTAATATTTTGAAGCATTTCAAGCAAATCATATAAAAACGAGATAAGTTATAAAAATAAAAATTTTATTTTATTGCAAAATGAAATAAATTATTACACTGTAGGTTAATATGTCTTTTAATTTAATAAAATTAAAAGAAAAAATAAAGGATATCTTGGCCCAAGGGGTGTGCAGTCAGTGCCATGATACAGAGAATCCAACATGCAGGAATGTCAATTTTGAATCATATGAAAATTTGTGCACATTATATGATTGTACAACAGAAATGAAAATGAATGGAAAGCTACCTGATAGACATTGGGCACTGAGAATTTTTATTGATTAAAGATTAATCTGAATGTTGTCATTTTTGTGTACTATAATTTTATTAAATACTGCAGCACAGAACAAATTTTACCATTTTAAAATTTTAAGAAAATCTTAATAATTTAAAAGTAATTTTTTCTTAATTTTGGAAATTTTTTTTTAAGTTTTTTGCTTAATGTAACATTTTTTTAAATAGTGTTTCTTCTCAGAAGTTCAATGCATTTTCATAGTTCCATCACATATTTTATTGTAAGATTACTTTTGTTGACAGCTAAAGTATTTGAGTAGTTTACAAAATGAATAAAAAAGTGAAGTTAGAATACAGTAAAAGATCAATGAAATGGAAATTTACATTTCTAATATGATGTCATAGAACTGATTTCATTAATGTACTTAATGAGCAGATCTTGTTTCTTATAAAGGACAATTAAAACAATATGGTTTTAATGTCAAACAATTTGATAGAATCACAGATATAAAGTTATATCTAGAAGATTTAATTTAAATCAAATCTAATAAAATAAATATTCTCAGCAAATCGTTTAAATTTAACTATGTATCAACATTTGCTTTGATGAAGTCAAAATGATGTAATTATCTACTCTCAAGAAAATGCATTTGGTATATGCAATGCATATGTGAAAATATGACTTTGAAGTGGCAAGAATAAGGCCACAATTGAATTAATCATAGGAGATAAATTTTGGTTAAAAACATAATGAGTCATAACACAGGTCTTAGTTACTATCACGACTTCAATGTTCACAATTTGAAGAAATTATGAAACATTAAGTTTTATCTAAATGATTTAACTGAAATATAAAAAAATAACTCTGGTAAACCAGGAGGTATTCTTTCTTCTATCATGAGTGATTAATAAAAGAAATCTTGGTCCATGCCTTTAGTATATGGCTAAAGAATTCAAGGATGCTTCAGAAGAATTTGATTTTGGTATGTTTTAAAAGTACTTTGAGTGAGAATATTTTTCAATCATAAATCAAGGCAAGTGAAAGCATAAAATAAAAATAAAATGAATATTAAAAATAAGTGAAAAGATAAAATAGTTTATAAAACACTATGATTTTTTGTTGTTGTTGAAAGTGAAGAGGGAAATGAAATGGTATACAATTACATTAGCATACATATTTAATATTAAATATTAATATTTAGATGTTGAATATAGTATATAGTACTCTTTAAGAAAAGTTTATAAAATCTTGCCTTAATTATCATTACAAAGATAGAAAAATAATAGATGTGAAATATAACATGAGGACAAATGATATTTCTACCCATATAGATAAATAATCCACTTTTCAGTTTTCAATCATGACTAAGTTAAAATCCGAACATTTGAGAAAGAAACTTGTAAGCATACATAAAGAATATCCAAGCATATTTAAATAAAATGATGATGAATTGATAATTCAGGCATAGAAACTAAAAAAAGCCCTCAAAGTGTTTCAAAACCAAGTTATAAAATTGAATATTATGCAACGTTTCAAATACAAGTATAAATTTAAAAACAACAACCTATCTGTATTTATATAGTCTGAATACTACCTAATTAATAAAATGAAGACATAACATTTCAATTTTATTGAGTTTATAAAATGAGTTTTCTGAAGAAGATGCTGGCATGGCACAAAAAGCATCATGTTTCTTAAAGATCATTTTATTTTTACTTATAAGTCACTTAACAGTCCTGAAAAAATTTTCAGACAATGAATAAAAGTGAGTACATGTCTAGTCTATCTGTTGTTGTTCTCCAAAGCTAACTGTGAGCCTTGAACGTCCAAATTACATATACATTACAAAAATATTCAAAGAATGAAATAAATGAAAAAGCAAACAAACAAGGAAATAAAACAGTGCAAATGCCTACCCGAAATGGAAGTTAAATGATATTTTATTAAAAAACTATGAATACTGGGTTATGGATAAGAGATTTAAATGAAATTGAACATATTAATTATTACTACAGAAAAGAGGTCAACAAAATTTAAAAAAATAATTTCAGTTTCATAGATAACATCACATGGTGCTTAGTAAAAAATGTGTTACAATTTTTGGATAATTTAGAGTAATTTGTATTTATTATTTGTAAATTTCATCAAAGCTATTCATTACTTATACAAAGCATTATATATTTCTTGCAGACAAAATTGATAAAACATACCCTAATATACAATAGAAATAAAGCAGATAAGAATCTTCATAGTTATGCAATTACATTTAATTATAAAAAATATCTGAAAATATCTAAAGAAAAAAGAAATATTAAATTTTAAAGAAGAGAACTAAAACATAATCTCTTGAATTTTTCGATAAAATAAGTTTTTAAAAAAAAATCATGAAGTTTTATTTATTTATTTTTTTTTTTACATAAAAAAAAAGTCACACAAATCATTCTAACTGTATTGTGCTGAGCTACATGACAAATTCATTTAAAAAAAACTTTAAAACAACTTAAACACATCATCAACTGGAATGTTAAATAAATAATCAGAAGAGATTGATGAACATCAGATACTTCTCAGAGTATCATCGCTTTTCCAGGTTCTTAAATTTCTGTTCTGTAAAAATAGATACATAAGTTAGATACCATGAATAGAAGTATTTAAGATTTAATAACATAGATATAAAACTGAACTCCTTATTTTTAAAAAACAAATAATTTTAAAAATACTTTCTTTTTAATTTTCTAAAATGAAAAACTTGAAAATATTTTAATGCTTCATCAAAATATTATCCAATATTTTATCCAAAAAATAAATCTAATAAAAAAATAATAATCTATTTGACAATGTCACTAAATTATTTAATATTTCTGCTAATTTTTCATATCTCTTTCTTTGCATATACAATCACCAGACAATCTAATTCCAGAAAGGTTTTAAATAACATTTCTATTAAATTCACAAACAAAATTTTAAAAGTATTAAATCCAAATAATATCAATTCGGCTTAAAAATAAAATGAAATCATGGTCCTGGAAAATCCATGAAAATTTTAAAATTATTTCAGTATCTCTATATCAGCTGTATTCTTTAGGAACAATTACAATATTATGGACATGCTCTATTTTTTAAAAACATTAATTTAAAATCAATAAATTAGTACTTTCTCATGAAAAATGCTTAGAAGACAATAAAAAAATCTATAAATTTTGAATGTGTTCACACTGAATTCATGAAATGAAATTCATTTTCACAAAGACATATTCATGTTTAATAGTGAAATACATAAAATGTAGTTCATTTATTGGCTAATCAAAAAGCAATATTAATATAAAACAGAAAATAATATACTTAAAATTTAATTGAAAGCTCCATTTTCTTAATATTTTTGGATTTTTATTGATTTAATATTGCTAATTCTAACTGTGATCTGTTTTCTGACACACATTTTCACACATCTTATTTGTATGTTTTATAGTGCTAAAGTGACTTATGCCTATTGAGGCGAGTTAAGAAGTAAAATAACAATATAAACACAAATAAAAGATACTGTAATTAAATAAAGTATTTAAAATGAAAACAGATAAATGAATATGGCTGATTAAATTTTTAAATGTAAAATGCAGTAACAAGATAAGGAAATATTTAAAAATGTAAAACATCATTATATTGATAAAATTTATATAGTATATATATTCACACATAGCTGAATCAGCATTCTGATTGAATAAGCAACTCCCATTTCATTCAATTCTAATTTAAAATTTCATATAGAATTCATTAGAATCATTTCAATACTAAAAATGTAGTAATTTTAATTTAAAAATATAGAATACAGGCAAGTTTAACCTATCCAAACATTGATGACACAAGCTAAGCTTTACTCAAATTGTCAGCTTACAATAATTTTAAATTCAGATTTTAATATTAATTATTTAAAGATATATACTAGAAAGCTGCAATATATATATATATATATATATATATATATATAACGATGCTCATTAATCATATATAAAATTTACCTAAACGTTTAGAATAAGCGTCCATCATGTAAGCAACAGTTTCAAGTTTACTGGTACTCTCATTGATAGAATCAATCATTTCTAAATAAGGTTTCAAAGCTGCATCTGAAAATAATAGAAAAACTTATACAGTCAGTTTAGGTGATATCTTCTCTTAGCTGTCTTCAATTTAACATGCGTATGCCACAAAAATTTAGCTGGGTTAGAATTAAAAACATAGTATAGTCATAATGTTCTCAATATTTTTGCCACTCACAAAGAAGATTATCAACCTTTAAATACTAATTATAATAGATCTAAATAACAGATTTGCCAAATCAGAATTTGAAAATATCCAGTTTAATGACAATATAATAAATCCTAAGCCACCATTTATTTGAAAATATTTATTATAATTTATTAACAAGAATACAAAAATTTCAATTATAAAACATAATTTTAAATTATCACAGAAACAGTAAAAGACAAACCTCCTATCAGTTATATTCATGACAAAAAGAACATCTAAAAAAAGCTTGAAATTCTCTTCAAAAAATTTTTTTGAAATCACATATGAGGTAGCTCAACTTCTTCTGCACAATATAGATCAGTCATGTCTTACAATAGAAACTATTGATCAGCCTAAATCTATATTTCCCAGTCTATTATCAAAATAATTAGAATCACTTGAAAATTGGATATTTGACTATTTTTATTTTTAAAATTTGCAAAGCTGGATGTTTATGATTCTACTAAGGTGTGTGTGTGTGTGCGTGCGTATATGTTACAGTTAAAGTAATAAATTCGGTGATTATATAAAATTACTGGTGATTACACATAATCACCATGATAAATACGAAATAATTCATCATATTTACCAAATTCAGTGGTGATTATATATAATCACAGGTAATTTTATATAATCCCCGATTTATCATTTTTACTGTTACATATGGTAAAAGTAATAAATTTGGCGATTACATAAAATTACAGGTCATTATGCATAACCAAAACTGAATTTGGTAAATTTGATAAATTATTTCATATTTATCAAATTTACTAGTTAGTTTATAAAATCCTCAATTCATAATGGGGATTTTATAAACTAATCGGTAAATTTGATAAATATAAAATAATTCATCGTATTTACCAAATTCAGAGGTGATTATGCATAATCACTGGTAAATTTTATATAATCACCGATTTATTACTTTTACCATAACATATATGTATAAGATAAATAACAAAGCCACGATACAATCATACTCATACATAAATAATATTAATTGAATATAAGAGCAACTCTAATGGAATCAAGTGTTATAGTACAATAATGACACATAGATATATTATATTTTTTGGCATTGCAACTGTGTTTTCTTATTCCTCATGCATATTACAAGGTATTAAATGGAATTTTTCTTTCTCAACTTTTAGCAATGGAAGAAATCACACAATTAAATATTTTATAAAAAATGGAAATGATTGAAATTAAAATTCATCACTGAATTCTAAAGAAATGAAGACACAGACATGAAATATTTTTCAAAAATTGTTAAAATATAGAAAATATTTAATTTTTTAATTTGTGAATCTATTTAGCTGAACTATGTATATAATATGTGCGAGTAATAATATCTTTTAATTTAAATCCTAATTAATTTTTAAATTTTTATATTAAATTAAACTAACATCATACAAAATTCTACTTTTAATTATTTCTTATACACACTCTTAAAAAAAAATACTGACTACTGCAGCCTCCCATAGTCAGAATGAAAAAATAAAAATCCCTAACACCAAGACATTCCCTTCAGAGATATTTCAGATTCCTTACATCAATATATGTCAAAGAAATCTTTATCATAATCACTACTAAAAATCACTAAAAGGAAACATTTCTGCCATTATATTCTTGTTTTCTGGAGCAAAAGAATGTAATCTACCATTGTCTTTGCACACAAATTATACCACTCATTGTAGTATAAATAAATACCAAAATAAAAATTTTCAGGCCACATTTCTGCAAAAATTATGTGACCTATATGTAAATTTAGACATTTTTAGAAAATGTTAGAGTTTATGCTATGTTTGGTTAGTTAATTAAAATAAACATTTTCACAATTAGAGAGTTAAATTTTAATCAAAGAATAATACTAAATATCCATTTACATGAACCGAGAAAGTGTATGAGGGAGATTTCTGGTGTAAGATCCATATCCACATTAGTTCAGATTTTAAAAAAGTAGAAAAAAAAATTATCAGCTGAATCACAAAATCTGATACAAATACTTACGTTTCTCAGTCATTTCTTTCAACTGCTTGTTCAAATTTCCTCCAATTTTTCTCAGACCAGCATAAGTCATATCACATTCTCTATTTAAATCAGCCAACAACTTATAATCATCTTGAGCAACTGAAAAAAGAATGCAATCAGTTTTACCAAAAAATAAATTGGAAATGTTACAATAAATGCTGATTTCACAAATGAATTATTTTATTACATTACTAAAATTAATATTATTATATTATATTATTAAAATACAATTTCTAGAATTGTATTTATTTGTAGAAAGCTAACAAAATGAAAATAAGCTAACAAAATAGTAAAAAATTACTTTTGGATACAAACACACATCCTCTTAAGACTTTTCTGAATATCAGTGTTTGGCAGAAAACAGAAGAAACGTTACATGCTCTTTGCTGGATATATGTTACCTTACAAGAGGCATTAAATTATGATTTTTTTAATTATTATTTTGTAACTGCATTTTACAATCACAAAAGTGTTGAACTAGCAAATTGGCTGCTCTAAAGTAGAACTAAGTCTTTGCACAGTAAAAACATTTACAAGGGCACAGAAGAATGATGTATTTGATGACAACATCCACATAGGAAAAAATAAAACACATGCTTTTTCTTAGATTATGTTTGGAGGAATATCTTTGATGTTGTTTACAGTGCTCCAGGAATATCTTTGAGTTTGCTTACAGTGTTGATTGGAGGACAAAAAATACTAAGGTACTCAATATATTTCTGGGCTCTCTTTCAGGGCAAATGATAGAGTGAAAATATGCTCCTGTTTTTACTGAACAGAGATTAAGACATGCATATCTTGCAGAAGAAGAAAATTGTTGAAGGGGAAGCTTAAATATTTGTTTCTTCCTTTTTACTTTGCTTTTGTTATAAGACACAGGTTACTTTCAGCAATCAGTTGCATCTCAAATTTTATAATTTGTATTAATTTGATTATAAAAATCTTATTTAAATTTGCTCAAATAATGTAACTTATATTCAAAGAAATTGGCTATTACAAAAGTCGTTTCCTGAATAGGTAATTGAATTAATTACATCTATATTAATGAAAAAAAAACATTTATATTTAAATTCAACTTTTTATGAAAAATAAAACATTTAAAAATCATGACATTCAATTATGATTATTTTCCTTTTAATTATGTATAAAATAAGTTTAAATTGAGTCAAATAAACTAAAAGGATGATTAACTTCCCTGTTTTAATAATATATAAAATGGAAGTAAATCATACCAGCTAATTCTGCTTCAATATAGTCTGCACTTTTCTTAAACATATCCACTGCTAATTCATTTAAATTTTGTTGACTTTCGTTTGGTGATTCAGCTGCCTCCATTTTTATAAGTTATGATAATTATAAATATTTTGTTAAATTAAATTTGCAATCTCATTAGATGATGGGTTTAGAGAGAGAAAAATGTGTTATAAAACTTCACAGCACAATCCGAAAGCAAAATGTAAATACAATGACAATGACAATCAAGTAAACTGAAATGCCAGATACTATTATATTTTAGAGAACTTCAAACAACAAAACTATTCAAAATAATTATTCATTAGAAAGACTTTTTATGTTTTTAATGAATGAAAAATTACCAAATTCCACCGCTATTTTGTTGATTCGTAAGCATATCACATAGCATTAATACATCAAATTTCGTTATTTTATCTAATTCGTATAGATAGATCTGTTTTTAACTGCAGCCGTATCGAAATGCAAAAAATGCGCGTAAATTTGTTCCAAAATATTTTGTTGTGTATATTTAAATGAAAATTTCAAAATTAAATTGGATTATTTGAATATGCTTCGGCGCTATGAAAATGAATGCATTTTTGAATGCTCTTTAATCACTTATGTGATTACTGCTATTTGATTATGGTGGTGAAATACTAGAAGGTATAATTTCCAACTTTGTAAGTCATTTATTATACTTAATTTATCGTCTCCCATCATACATAACTCTTAGCTTACAAATTCTTTGTTCCACCAGAAAAATACTTCATTTGACTTGATAAATTTCCTTTTTCATTGTATATACAGGGCCCTTTAGCGGGAGACGGGTTAAATAATGAGCAAGCAATTCTAAACAGTATTTAAGTTTTACTCATTACATTTGTAATTATTATTGTTGTATTTTTTATTAAATTCTTGATGTTGCCTCATTAACAGTGATTCAAACTTTATTAAGTATGATTATTATCACTAGCATTCATGACTATGATGTAATCAGAACTATCATTAATATTTGGCTTTTTAATGTTATAAAATATCATTTTTTCAGCCTTTTTTTTTTTAACTTTTATTTATATGCTTTGATTTCTGGATGTTGGTTTTACTTTAAATACTTAAGATAAGAATTTTTATTATTTAATAAATTAAAACATTTTTTTAATTTAGAAAAAGAATCTAAATTAGGATTTATATAAAAGTTTTCAAGTTTTCTTATCACTTCAGGTAAGTTACATAAAAAATATATTTAAAAGCTTCATCATGTTATAAAATTTATAATATTATTATGTCAATATTACTTAAAATAGTATTTAAAAATAGTTTTTGTAAGATTTAAACATTTTGTAATGTAAAATTTGCAGTGTTGTTTCGACATCGATCTACTTTATTATACATTGTTCAATTTTGTAAAAAAAAAAAAACTCATAAGAAATTAATTATTAGGCAAAAAGTAATATTTTAGTGCCATAGTTTTATATTTAAAATGTCTTTTCATGTTTTAAAATTATTTTCACTTTTGAGTTTTGTTACATATTATGTAATGTTGTTATGGTCTTTGCTGTTGTTATGGTATTATTATATACTATCCAAAATGCTCCAAAATATTTGATGTTATAAGACATATTGTTAATTATTCACTGTTATGAAAAACTGTGAAGGTATGGAAAGAAATAAAAAGTATGAAAGAATTTATCAATGTGTTGTTTGATAAGCAATTATGATGTTCTTTTTCTTAAGAAACTATGAAACACAGGAAATCAAGCACAGCTGAAACATACACTATACAAAATTTTCAGAAATTAATAATACACATTTAAACAACAAATCATTAACTAAATAACATAATTGTATAATACAGCTCAGATTGCAAATAGAGAGCTTTCTTCACAATCTTATTTCAAAAGGAAAATTTATTTAACTTGACTGACTCACCCTGAACACAGCTGAAACATACTCCAGACAGTTCCTACAGAGACCAACAACCATCATGCAAATTACTAATTAAATAATTATGCTTAGAGAGTTAATTAGCTAGATTTACTTTTGTTTATATGCTTCTGCTAAAGTAACTTACATTGCAATATTAATATTGTACAAAGATCCTGTATTCTGGGCCTCTAATAGAGATAAGGCTGAAATTTCTGCATATGAAAACATTAATTTTTTCCAACTAGTTTAGATGGCCATTGACTTAGCATTCATTAACTTCTTACTCTATAGTGATATGGTTTGTAAGTCTATCCATGCTTCTGCTAATTAATGTTTAGCATAAGAGGGTAAAATATTTCTAATATTCTTCCATAATTTGAGATTGACTCTGTAGGATGTAATATACTTTATATTTTTCTTTATATTTTTTATATTTTTAAAATAAATTAGAAAGAAAAAGGCTTTTTTTTTCTTGTTTAATGTGTTTGCTCTAATGTACAAGTCAGTATTTTTCTCATAAACCTTTTTTTTCCATAAATAATGCATATATCTAGTATTTAAATGAAATGTTGTAAGCAAAAATAAATTTATTCACCTAATAGCACTATCTTTTCATTTTTAGAGCAAGATTCAATACATTAATTGTGATGTCTGAATTATAAAAATTATTTCTGGCTCTTGACAGAGAGCTGCATGAGGCATAACCAGATGATGCATAGAAAAGCAAGGTTAGATTACGTAAGTGGTTTGAAGCTTTCTGTGTTCTTTCAAGAAAACTTGGTTTTGACTATTTTTATTTTTTTGGAAAAATAATCCAGATTATACTCATAATTGATCATCATAGTTTGATAATTTCTACAATTTTGAATAAGATTATCTGGTATTAAATAATGTATTTTCATGAAAGAGATATCTTTCATTATTTAAATACAATTCAATCACATATTTTCATACTAAATAGTTTCTCCCTACTCTATCAAAATTGCCAGGATGCTATGTAACAATTTCATTTTAATCTAAAGAGGCTAGTGGCTTATGTGAATCTGTTTTCAAAAAATAGACAATATAGTGCATCAGTGTTGTAAAATAAAATTATTTACTAGCTTAGTGTTCATTCTTCTGATTATAAAAAATTATATTGGAAGAATCAATACATGTTCCTTAATTGAAATTTATTAATGGTTTTTACCTTTTATTTGCTTACTTGTAACTTAGAAAAAATAAGCGAGAATAAACACAAAATAATAAAGAAAAAGTTTGTTTTATTTTGAAAGTACACACCTGACAATAACTCATGAATTGTGCAATTCTTATCTGATCTTTTTAATTAAAGGTTAAAGAATTCGGAGATATACTGATCAAGAACTGTCTTCCATTCTATGGCTAAAAACTTTAAAATAATGGGCATACTTTAAGTAAAGAGAACATATCTTATTTTACCTGAATGCAGTTTTTTTGGAAAAAAAATTTTAAGAGTCTCATCTATGTACCACTTAAATGCTGAACCATTTTATAGGAAAAACTTCTATTAATCTGTATGTTTAATATTTATATAGCTGATAAATATTCCTCAGCAAAATGTAGTTATTCAATCTTATTTTCTTATCAATCCAAAACAAATGCTTATAATTCATTCTGCCTAACAGACTACTTAATTAATCTTTATGGTCAAATAAATGTAGCACTGCAATTATAAATAAAGAATAAACTTATCTCATTTGGAAAATATATATGTGGCACTGCATTTTTAAGTATGAGCTGTTGTCAGTTTTCTTAGTGTGTTTTTGCTTTTAACTGCTATTCATAATTTAGTCTGAATTTAATCATCTATGTTAATTCTTTTTTATTTATTAATTTATATTTGTAATTTGAGAAAACTACAAATATAAATTAATAATCGTGATCATATGATGCTAAAACAAAAGAACAGTTTTAAAATAATTAAATTTAAAAAAAAAATAATTAATTATTAAATGTATCTGATAAGTCTTTATTCTAAATGCAATTGTTTAATTTCTTTGCTCTCATTCTTTGTTCTTAGTTTATTTTAATATAATTCTATTGGGAAAGCAAGATAACTTTAGAAAGCCTCAAAAGCTTTTTTTTATTTTTCATTTCATGTAATTTCTCCTGCCCCTCCAATGATGAAGCTGCTTATTATAATAGCACATTTCTTGAAAATTCACAAGTGGAAATATCAATTATTTCTTCTATAAAAAATCATTTGCTTTATGTGATGTCTATTAGGTCTTAGTTCATCAACGAGCACATTGGCAAATCAAAAAATTAAATTTAAGCTGATTATTGTTATGTCTGAAAATAATCCTAACAAACCAAAAAATTTTTTAAAAAATTCCACTTAGTTAAAATTTTAATTCATTCATGGCAATTCTCATGAGCCATTGATTAAAGCTATTAATTTGTAAAATTTAAGTAAAAATGGTATTTAATGGTAAAATGATATTTAAATGTTAAACATCTGGATTTAGATTTTTTTTTATGTTGGATTTTAAGATTATTGAAATTTTGGATATCAGGATTATGGTATTAGTTTTATTATGAAGCATTATTAAGTTAATAAAGTCCTCTAATATTCCTATGTGTATTATATATATAATATTACTATGCTGCATTTGTAGGTACTTTTCCATTATACGTGCACAATGAAAAAATCCCCAAAAAAATGCAAAACTAGGTCAAATTTCACATCCTTACACTTATCGACTTTTTTCATGTTTTGTTCACATTGGTGAAATCTTGTGCCCGCATAACAGAAAAGTATCCATTTGTGTTATAATTTGCTTTTTTCTATATTGTGTTTACTACTATTATCAGCCTATCATTAATGATTATATGTGTATTTCTTTTTCTCCCATAATAGGGTCATTTGGATGAATTGGTGAAACATAATTGATAAGTTGTCAAGATGGATTTTGCCGTTCTACTAAATTGTAAATATGATTATCAGAATATTCCTGAATGTTCTAATTCTCCTCTTCTAGTATTTAATGAGAAAAATGTTATAATTTTCAAACGATCATATTCGGTGTCTTCTGTATTGTGGAATGGCGTTCATTTTTTATTTGGAGAAATTAAAAAACACTTCTTTGTTATAAAATCTCTTGCTTTGGATAAAACAAGCCTACTTCAAAATGAAGACCCTTTGACTTATATACAAGATACTCGTTGTGATATATCCAAAGTTTTTCAATGCATCATGAAGAACCTGCAATGTATGATTTCATGTTCTTCTTCTGATTTAAAGCCTCATTATAAGATTATTACCACTTTGATTAAAGAAATTAAGCACTTATTAATTTTTGTTGGTCGAATCAATAATATACCAAATATAGTTACCATCACAGATTCTATTTATAGCTCAGATTATCAGTACTGTTATGTTCATCTTTGTTTAGAATTATGGTATAATTCAATAAAAATTCTTGTAGCAGTGAATAATATATCTGTGAGAGAAGGAAGTTTGGAATCATTTTGCAATGATTTGGATCAATTGGATACATATATGCAAGTTATCACTTTATTTGTCATCGATTATGTCTGCATTATTGTAAAAAAATACAGAAATGCAGACTCTCTTTGCAGTCCTCCCTTTGTATGTAAATGTTTTGAAGATTTCTGGGGAATGCTAATAAAACTTTTTGATTCTAAATTAGTGGATGAAAAATATTCTTTCTGGACAGTCTATAACAATTCTGTTCAAAGTGTGCAAAATCATATAAAAAGTGAAAAATCAACTATGGAACTGCCTATAGATTCATTTTCATTAATAAATGAATCTATAGAATGTTCTCAGATATCAGAATCTTGTCTTTGGTTGACATCACATATTGCACATTTATACAATTTGAATAGTTGCAATAAGGAGAAAATTGTATATGGTTATCCAGTAGTAAAGTTCTTGATTCATTCTTTGTTAAACAGTAGTTCAGAGAGGACCGAAAAAAATCTGCGTTGTGCCTTATTTTACACATGGAAGATTTTATCTTTTTGGGAACCATCATCAGAAGTGTTATTAACTTTGACAGACTTTTATATTAAAAAAATTGAAGAGACATTTTCATTGAATGAAAATGGACTGGAGAATCTTCCATACCTTTTCAGTGATTGTATGTCATGGTTTAATTACATTGATAATCTATCAAGCACATGTGTAACTGTAAGAAATGAAACAAGTTTTTATATATATTTACGTATTTTGTATAAACAACTCACAATGGATTGCAATGAAGGAAATCTGTGGCGATCTTTGAAAGGTCGTGTGTACAGTAAATTCATGCCAAAAAAACTTATAGAACTTCCTGAAGCTGGATTACAGAATAGTTTTTCATTGATTTTAACTGTAGCAGCATCTGGACAAGATGAAGCAGTTGACAAACTATTAAATTTGATTTCAATATTTAAAACATGCAGTACCAAAAAGCAACTCATTTCTTGGAAAGCTTTATTTGTATTAATACTCATTTATCAAAAAAAGGGCTTAAATCTAAATAAAATTATAACTAAAGCTGCTGAATTTTTTAATTCAAAATGTTCTGAATATACAGCTACAAAAGACAATTTAAGCAAACTGAATCTAATGAATTTATTATTTGTCTACATTAATGGTATGAAAGAAGTATTTAAACAGTGTGATTTCTTAAAGTTATCAGAATTTGAACTTGTTGCATCAGGTTTCTCCTTATTGTTATCTTCTAGTGGTGTTTCTGAACTTAATAGTATTTTGTATATTTTATTGGAGATTTTCCAAAAGATACAGGATGTTACAAATGATACAGATAATATTGATAATAGTATCAAATTTTTAGAGCATTATTTTAAATATATATACCCATTTCTTGAGGATATTTCATATTCTGATACTCCTCCAATAGTTATATCTGATTTAGCAGCTTTATTTACTACTTTATCTTATAAATTTTCTTCTTCTCTTGCTGGACAAGTAACTCATAACTTTTCTAACATATTTTTATGGTTTGGTTGTAAACATTCTGTAAACAGCTCTGTAATGTGTCACTATTTATGCTTAGTTTTGAAAGATGAAAACATACAAACTATACTTATGAAGACTATTCCTAATTTCACTTCATTAGTATTTCAGTCATGGTTGAAAGTGGTAATTGATCCACCAATTTTACCACCAGCCTGTGAAGAAATTCATGAACTATCATTTAAAGTGCTTCTGTTGAGAGATTTTATTGAAACATTTCCCAAAGTACAGGATTTAGAATTCAGATCAGATCCTATCGATATTGTTATAAAAGTTTTTGAAATTATGGGGCAAACATTTGAAGAAATTTCAGATTTGAAACTTAAGCATCAACTGAAACTGAAGACAAGTCATTATTTTCAAAACTTTGCTTCGTGTGCTTCAGTCCAGATAAAAAAACTCTCCAATAGTTCATTAAGTTTAGTATACAAAGTGACTTCACATCTTGTAGATAACTGCTCTCTATTACTTCATATGCATTACAGTAGTGACAGTATTTTACAACACCTTTTTGATCAAGTAATTTTTGTGCATAAAATATTCTCTCTTGACAAATCTGCTCAGTCAGTCTCATCTCATGCAATCAATGAATTTTTACCTCGAATTTTGAAGGGTATTTTTAAACTGGATTATAGAAAAGATAAATTTGCTGAAAGAGTTCTTAAGCAACTAATAATTAATCATATTTTCATCCACCCATCTGCAAACAATTCAATAAAAAGATTATTGATAGCAACTGTATGTAGTAAAGAAGACAGTCTAAAATGGGATGAATTTGAGTTTCTTCTAGATATTATTAAAGATTATATTTTGGGAAGTCCTGAGAATCCTATAAATGGATTTGACTTATTATTTGAAATATTTAAAGCTGCCCCTCTTTTAAAGAAGGCATTCATAACCAACAGTCTTTTAAAAAGTGCTCTTGAAATTTACATGAAACAAAATAATGCTTTATCTCAATATTTGTGGAATTTAATGTGCAAGACTTTTACTTATTTTAAAACACATGTAGACTTGAAGGGCTCTAAAAATATTTTGATTCCTATTCTTCAATGGTTTATTCAAGAAAAAATTAAATGGTCATCTATAAGAGGGTTCAGTGTGTTGGACTGCATTTCAAACTACCTGCCTGAAATTGTTTCAGATGTAGTTCCATTTCTTACCAAGGCTGTAGAAGACATGGAACACAATCGAGGCTTGGGTGAGGATGTAGCTTTAAGAAACCTGTTAAAAAACACTATTTTAAAGCTGCAAAGTAAATTATCTGCGTGCAAAAAATAAAAACCTTTTTTAAACAATATTTTGTGAGATGATTTTAAAAACTTTTTATTACTCTGACATAATATTGAATATTAAGTAGTTATAATCATCAAGATGAAGAATTTTTTTTTTTTTTTTGATTTTTTTAAAATTTTCTATTTGTGTTATAACAAAATATGCTTGTTTTAAGTCTAACATTCTTGTTATCAAACATACAAAAATATATTAATGTAACTAAATTTTTCTAGAAATTAATTAAAATCTATATAGTATAGAAAAGCAATATTAAATAAAAAAAATGGCAATTTAAAATTATTAAAATGATCAAGTTTTTAAACTTAATTATTTTATTTTGAATAATTTTTTTATATTGCTGCAATTTAATACATTTTAAACCTGTGAATCTTTTATAATGTGTTTTACGTAAACCTGTAGTTTGTAAGAGATTTAATTCATTTCTTTTACTAAACATTTTTCTTTACAACAAATATTTATTTCTTAATTACATGCAATACTGTACTACAAATTTAAAATACTAATAAATAATATGAAAATTTTAATATAAATACTATAAACTATTCAATCTGAAGAAAGTCAGATATTTGTTTGAATTTTGCTAAAATTTTTACAATTTTTTTATTACTTTACATTTTAATTTCTGTAATCTTATTAATTGATGAAATCGCATAGACATTTTTACCTTTTAGAATGAAACTCTGTGGGGTTTTATATAATTGGTATTAATGTGTATAGTTTTTAAAAGTTTGTTAAGATTGGGTGCATAGGGATTATCCTGTCGATCGCAAAAAAAAAACCTGTCATAGGGAATGATAGTGAAATTCTTTAGTCTTTGGTACTATCGTAATGAAAAGCAATTTGCAGTTATTGGCACAAAGCTACCTTTTGGTAAAAATGGTCAATAGGATAATCCCAAAGTACCATATTAATATATTCTTTTGTATTATGAATAATAAGATCAAATCTACATTTTATAACTGAAATTTGCTTCAAATATTTATTTGTTAGACCATTTTTCTTATTTCTTGAACATTAAAAATGTCAATGTATATTTAAGAACATTTCTATTATTTTCTAACATTTTTTGCATTTGTAATTATTTTATTAATTGATGAAATAAAATGCTTATGAAATAGTATTGGTTTATAAAAACACTTCAGTTGTAAAGCTGCTCATTCAGTATACAATTTTCACATGGCACAGTGTATGTTTTATGTATGCAGGATTTCACTTTTACAAAAATCTGTTATATTTTTTATGAAGTAAGTTTTTTATGAATATATTTCATGTATAATTTTTAGTAAGGAGAATTCCTTTGTAAATGCCTTTTCATCTGTATCTAAAATTTGCTGTAAAATAATAAAATCATAATTTTTCAAACTAGAATTATAAGTGAAATTAGTTTTATTATTATTTATTAGTATTTTACTTATAAACGCTAGAACTTTTGCTAAAAATTTGTGAAAATTGTAACATTGATAAATATTTTTGAGTTGTGCAAAATACACATGCAGTAATTGGAATGTCTGTAAAATCTTGTTTCAATTGTATTGACTAAATATAACTGTACAGGCTTAATACATGTGATATGTAATAATTATTTATTTCATGCAAATTATGTATTTTATGTATTTATTATTGAAAAAATGCAAATAGAAATTATATTCTATTGAAATTATATCATATTGTATATTTAGCCAAGGTTATTTATTAAATGATTGCAACTTTCTTAAAATATGGCATGTTTTTGTTTAATTCTGTGATAATATTCATCATATTATTTAAAAAGTGGATGATTTTTTTTCATTTCTTTTTTTAAATAGAATACATTTCATAAGTTCTGTTTTTTTCCCCCCCTGTTAAATTTTACAAAGCCTCCAAAATTGGTAAATGAATAAGAAAGCAAAACATTAATTGTTGATTTAAAAAAAATCAAATTAAAAATATTTTAGCAAGAATTTTCTATTGAAATGCTTTAGTATAAAAGAATTTCCATAATAATCCTTTCTTGTGATTTTTAAAATATTGATAAATGCAAAAAATAGGATTTTTTTTTTTTAATCCCAATATTTTTCTGTACTACTCTAAGTTCCAATTTAGAATTTTAAAAGACCTGATTTAAGTTAATTTAAAGTGATATCCTCATCTTTTTGTCCTATGTTATTGTAAATGAATTATAATTAACTATGTATAATATATATATTGCTTGATCTTCCTTAGTTTGTATAGCAAGTATTGTCAATGATCTAGAATACTTTCTTCTGTTCTCTAAACAGTTGGTCATCAAGAAATTGGCCGATTAAATAAGATAGAATCTTTTTTTTTAATTTACTGATGCTATTTATCCAATTTCAGCAATATGATTAATTTTTCACACATATATCATTACTAATTATTAAAATTACTCCATTTCTATTTATTACTTCAATGTTATTTAAGACTCAGTTTGATTAACATTTTTAGTTCTAGGACATCAAAAATGGAAAATATATAGCTTCTGCTTTGAAATCAAATTATAACTTTTGTTTTGAATATTTTACATGAAGTGACTATTGTACTTAGGTGACAAGAATTATGTACAAAGAATTTATGTGTTATAATTTTGTATTTAAGAAAAAAGAACAGCAAACTGCATTATTTTTTACACCAACCTGACTGACAACTCTTGAAACATTTTGCATCGTAACACAGTGCTTTTTTTTTAATTGAATGAAATTCACTAATTCAAATTATCTAAATAGGCCAATTCCTTTATTGTAAATTAGAAATATGTTGTTTTATTTAGATTAACATTTATGTTATTTTTGTCAAACATTGTGAATGTATTATTGATTTCATTTGTGTTGCTTTCCATTTAAAAGTTTTCTTATAGTTTTTAATTGGCGTTACAACTTTAATTCACAATTTTTCATTTAAATCCTCCAAAAATTATAAATGAATTATATATTCTATTGATACTTTAAATTGTCTCAATTATATGTATAATACATATTAATTTAATAACTTGTTGCATTTAATGAATTAATGTTATTTATTTTTGTTTCAAATGCTGTTCAAGAATGGATTTTTATTTCCAAAAGCATATAATAAAATCTATTATTTTGAAATATATATTAAAATGTTTACCTATATTCCTTATCTTTGTAACATTTGTAAAAATTTGTTGTGATTTGTCAATATAAATACATTTCAGTAATACAATTTTCTTTTTTAAAAATGGGTGAATAAAAGCTGCAAAAAAAAACAACAACAAAAAAAAACAGTAGGAACTTATTCCTTAACCTTCCTTATATTCTTTAGTTTGAGGTCCAATTTCACCGAAGAACTGCTGTGTATGTGGTTCTGGTGAACATTAAATCCATCGTGGCCAAACGTCCTCCCGCTGGTGTGGTGTGGAAGTTTGAAGAAGTGGTGCCAGCTCAGGTGTCGTCCTCGTCATCTGACCGCGATTCAAAATTACGAGGTCCGTCCTAAAATAGCCCTAGTGTTGCTTCAAAACGGGACGTTAATATAACTTAACTAACTTGGCTATATAGTTGTCTGCTGTTTAATTCTTTGAATTTCATGTAAGTTTAATAACTTTAGTATCTTTCAGCTTGAACATTATCTTTGATACTCTTAGAGACAATTTTATAGTGGAAGGAAGCCATCTTTTTCGTGTTGTGATGAATGAAATTCTTTTGACTAAACTTTGGTGAAACTGCATGAAACTTTATTTCAGTTTTGTGAAAACTCTTACTCTTCTGTAAGCAATTCATTGTGCGGTACTACTAGTGCGGGGTACTGCTACATCATCAATAATCACACACACGCATGCTTATTTCTGCTTGTTTTACTTTTTGAATTTATTGTACTGAGAAACAAAAGCTGCAATCATTAAAAACCAGAGGGGGGATCTCAATGAAATTTTCTCTCAAATTCTCTAATAAAAAATTTAGACATCTCCCCCCCTTCCAAATTTGTTTATTTTGGCGAAGTCATTACTATCCATAATTATTATTCACATGACTTTGGCGAACAGTAGGGATAATGTTCGCCCGTTATGTGAATGTCTTCATGTGCTTGGCGACCATATTGGAATCTAGCAATTTTACTGAGTCTATCGTATAAATATGCATTTCGAACATTTTTTTTTTCTTCTAAAAATTACATTGGCATTGAACTACAATTGTAACTAACCTTTGGCACAAAACTACAAACATAATCATGAAATCACTTATAGAATCTCATTGATTTGAGTCGTTCCATTGCTCTTATACTTTTACTTACCATTTTATCAATTTTTTTGACGAATTTTATAGTATTTAATAGAAAAACTCAATAAGTGAACTGTTTTCGGTGCAGTATATCCGTGAAAAGGATCCTGAACCAGAAAATTACCATATCTTATGAGTTACAATAAATGTAATAAACTGGGGATCAAGTATAATTTTCAGTGATTATTCATAATCAAAAATTTAATGTGATCATGAATAATTACAGTTAATTATACAGAATCACCAGATCAATCACATTCACCATAGCATAAGTCAGAAGGTCAATTCTTAAACATTTAGTTCAAAATTCGAGAAAAACCGAGATTTTATATATTAAACCTGTGTATTAAATTTTGTCTACTTAGTTTTTGACGTTTTATAGCTATCGAGTTCCCTTGCACTCGAACAGCTAAGCAAACAAATTTCCTTAGAAGGGGTTTTATCTAAACGGTAAATTTAGAAACAAGCTACAAGTTAGAGATATACAAATTTAATCTGTTTACATAGTTTCATTCGTCTAGCTCAAAGTCTTTTTGAGTTATTGTGTTCACAGACAGACAGATAATCATAGTTTTTTTAAAAAAAAAATGAATTTTTCGAACCGAGATAGTTATGAACTCTGTAAATTCCCTAAAATCTCGAGTTCGAATTTAATGTCGATTATAATACTTTTTTCTTAGTACAGTTCATATTCAAGAAAACAGAAATCAACCCTAAAATATTGACATAGCTTTGCGTCCCATGACGTGTCTGATATTCAAAAAAAAAAAAAAAAAAAAAAAACATAATTCCAAAAATGTTTGAAATTACATTTGTCTGTTTGCTTATCTTGGCTTTTGCAACTAAACTGTAGATATTTGTCAAATATTTATCAGTCACCATGATATATGTCTGTCTGTCAAAACGTATGACATGAATATAATAAAAACGCAATGAGTTGACGGATAAAATTTGGTACATTTATTTATAACCAGAATTGCAGATTTGTATCTAATTTTGAACCACATCCATCAATGGTCTAATTGTCTGTCAATCTGCCTGTTCGTGTGTATACAAATGCGATATATATTAAAAATTCAGCAAGGCGGATGAATGACATTAATGATATGCTTTTGTTTCTAAAATTATTACCTAGTATCGAAATTTGAAAGATCTAAAATGATATATAATAGAATTGGAAAACAATGTAAATATATCCGAAATGTGGATTGCTTGCTTTCATTCATGTTTCAATATATGATGAAGTTAAACGTAAAACACAACAAATTAGAGAAGTACATTAGGATATCGAAAAGAAAATATTTCTCACAGTTTTCCCCCCGTTTAGGTAGTATAGAGGAAGTAAGAATAATCATCAAAAAATTCGAATTCGAGATTTTATCGAATTTTCATGGTGATTTCAAAAAACCAATTTTTGGAAAATGTCCGTCCTCCTGTCTGCGACAAAAATAACTCAGAAACTTTTCAAGCTAGAAGGATGAAATTCGCTAGACAGTTTTTACAAAGGACTTTTTGTGAAAGTTAGTCTGTCTGGATGTCCAAATATTAGTTCACAGAATAATTGTAAAAGGAAGAAATAAAGATAAATAAAATTCGGTGTATATATTTAACATCTACAAAGTAGTCCCTAAAAAAATTTTGAACCAAATACAACCACAGGTTGACCATCTGTCGGTTTATACTTTTAGAGGCATATAAACTTGTAACACAAAAAACCCATTGACTTAAATATATTATATTTGGATTGGGATTTTGTAACAATAAGTGCAGTTTTTTGTCAAATTTTTATTTCAATCGGATGAGAAAAACGCATCTAAAATATAAATTCAATTTTAGGATACTATTAACTGCATGCCAGATATTAATCACCAAAAATCTCGCCCAGTATGACACGATAAATTCAGTAAAAATGCTATATTCCCGCCAAAGATTAACATTTCGTAACTATTGTAAGCTGTTGTCAAGTAAAGCATTCTCAGGGATAACAACTTTATTAAAAAGTATGCGAGAAGTATTTGGGAAGACTATTCTTGAATTTTTACAGCTTTTCCAGTAAAATAAATCACAAATAAATTGCCATTTTTTAAAAATGAAATCAAGATAGTTTAAGCAAACCAATCATGATATTCAAAACTTTAATACAAACTAATAAATTTATCCTATAACAAAGTGATGTGGTAATTCACTGTCTCAAAATTTATAAAATCTGATTTCAAATTATTGAAGATCAAATTATCAAAAGACCTTCGACAGCTATTTGAATAACTTAGTATTAGTGACTAAATTGATTTTCAGACTCTAAACTTTGACTGCTTTTAACTGAAATTCATGACGCTGACTGAAAAGGTCTCATCCTCTTATCTACATTTCCTCTTTCCAAAATCAATGAAATTAAAGAACGAAATGACGATTCTTTATATATCTTGATAAATAGTATATATCTTTGTTTTCAGATTCACTGTTAGGATAATTTTCAAAAAATTCATATCGTTTATAATCACTGTGAAGGAAAATAATAATAAGGAAGTTAGTTTTACGTATCCTATTTAACCTCTTCAAGTAGAACTACTTCATATGCGTTTTACAGCAAATGTTATTTTATTAATAAGGGGAATATATTATACAGCGATTTTAAACTTAAAAAAAGAAATAACTAAAAATTAAATTTTTATCACATTTCTTGTAAATTTTGAGCAAAACGCTGTACCATAGTTGAAGAAATTTCATTTTCTTTACAAACTATATGTTTTCAAAATAAATTAAAGAATAATATTTCCTTTTTACTAATAATTAATTATTTAAAATCTCATATAATCCTTTATATTTATTTAAGATATTTAAATGACTTCAAGTTCTCTAGTTTGTATTTTTCCACTTTGATTATCATTGCAAATATACTTTTATAGCACACTAGCCGATTCCCGGCGCGTTGCTGCCGAAAAAGAAATAATTTTGGAAATATCGTTTGAAATTTAAAAGGACTATCTTGTTTAATTAGGAAAGACAGAAAGAATAATATTTATTTTCGTATCGGAAATGAATAAATTCTCTGAATTTGAGTGATATATAAAGGAGAAGCGTAAATAATATTTTTTTAACTTTTTCAAGGCTTAAGAGTTGGCATTTTTTTGTTTGTTTGTTTTTCCTTCTTCAGCAAAAACAAATAAGTGCAAGTAATAAGTATTCAGCTTCGTCGCAATCAGATGATCGGAACGGCACCGCATAAGAGACATACAAACTTTCATTTTTATTTAAATAGATTTAGATTAATAAAAATATTGACTATTGTATTGGAATCAATTAATTATAAAATAACAAAATATTTTCTTTTTTAAAGATTTTTGCATCATCCTCTTTTATATAAGCGCTTTCATAAGAAACACCATGAAAGGTGTGCGGTAAATCAAATTATTTTTATGAATAGTATTTGTTTATTTGGAGTAAAAGCAAACGATTAATTTTATACCTTTTGAAATCTGGCAATGTGTTATATTATCTTGGATAATCTGGCAATGTTTTGTAAGTTTTGGTTTAGGTTTTGAGAAAGAATAAAGATGCTGTTTGACTTTTAAAACGCTTGAAGTATTTATTTATATTTCTAAATGGAAGATACTTTGCAAGCTTAATTCTAAAGCTCAAGAAATCGGGTAGATTTCTTGATAACGCAACATTGTGGTGACCGGACCGTGATATTTTAACTTGAAGGAAAGATTTAAAAAGGTAACGGCATTTATTATAACTTGTTTACTATTCGAATTTCGATATTTAAAAAGTATTTTCCGTTATTGAATTATTATGGAAGCTTTAAAGCTGAAACGGAAAACGGTAAGAAATGCATTTACCCGGTTATATAATACACTAGATGAAGCAGCAAAAAAGAAAGCCGATAAAATGTCAGAGGATTTGGACTGTTTGGCGACCTTTCAGCTTCTTAATGAGAAAAATAACGAACTTTTACAACTTAATGAGGATATTTTAAATAATCTCTTGACAACTGAAGGGGTTCAACAAGATGATATTGATAAAGAAACTACTTCAGCTGATGATTATGTTCTCAAATTCAAAAAGTTAAGTTTGTTAATGGGTCAGAAAGCTGATTCTGATGTTGATCTCGAATTACGATCCTCAGTTAGTTGTACAAAACGAAAGTTTAAACTTCCTCCGTTAGAGTTGAATAAATTTGGAGGAGATATCAAGGACTGGTTACAGTTTTGGGGTCAGTTTAGGAAAATTGATGAGGATCCCGATATTGATGAAGCCGATAAATTTCAATATTTAGTGCAGGCTACGATTCCGAATTCCAGAGCCCGAGAATTAGTGGATAGTTTTCCACCATCTACTGGAAACTATGCCAAAGCAATTGACTGTTTGAAATCTCGTTTTGGGAAGGATGACATTTTAGTTGAATATTATGTCCGAGAATTGCTTAAACTGACTCTGGCATTCAATATTAAAGACAGACAAATGAAGTTGTCTGCTATTTATGATCGTATCGAAACTCAGCTCAGATCATTGGAAACTCTTGGTGTTACAACAGAGAAATATGCGGCTATGCTGTTCCCACTGGTGGAATCGTGTCTGAGTGAGGAGGTCTTAAGAGCTTGGAAGAGGAATGATTGTGGCCGAATATCTAATAAGGAGGATGCCAAAGAATCTCGACTAGAAAGTCTGATGAAATTTCTAAAGAATGAAGTTGAATCTGAAGACAGAATAGCTCTTGCTATGGAAGGATTCTCTTTAAAAGGGAATGCAAATTATGGAAAAACTGAAAGAAAAAAGCCTCGAGAAGTAGAAACTTCTGTTCCGACAGCCAATGATTTGATTTATGGAGCCAAAACTTTGAAGTCGTGTTTATTTTGTGGAAAGGGCCATAATTCACAAGACTGTTTCAAAGCTCAAAGAATGTCTTTTGAAGAAAAACAAGATATTTTAAAAAAGAATAAGGCTTGTTTTGTCTGTTTGAAGGTCGGACATGTTTCGCGGAGATGCAAATCAACAGTTAAATGTATGATCTGTCAGAAAAAACATTGGACAATTTTGTGTCCTGAAAAGGTTAATAACGCAAGACCCAACACCGAAGATGATACTAGTATTGAGGGAAATGTAGTATTGGCAAATCAAAGCGAGCCAGAAATTCTTTTGCAAACACTATTAGTGTTAATTGAGGCAGGTGGAAGAAGTAAAATGGTGAGAGCGTTAATTGATACTGGTTCTCAAAGATCATATGTTTTAAAGTCTACAATTAATGATATGAATATAACTACAGAACGATGTGAAAATTTAACGCATGTAGTATTTGGTGGTGCTAGTTCTAAGAAGAAACATAATTGCTACGAGCTGTCAGTGAGCAATTTAAGGAAAAATTATTCTTGTAAAATTCAAGTTTTGGATCAAGAGATTATTTGCGGTTATGTTCCGAGTATGCAAAGAGGTCCGTGGGTCAAGGAGTTAAAAGGTAAAGGTATCCAGTTCACTGATATTGGAAAAAGCTCGATGCCTATAGAGCTGTTGATAGGAGCTGATTCCGCTGGAAATCTTTTCACAGGAAATATATGTCACCTGTCGTCTGGTTTAATTGCTGTTGAAACCTATTTGGGATGGTGTGTAATGGGAAGACCAAAGGCTGCTTCCAACAGTTACTCATCTATTTCTCTTTTTATACGAAGTAATGACATTTCGGACCTGTGGAAACTAGAAACTATTGGTATAATGGACCCATGTGAGACCAATACCTCCAGGGATTTAGAAAGTAAAGCCATTGATCATTTTTCCAAAAGTGTAAAAATTGTTGAAGATGGAAGATATGAGGTCAAACTTCCTTGGATGCGCAGTCTAGATGAACTACCCACAAACAGAGATATTGCTGGAAAAAGGTTAGTTTCTACTAGTATAAAGTTGTTAAAAAGCAATCAATTTGAATGTTATAATGATGTCTTCGAAGAGTGGAAGAATGAAGAATTTATTGAGGATTCTGGTGAGGGACCTGGTCACTACCTACCTCATCGAGGAGTATTTAAGAACGAATCTACCACCAAAGTAAGGCCAGTGTTTGACGCTTCCTGCAAGTCAAGAGGTAATCTCTCATTGAATGATTGTTTGATGAAGGGTCCTAATTTACTCGAATTGATACCTTCAGTACTTATGAAGTTTCGGGAGAAAACATTTGGCGTTGTATCAGACATAAAAAAGGCATTTCTTCAGATATCTGTTGATAGAGAAGATCGGAAATATTTAAAATTTCTGTGGTGGAAGAATAAAAACAGAGATTCTACTCGAGTTTATCAGCATGCCAGAGTAGTTTTTGGCCTGAATTGCAGCCCCTTTCTATTGAGTGCTGTCATCAATCGTCATTTAGACCAGTATTTATCTACTCCGTATCATGATACTGCTGTGAAGTTGAAGAATTCATTTTACGTAGACAATTGTGTCACTTCGGTGAATTCAGAGAAGGAACTGCATTGCTTTATTGAAGATTCAACAAAGCTGATGGCACAAGCCAAGTTTGATCTTAGAGGTTGGGAATTTACAGGAGAAGCTATTTCATTGAAAGATCTCCAGCCAACTCCTGTTTTAGGACTTTTGTGGGATAAATCAGAAGACGTACTTTTCTGTGATAATTCTTTAGTAGAAATACCCCCTGATACCCCCATTACTAGGCGTGTGATTTTATCGTATGCTCATAAGGTTTTTGACCCTATTGGTTTTACTTGCCCGGTCTCTTTGATACCGAAGAAGTTATTGCAAGAGAGTTGGCGATCAAAAGTGAGCTGGGATTCAGAGGTATCAATGGATATGAAAAAAACATTTCTGAAATGGATAGATGATATCAAAATTTTACACCTTGTGAAAATTCCAAGAAAATTTTTAACTGACAATGTATCCTCTTTTAGTTTTCACGTATTCTGCGATGCTAGTGGCATTTCATATGCAGCAGCTGTGTTCATTCGTTGTCAATCAGCTCATGGAACCTCGATACAACTGTTAGCTGCGAAGTCTAGAATAGCCCCATTAAAACCCGTTACTATTCCGAGACTGGAGCTACTTGCCTGTTGCATTGGAGCAAGACTCTCAAAATTTGTAAAAGAGAGTTTAAATATGGTAAATGTGGAAACACGCTTTTGGACCGATTCCTCTACAGCTCTCCAATGGATAAAAAGAGAAGAACCTTGGAGTGTTTTTGTCCGGAATAGAGTAGCAGAGATCCGAAAATTGTCAAACACCGACGACTGGAAACATGTTCCGGGAGCATTAAATCCCGCAGATTTGCCCTCCAGAGGATGCTCTGTTTTGAAGCTTTTGAAATCTAAATGGTGGGAGGGCCCCACATGGCTACTTTTACGCGAAGAAATGTGGCCAGAAACTAGTCACCCAATTAACGAAGAGATTATCTCAACAGAAAAATGTAGCAAATCACTTAGTCTCATAAACAACTCTCCTGTTACTACTAGTCTTTTCTCTCGGTTATCAAGTTACAACAAAATTATTAGAGTTGTAGGATGGATATTACGATTCAAGTATAATTCGAAGACCGTTAAAGAATGCAGAAAAGGGGGCTCTTTGACTATACTCGAAATAAATGAAGCGGAAAAGAAGATTATTCGGCTGATTCAAGAAGAGTCTTTCACAGAAGAATCAGTTAAAGGTTTGAAAACTCTCAATGTTTTAAGAGATGAGGAGAGTATTTTAAGGATTAAAACTAAGCTAACTGAGAAGAATGACTTCCAAAACTTTAGATACCCCATTCTACTTCCTGGAAAACATAGGCTAGTAGAACTTCTGGTCAGAGAAGCTCATTTGGAAAACTCTCATGCTGGAGTACAGATTCTGCTGTCAAAATTGAGAGAAAAATTTTGGGTTATAAATGGAAGAAGAACCGTTCGCAGAGAAGTCAATAAATGCTTAAGATGCAAGAGATATACTTCCAGAAATATAGAGACACCACCTGGTGGTTTGCCTCAGGACAGAGTCGAAGAATCCGCTGCATTTGAAGTGAGCGGAGTGGACTTGGCTGGACCACTTACTCTAAAGGGAGGTGACAAATGTTGGATAGTTATTTTCACCTGTGCAGTGTACCGTGCGGTACATCTCGAACTGGTACTGTCACTTACCACTAGATCATTTCGTCTTTGCCTTCGGCGGTTCATAGCCAGACGAGGTCGACCAAAGGTGATATACAGTGACAATGGGACTAACTTTGTGGGCGCTGAAAATTTGCTACAAGATCTGGATTGGGATGAGATAGAAAAGGCAACTTCCGTCCAGAGAATAACATGGAAGTTCATTCCCCCCTCTGCACCCTGGTGGGGTGGATTTTGGGAAAGAATTGTGCAAATGGTGAAAAAACTCCTTAGACGTGTTTTAGGAAATGCCTGCTTGTACTACGAAGAGTTTATTAGTATCCTATGTGATTGTGAAGCAGTCATAAACTCCAGACCTCTTACCTATGTATCCGAAGATACCAATGATCTTATTCCTCTCACCCCATCAATGTTTATACAGGACATTTCGACGGTGGGAGTGCCGGATTTGGATAAACTTGATGCAACGGACATCAAAGGGCGTCTGAAATATCAACAAAGTCTTAGGCAACACTTAAGAAGCAGATTCCGCCGTGAATACTTGGGCATCTTATTGCAACCACGAAAGAAAAGCACTTACTATGAAGTAAAACCTGGAGAAATTGTCTTGATTGAAGATGATTCAAAGAAAAGGTTACTATGGCCTATGGCTAAAGTTCTTGAAGTGTACCCAGGTAAGGATAACACAGTTAGAGTAGTGCGATTGAAAACACAAAGTGGTGAGATTGTACGACCTGTTCGACGTATTTATCCTCTGGAAATAAATTGCACAGAAGATGAAAGCCATGCTGGCGCAAAACCTTTTACTACAAGATGTGGTAGAACTGTGAGAATACCGTCAAGATTTTTAAGGACTTGAACAGTTCAAACTATTTTGTATCATTTAAGCTAATATTTATTTACCTTATTTTTAATTTGATTATATTCTTATAATCAAAGGTGGGAGTGTGCGGTAAATCAAATTATTTTTATGAATAGTATTTGTTTATTTGGAGTAAAAGCAAACGATTAATTTTATACCTTTTGAAATCTGGCAATGTGTTATATTATCTTGGATAATCTGGCAATGTTTTGTAAGTTTTGGTTTAGGTTTTGAGAAAGAATAAAGATGCTGTTTGACTTTTAAAACGCTTGAAGTATTTATTTATATTTCTAAATGGAAGATACTTTGCAAGCTTAATTCTAAAGCTCAAGAAATCGGGTAGATTTCTTGATAACGCAACAAAAGGATAATACCTATAGGAATGAGCGCCATCTATTACCATCCTTTGGAACACGTACTGACCAACACCTTGCCGACTTACATAAATCCATTCTTGCTGGAACCCATGTCACTTCGCTGCGGGCCTGGTTGACTTTTGCTACTGCATACGGCGTGATTGTTCATTCTGGTTACCATCTACCATTCACCCCCACACCCGAATTCCACCACCTCAAATAAAAATTTTCTGTTCGTGGGACTTTGACAGTGTTCGTCAACTATAGCAGCTAAATAAAATGCAACAATTTTTATTTTGTATGAAATACCAGAATTCTTAGTCATTAAGGATCGTCTAACCCATTCTATCCTCATTTCGAAAAATATGGTTCAGTACATTTTTTTTCAAAGAGGGAAAGTAAAGTTAACAAAACAATTCTTAAAAAACAAAGCCCGTAGCATCAACTACTGAATCGATCTCGCCAATTTTTGTCGCAATCAATTTCGTCCCTTTTTTTCATTCGCAGCAGAATATTCTATTATGCAAACAAAATTTTAAATAATTTTTATTAAATTTACGAAGGTCTTTTTTTCTCCCTATCTTGAACGGGATATAAAAAATTTACGAGGAGAGTGCTAATTGAATTTATTGCAAAAAGTTGTGTACAAACGCGGTATTTTCTGACTTATTAACCGTGAAGAGATAAGCAATTGTTATATCGACTGACCAGATTATAACTCCACTCTTCGAATAGCATGATCGTTACTGACTTAATATGAGCTCTAAAGCTCCATATTAGTCCGAAACTTCTTTGATTTTTTTAAAGAAAAGAATATAGAGAAAGAATGATTGAACATTCATCCACCAAAGTTGAAATCCGCTAGCTCTTTGGTTTCTAGCTTCCTTCGAACTGTATGATCAGTTCGTTAAACAGGAACATCTGTTAAGACAGATTTGCGTTCTTGACCCTTTTATCGAGAACGCGAATTAGAGCCGTGTGATTTTCGCCTCCCCTTCGAATTGAAGAATCGGCTAACAGGCCTACATTATCAGATTAGATTAAGAGGAATTTTAAAGGAACCTTAATGCTTATCTCACATCACTGGCGGCCACATTCATCGAAGAGGAGATCAGAAACTTTGCCCACCGACGTGGCAAATGCTTGCATCTTCTCTGCGATTATATAGATAAGTAACTATGTTTGTAATAGCTTTTTTGTAATAAAAAAAAATCATTTGTTCCCCACGCTTGTTTTTATTATGATCAATTAAGAGTTTTCTGTACAATAATTTTATTCCCTAGACTGCGCCTACTATCCTAGAGATAAGTATCCACCAAATTTGGTCACTTTAGATCCAGCAGTCTGTCCTATACAGTATTTTGAGATATTTGTATTATACATGTCGCAATTTCGATACAAGACTTTCAATGTTACCATGTTAAAAATCCTTTGATTGATTGAGAAAATTAATTGGCATTTTGAGATTTGAGTCACAAGATGCGCCAATTTTCACAGTTGGGCGGGCCATCGTGATTTTATGCATTTTCTCTTTGGTATCGAGACCTGGTTTCAGTCATGAATATGCTTTGAGGTTGGAACGTCCAACCATTGGGGTAGAATGGTAGTTTGATGAAGAATTAGGTATCATTTGCTGAACTCCAAAAAACAATTATAAGGCTTAAGTCCAAATACCACAAGTTATTTCAAAACCAGACATTCCCCTAATCAAATTAAACTTCTCTCTTCAACCTCTGAAATGGGTGATTCTGCCTTGATGGCAAAGAAGTCTCAATTTCTCTACTAGTAGACACCTTTGACTAACAGCTGATTCGTCCAGGATATTAGTTACAATTAATTTCCTTAAGTCATTTAATTATAACTTCACGTCCATGATTCTAGTTAAACATTAAAATTAGGCCCTTTTAATTGACATACATATATGTTCATTTCCTTTTCAATGGATAGCAATCCAGTAACTTCAAATCGTTAAAAAAACCTATACATGTGTGATTTATTAATCTTCTAAATTTCGTAAAAAAATGTATTGTAACGTTACATTTCTAATTGTCTTGTAAATTACGAAAATGTAAACAACATTTTTCCTAACAGTTTAATGGCTGGAGGGGGGGGGGGACAGTAATTAAATATTTGATGAAAAATGAAAAAAATTTTGAGGAAACAATATTTTCTCTTTTTGGAAATTAGGCAAATATGATTACGAGGATGTGCGTTTATGGTAATAAAAGACTAATACAGATAAATTAATAGTTAAGATTAATTTTCGAATGTAACTTATCCTGAAGGCCATTTTTTTTTATTGACATCAGTATCTTGCTAATATCTCTGAATTAAGATTTTAGCAGCAATTTTGAAAATGAATTTAATAACATTTTCAAGTAGTTTGAGAAATTACAAAAATAATAAATTAATCAAATATATATATCTTTATTAATTTTTTTGCAGATTCTGTGAGAATTTTGGCATACTGGTCTGGTTTCATGGCACCAACAATTTAGAAAATCCCAAATTTACAAAAGAGACATGGTGCTTTTCTCCTTGACTCCCCCGAGTGTGCAGAAAGATGGCCATAAATAATCAGACCTAAACTGGACAAAGGAAGAACCTAACTGATTGACTACCATATATAATGAGACAAAATAGACCTCAGTGCAAACATCTGAGGCATGGAATGCTCTCAAGTTCATCTGCGATGAAACTATTAAGTTGGAAAACTTGAGAATCAATTAATTTTCTTAATTACTAGTCCTCGAGATCATCCCTTCCCGTCAAGGGTACATGAACATAAAGTTAATGAAAAGAGCCAATGATTTCAAAATTTAAAATAATCAATCTTAAACTAGCTATAAAATGTAAATTATGGAAAATTATTAAAAAATTCCTTATATACTGTGAAGGTATATTAAAATAATATATAGCTAAAAAAAAGCTTAATAACTGGTTTTAAATAATCAAAATATGTAAATACAGATTCTATATCCCCCCCTTATCTCACTTAGTATTTCTTAAAAATTACAAAATAATAATTTAAATTATTTTAATATCATTTATTACAAATCACAAATAAAATTATCAACCAATAAAAAAATTAAGAGGAGTAAAGGAGATTTTAGCAACAAAATGTCATAAAATTATAACAATCTAATAAGCTTTCATTCACATGCATGAAAAACACATTTTTCAACAATATTATTGCTCCAAACTGACTGCTGTGCTATTTTGTATAACTTGTAATAAAAATTACACTTCTTAAAACAAAAGCTTACATCCAAAATGTTGGTACTTGTTTATGATTAATGTTTCCATTTAATCTCCATAATATTCATGTGTGATAAAAAAAAAAAAAACTATAGTCTTAGAACAAGATATTGCACAATATCCAAAATTCAGAATATAGCACAATAAGAAAATATTTTATCAGTGCTGTTGATTATTTTGTGCTAATAGGATGGATGTTTCATTATAAGTTTTAAGATAAGTACATAACTTCTTTAGACATACACTTTTTTTAAAGTTGTTATCTTATGAGAGGATAAAGAATGAGAAACCACTAAACAAACAGTAAAAGCATTTTATTAGAATATATTCAAAAAATTATGAGTGGAATTTTTTAAAAACAAAGTGATTATAGGTTCTATTTAGTTGTATGTTTGAAATGGAAATGTCAAAATGCATTGCTAGAAGATAAAAATAGCATCTACTCAGCACAAACTACAATATGCTAAATTGAGCAAAGTCAATTTGTTTTATTATTATATTTTTTAAAGAATGACTTTATTATTATATTAATCTTTCTATAGACAAATAATAAGACAAGATTACTAAATTCATTAAAATGTAGAGTTCATTTCACAAGCATAATTCCCCTCGTATTTTAATGACCCTTTCACATTTATGTTGCTTTTCAAAAATATTAAAATGAACTTGATTTTTTTTAAATTAAGAAAACAAAATGCAAAGAAACATTTTTATTCCAATTGGTAAAGTAATAAAAAAAAATATCACAAAGCAAAAGCCACATGAAAAAATAAAATTAAGCACTTTTGTTCTGCAATACGAATACTTTTGAAAGCATTGAACATATTTTTAACACATCTCAATTCCATAAAATTTTAATTTATAAAGCAAAGATCTATGATGACATTGAACAACTTTTGAATTCAAGTTTCAGGATTAATGTTTAATAACCTTTAATGTACAACAATTAACAAGCATATAATTTCTAATATGAAATTTCCACAAAAATATAGCTAAAAACAAAAATAACTATCATAATTATATATTAACATGTATTAAAATATAATTTAATTAGTAAAAAAATATTTTGTCTTGTACTAGAATTGGATGGAAGCATGACAGACCTCTACAAGAAAATGCAACAGTTTCTTTAACTAAAATATTTTAACATTCTTTTTTAAAACATGGAAGTTTAACAAATTATTTACAATAAATTTGCTTAAGACACTGCAACAGGAACCAAATTTTCGCAAAGCCCATACAAAACATCTTGCATTTTTTATGCAAGTTATGCATAACCAATTATGCTGAAGCAATTTACTGAGGTTCCACAAGATTTATTAAAACTTTCCTGTAATCTCCAGATGTGTCACCCTAAAAGAAAAGAGGAAGAGAGGGGGAAAAAAACATTAAAATTGATGGAAAATGTTTAATGCTAAATTACACTAAAATGACAATTAAATTATTCGAACAGTAATCCCTTTAATTTATTTATTCCCATTACCTTCAAAAAGAAAATTAAATATGGTGCAAATGCAATTAATTATATCACTGAAAATTGACTGGAACTAGCATGAGTAATGTTTGGAAAATTAATATAAAAAACTTTTATAAAATTTTTATAGCAATAAAATTATTATGATTATGGAATGTTCATATTTTGATTCAACAATAAATTACAAATGTAGGTTTCCAAAATCAAAATAATTTCACAAATATTTACTTTTTAACACATTAAACAATTTCTTATTATTATAATTTCTATTATTCATGTTCATTAGTACTTATATTTAAGACACTAAAACAGCAGATTCAGGTAATGCATAATATTAGTATAATAAATCAAGTTATCATTTTAATTAGTAATATATAGTTAAAAGAATGTTAAAAATAATTAACTATATAAGCAGAATTTTTGATATAACCTCACTTTTGGATTTAATACATTCGCAATAATATCAATTATTTCTGGAAACAAAACTATTCACTACTAAGATTTGTTTAGATGAACTCTTTAATTAGATTTGCACTCGAATAAAATTTATAAAAAATTATAGAAAATTAGACGAAAACCTGAAAGTTTATATAAATTTTTAATACATTAGAGATAAAACATTTTACAATGAAGAAGTGTAATTCTTCTTATTGGGGTGTTTAATATAAAATAGCCTTCAATTCTATCTGTGCTAAAATTCAAATATTTCCCTTGCCTTGCTCCTGGATCCAGAAGGAAATAAACATTATGAGACATTTCATCTTGAAATCTCGTAAATACTCACACCCTTGCCTTGCTCCTGGATCCAGAAGGAAATAAACATTATGAGACATTTCATCTTGAAATCTAGTAAATACTCACACGTATAGCTTCAACCAATGGTTTTCCATAATTCCTTTCATATTCCGCTTTGATTTGGACCATATCAATTTCGCAACGAGATACCACAATTCGGATAAGAGTATCATCATCAGTTCCAAGACCCTGAGTAAAAAAAATTCCATTGAATTCAAAACTTTTTTTTTCCATTGTCCTAAGAAATGTTGATATTAAGAAATACATTACTTACTACCTTCATGGCTTTATATAATTTTTCAGCAAAATAAAAAGGTCTGTTTTCGACACATTTAGCTAAAAAAATCAAAAGAAATGTGACTATATTTCTTTAAATATGAAATAAATATTAATAATAAAAAGTAATTTTTATATAGCAAAATAAATGATACTAAAGAATATATTTTTTAAAACTTTTATCAATTTGCAATACATAGAACACAAAAAGTCAATTCCCAATAAATATATTCTAAAAAATCAATTTTTTCATGTTTTTAACTTTGAGCAATTGACTGATTTTAATTATTTTATAATATTACCTCAGAATCAGTGGGATGAAATGTAAAACAATCAGTGACTATTACTGCTATTTATATTAAAACTATTTTTACTTAATTTTTTTGTTGATATTTATCAATTTTAAAACACAAATTATTTACGAAATTTTTGTCATTTCAAAACATAAATTATTATTATTTATTACAGTTCTTCTTTTACTGAACTCATAATTAAAATAAAAAGTACAAAATCTTACAAACTACAGTTAACATGAATATTGACTTAAGTCTACCAACAGAATAAAAGTATCCAAGCACCTAATTCTTCAGAAACAAAAGAGGAATAATCTTAGTTTTTAAAAAGTTTCTTTCATTAAACAAAAGTTTTGATAGAACTTCAATGCAAATATAAGAATTTGTTGCAAAATGTATCAGACAGTTGGCACAAACATTTGTGTTTAATTTTAGCAAGGAAGAGAAAGATACTTGCAACAAGCCGATTGACATTTGTACACATAACATTATACCTAAAACTATAATCTAAATAAGTTAAAGTCTCATGCTCACTTTTTTTAATTTCTAAAATTCTACCCAAGTCCTTTTAGTAGGAAATTTAAAATATTTATTCACCACTTAATATAAACTTAATAAAATTGCAAAAACAATTTTCAGAAAAATAAACAAATACCCTCCAGAAAGTCAGGTGAACAAGAAGAGTAAAATAATGAGATTATAATATTAAAACAATTTTTATAAATTAATAGAAGTATAAAGATTTTTTCAAAATTCATTATAATAATATAACATAATATTGAAAGAATAATATATTTAAAGAGAGTAAATTTGGAAAAAAGATTAACAAAGTATAAATACCATAATTGATCAAATTGTTAATGAACGTGTCATATTTATTTTTTTATAATTCAAAGATATCAGAAGTTTTAATATTCTTCTATCCAAGATAAATATTTTACTAATTATAACATAGAAAGAAAATTAATTTATATTTCATGAAGGCAACTTTGATGATGCATTTAACAAAAATAAACATATCACTAATGGCTATTTGGATATTTCAGATGTATGAAATCAAAACTGAAGAGTCTGCTGCAAAAAGGATATAGCTCCAATTTGGGAGAATTTAAAGTTACATGCACAATGTTAGAATTACATGTGGTAAAAAAAAAAAAAAAAAACCCTCATTTATTTGGTGCCAGAAAAATGTTACACCAATCTTTGTTCTTATGTTTCTCAAGATATGGAGCAGTTAATCTCATTGGAATTTAGAATTTTCAGACATTTTTTACAGTTTTCTGCAAATTTGAATAATTGGAGCTACCTCCTTTTTGCAGCAAACCCTTAAACTACTAAATCCAATGAATGAATAACTGTTAAAAACAAAAGTTTGTAACAAACATCACATTTAATTTCCCCTATAATTCTGTAATTTATTGAAATAAATTCAATTTATAAATCAGTTATGTTGTTTTTAATTATCAACATTTTATTCTATTCATACTAATATCCTATGAAATATTATCACAGTTAACAACCAATATTTAAAATCATTTTTAGAGAATACATAATTTTGTTCTTAAGAAAATTAGTCATATACAAATGTATTTTCACTTAAAGTAGATACTTTCTTAAAACAATTAACTGTGTATAGATGTCATGACAAATTTTAATGTGTTCAAGTATTTACATTGTTGGAAATATGACATATTGTCATGGCAGCATACATTTGAATATTATACACCCCCACATAAAAAAATCTGCCTTATTTTTGGTAAAAATTGAATTATTTTATTGCAATACTTTGTAAAAAGAATGTAAAAAAACATACAAATTGCAATGCAATTTAATTTCATGATTACTTAAAAATATTTTAAATGAAAATTTCAAAGAATACAGTGCTTTTAGAAACAGTGATTTATCACTTACCAATTGCCAGCATGCCCTTTTTTAAATCTCCTGACATTTCACTCTCAATAGCTTGCGCAACTGTATGTCCTGCAAGCTTTTGATATTCATAAAATGTATGGGCCAATTGCTGGTAACTTTCGGACACAAGGATAGCATTGAAAGTAGATTCATCAGTACCCCATTGACCTACACCAGCTGCATATAGAGCCTATAATAACAAAATAAAAACTTTAAATGATAAGCATTTAACAGAATATGACATAAGAAAAATATCTCACAGTAGTTAAAAAGCTCTTTAATTTTATTATAAGCCAAAATCTGAAATAAGATCACCCAAATAATTTCAATTTGAAATTTTTTTATCAATCTCACTGAATATTGTTAGCTCAAAGTCAAAATTATTAAAAGAATTCATTTATTTGATTATAAGTACAACAAAAAATATTTCTGTTTAAAATTATTTGGAAGATAATTATATTTCAAGGTTTTTTAAGAAATTGTTTGTATTTATGTACTTTTTTTTCTTTTTATGTTTTATTAAGAACTTAAGAGGAAGTGTATATGCAAAGAAACATATACACAAAATACTTTACATTATTAAATTTTCAAACCATATTAATTTCTTGGAGTCAATATAAGAAAATAATCTAGACTTTTTCTCCCAAATAATAGACAAACAGCAAATAAAAGCAACTTTTTAAAAACATGCTTTCATTATAAATAATTAAAAGTAATTTAAATCTTTTCATCATTAGAAAAACTGAGAAGTATAGAATACATTCCCTCCTCCCCAAATTCATCATCTATTGGTGATATTTATATGAAATCAAAATATAATTAATCTGATCACATTTCTATAAGTGAACATAGTCTCCTATATATATGAAAAGTCAAAAAACATAAAATGTGTAAAAATGGAATAAATATATTTAACAAGGATTTTGCTTTGATGCATGCATCAAAGAATAAACTACTAATCAAAGTGTATTTAAAATATAAATTTGTAAATAAAAAAAAGATCTAGAATATTTTCTTCACTTTTTATTCTTCAACTAGGAATTTTCAAAAATTCACTTATATGCTCAGCATCTTGCATTTAAAAATACATTCCGTAACATATAATAGATGCACCAAGAAAACCTGCCTTAATTTTAACAAGAATAAAAGCAACAACAACAAAGAATTTTGTTATCCTTTATTTTAAAAATACTTTTTGAGATTATGTGTTTTGGAATAAATTCAAAGAAATAACTGCAGATAGAAAAGAGGATCACTAATCTACAAGACTGAAAACTTATTAAGACTTCTTTTGAATAGTTCTATAAAAGATATTTAGTATAGAAGAAAATTCAAATTAAATTTTAGCACAAAATTGCAGTACATAACAGATGATTTTATAAACACACATATATTCATGATTGCAAAATGACTTTTTATCTAATTTATGAAACTTACTGAGAATAAAAGTTAGATAAAATGTTTTAGTATCTATCTTTTAATAATATACAGCTATAAATATTAGTCTTAGATCCTAAAATAACAAAAGAGAGTTCTGATAATTAAAAATTTAACTTTCATGACAATAAATAAATTGTCTAAGAAATTAAATTTTAAGGTTATAAAATAAAATGACACACACACACACACACACACAAAAAAAAAAAAAACTAACTTCAGCAGTTTGTTTAGCTCGATTAGAATCAGCAGGGTCTTCAGATCTAGCTCCCTAAACAAAAAATAAAAGCAAAGAAATTAAAAATTTGCATCTTGCACAGATAAATGACAACAGAATAAATGCAACTACACAAATTTATCTCAAATCTTGTGAAAAGGGAAGGGGGGAAAAATTGAGTAGGAATTACAAAAGTACACAAGATAGCTCCTTTTATCATTATTATATACAGATTCTTCAGTTTTGGTATTTAATTACAAAATATTACCAATAATTAATGCAAATAATGCAGTATTTTTTCATGCATTTTAATATAAAATGACATTTTTTGGAATTTTGATTATTGATGATTTTTAAGTTTTTAAAAAAGGCTTAAGAATTCCTTGATTTGTAACTTCCTACGATTCTTTATACAGCAAATGTCCTAATGTGTTACAAATTTTTGTGCATTTGGTTTTTACTATTTGTTCCATTTCATATTTTTCAGCACATCTATAAAAACTTTCTGGAACTAAACAATCTTTTATATTTAGTAAAATTTGAAAGAGATTGCTACTTAAAGTTAATCAAATTAAGAAAAGAACTTAGAAACCTTAGAAGTAAAATTCAAATAGCTTTATAAAATGATCTTAAAAGCAATTCTAATTGACATAATTATTTAGAATATCATTTACAGGATTCAAATCAAATGTTTTAGAATTAAACCATTAAATAAAAAAAGTACATTCAGTTAAGTCTAAAAAATATACAAATAAAAATTATCTAGATATAATAATTATTATATAAAATCAAGTAAATATACTGTCAAAAAACAAAAGAAAATTTTAACGACAAATTATAACAATAAAAGTTTTAAAATTGAATGTTTAAGAATTAAAAAAAAAATTAAACCATACACAGCACTACTTCTTATCAGAATTCTATTCTATTATTCACAACTAATGGACTTATTTAAACAGTTTATGTTGCTGATAATAGAAATATTCAGAAAAATAAACATATTACCTTTCTTCTAGAAATATTATTTACTATCATCTAATAAAATCGATTTATTTATTTATTATTTTTTTTTTTGCATATCTAAATTTTAAAAAATTTCAATCTTACTTTTTTTTCATATAATATTGTCTGAGGTAAGTGAAAATTTACTTAAATTTTGACATCAACATCAAATGCTTTTGGTCAAACAAGAGTAATAATGATATCTGAAGCACTTGAAATTATTGTTCGCATTTTTATCAATACTGTAGTAATATAATATTGGGATTTGAAATGCCATTAAAAAGTATTATGTTGGACATCAAAATATATCAACTTGTAACACAAACAATAATTCATTAATGTGACGAACAAGTCGTGAATTCCTTTTTATATTAGTAAAACACAAAAAAATAGAAACCTACAGTAACAGCAGAAACCATCAATCTTTGGAAATGTCCTGATGTATCACTTTTTATATCTTCTTCTAAAGATTTTCCATACACTGCAAAAGAACAGTCGTCATGAATTTTGAAACAATATATATTTCATATTCAGAAATTTATTACAAGGCGATAAAATTTTTTATCACATTTTTTTAAGAGCCTACATTTTTTAATAATGCATTAAAATTTTACTATCTGAATAACGGCTAAATATATAAAACTTATTAACTATTTATTTATTTAACTATTAACTTTAAACAATTTATTTATTGAACTCTCACTTAATTCATTTAATTACTCAAAATATTGTATGACACATGAAAGCTTACAGAGAAGATATTCAAAACATACACGTTACATTATGTACATAAAACAAAACTAAAGTATGCAATATGTATACTAGTATTCAGATATAAATATAGAAAAATCAGATGAAAAACTAACGTTAAAAACGGAAAATAATATACAGTACTAATGTTATAAATAATACAGAAAAAAAAAAAAAGGAAATTATGCATAAAAAATTTAAAAAGTTGTAAATGGATTTAAAAATGACAGATTAATCCATAACCAACCTTAAAATTTAAAAATTAATAGCATGTTAGAACACTCATTGAAAAGTTTTGAAAAATCGAACACAAAAGGAGAGCTTTTAATACAGTCTTCTAATCTAAATTCTGGACCTCTTTTACATTTCTAAATTATGCACTCCAACAGAAGAAATTTAGCATCTTATTGAGTTTTCCACAGTTAATACTACTAATTCTTAACAAAGAATCTCTTTTAATACATCTTACAATGTCTAGTAAAAATACTACTCAGAAAACTACTTCAAATTCTTTCAAATGTACTTAACAACAACAACAAAAAATCTTATGCAGCATTACTTTTTTAAGCCTTGTCAAAGGTCCATAGCATTTTTCTTTAAATTTGTTTTGGCTTGAGTTTTTGAATCAAAATTTTTTTAAATCTATATATAACTTTTTGGTTATAAGCTATGCAAGAATATCAGCTCTCTTATTCCATATATGTTCCATGTGAGCTCTTACTCAATGTTATTTGATTACTTTGTCATATTCAATTATTTGATTTTTTTAAAATATTTTTTAATTTTTTAATTATTTATTTTGATATTTTGTAATTAATTTCCAAAGTATTCAAGGCCACAAGTAGCAATTGAATTAGAATTAGTAGTGATTGCATAGCTATCTCATTAGTGTTTGATTATATATTTAACGGCTATTTTTATGACTAAAACTTCAACCATAAAGGTCAAACAGTTGTCTGAAAGTCTACATATTATATTTTAAAATTCAATCCCACTAGCAAAATTTGCAAAACCACATCTAACCTCTTCATTTACTTCTGACCCATCAGTGTAAATCATTGTTTTCTAGAAGTCAGTTCAGTCTTTAAATTTCTCATTCCCTAAATTGTTAATTTGAAACAGTTTATTGTTTAGTTTAACATTGCAATAGTATAATTCAATTCCTTTAAGAACAATCTTTTAATTAATTGATAAATACATTTTCTTGAGCTCTCAACTGAAAATTTTCTTTAATTTTTTAATGAGCTTTCTTTTGGATTTTATTCAAAAATCTTTCCCTTTTTACATTATATATTTAGTTATATATTATGTTTATGCAGATATAAACCCTAAAATTGATTGAAATAAGAATTATTAAATATCACACTTATTATTTATTCTTCAAATTTAAATCAAACAACCCAATAATGGACTTACATCGTTGATACGCTTCATTTATAGACCATATTTCTTGATTTGTTCTGGTACAAAGAATCTCAATTAGGGCATCTTCATCCGTACCAATACCTCTTATTGCTTTCTTCAACTCTGAAGCCAAATAGTCATGAGTAGGCATCATTAATCCAAGAATAACATTCTCAAAGTTTCCAGTTAGTTCACTTTTCAAATCATCAATCAAATCCTGTACAAAATCATATTTAAAAAGATAATAAATGAAAAAAACATAATAAAAATAGTTTTTTTTTCTACATCTAAAATATAGCAGCAGAAATATGAATTGGAGTATATGAAAATAATATTCGTTCATTTTTTGCTGACAGTTCATTAGCAAGTAACTAAAATACTGCAAATATATAATTTTATACAACAAATAAGTTGTCAATATCAATATCCTTTGGAATACATTAATTATGTAGAGAAGCTATTTCAACATATGAACAATTAAATAAAAATTTATATTAATAAAAAATAGATATTACAGAGTATTCTATATAAATAGCATAAGTAAAATATTCAAAACAGATAAAATATAATTTACATCATAAATCGCAGAAAAAATATTAAGGAAATTTTTATAATATAAATTACTTTAATCAAAAATTATTTGTACAAGTATGAAATATATTTAAGATATTAACCATAAGTCATAATTCTCAAGAGGTAGATAATTAAACCTAGCAAGACATGTTCATATATGCAAAGAAAAACTGACAGTATAGTATGAAAAAGTTAATGGATAATTTAAATCAATTTAATGGAATATAATCAAATGAGTAATGTGAAAGCATACTTTTCCATACAGTTGCTTAAAAGCAATGCCAATATAAACTCTTTGTTCATTAGTACGCTTCGTCAACACTTTGATAATTGCTGTTTCATCAGTACCTAAAAATGAATAGACAATGTCAATAAATTTTAGTCAACTTTTTTTTCAAAATTTATTTTAAATGAAATTAAAAGTATACTTGGTAGAATTAGTACAAAATATTTTATTCTAAATGAATTAGAAAATCAGTTTTCTCTTAATGGATTAATTTGAATTAGCTAAGATGTTTTTAGAGCATAGAAATTTAACAGAATTATAAATAATTTAAAACTGGATATTTAATCAGATAGACAAAAAATACCTCGTAACTGGTTTACATACTAATTATATAGATAATTAAGCTTTCATTTCTTAATGTATGTCATTTTTTATTAAAATCCTAACTAAAGTAGTACAATCTTAATTTAAAAAATAAAGTGAAAATTTGTTAATATAAAAATTAAAAATATGAAAGCAGTATAATGCCAAAACTTCAGAGAAACTACCCATAGTATAATAATGTTATTTGTAAATTTATTGAAAATCCAAATTCTTTATAAATTTTATGAATAATTTTTAAATAATGTGTTGTAATATTAATTTTCTCAAAAGGAGAACATTTATGACATTTGTTGAACATTTTTACTAAGAATATTCAAAGTAGTATTCAAATTTTGGTTGTTCTTTTGAAGTACTAATTTCAGAGAGTAACTAATTTTTCATATTGCATTTAAGCCCTTGAAAACTGTTTTAATATATAAGAAATTAGAAAAGCTTGATGACAGAAGCATATAATTACCTGACAATCAATGAGATTTGAGAGAAAATATATTACTGGAAAATTAGCAAAAAGTAAAAATAAAACATACAGCAGGAAAAGAATTGCAAAATTATTCAAAGAAAACATTTCAAACAAAGATGGAAAAAATAGTAGAATTAAAAATTCGAGATGAATACTTAAAAAAATTTAATAAATGTTTTCTTACCAAAACCTTTCATTGCCTTCCTCAAAATCTCAGCATCACTCTTAGGATCAAAATCTGGGTAGGGCTTTACAGTTCCTTCTCCAGCTACATACTGAAAAATTTCGAAATTACATTTTTGCTATTTAATTAAGATTAATTATTTAAATTATAGCTAATATAAAAGGTATATAATTTCAAATTCTTCAAAGAAAATGACAAACATTTTTAAAGATCTATCATCAACCACCAAATTAATAATTTGTCTAAAATGAAATAATAAAATGCAATAAAAAGTATCACAAAAGAAACAATGCCTTTTAAGAAAGTTAATAAACAAAATAAATAAATAATAAATTAATAAACAAAAAATATTAACTCAATATTAATGAATCAAATTATTTTCAACTCTTACAAATTATAAAATGCAGTACAAACAAGTCTTGAGGATTTTTAAAAAAATCAATCAGTAATAAATAGCTACAGCAACTTTCAGCTGTTTATTTAATTTTTAGTTATTACTTGTAAGAAAGAATTTCTGATCAATTTGAAAGCATTATCTTAATTTTAAAATTACTCTAGTCTAACTTTAATTTATTTTATTTATAGACAAATTTCACAACATTCTATTTTTATAACATTGTTCTTCCATCATAAGTTCAAAGAAACTTTCTCTAATAACTGCATAAAATAATTGATACAAATAAAAAAATATGAATGAAGAGTAAGACTGAATTGCATTGTACAGGATTTTTGCCAGGTGTCAAACATTAAAAAATTCATCAAATATCATTCTGGTACCAATAACTGGGTAATCACATTTGGTGAGCTATTGCAAAAGAAAAACACAAGCTTAACAAAGATATTTATTTAACCATCACGGAATGGAAATTCAAATTTCTTTAGTAAAAATTTTGCTCTGATTTGATTTTAGTGAAAGTAAAGAAACTAATTCTTTAATAATAATTTTAATGCACTCCAGATCAATAAATATAAATGTTTCATTGTATTAAAAGTAATAAAGGAAAATCTTCTTGAATTAAAATATTAACAAGAAACCAAAATGAACATTATGCTTTACACTATTACTCCTATGTGTAAAAATATAATGTTCTTTCTGTTTGGAAAGAATAAGTTGAGTTAATATTTGAATATTTATTCAAACATTATTAGCAATGCATTAAATATAATACACAGCAAAAGATTTTAAAAACCTGCTTTCCCCCCCCTTGTTTATAAATAAAATATTATCAAAAGTTTTTATACTGCATATATTCTAAATATAAAACATAAATCTCAATTTCTGTAAGATTAAAGCTCATATAAAGTTAAAAATTTCCCCTTACATATGCCATTGTTTGTTGGTAAATTCCTGGTGAATACCGGTTAGATGAAATCTGAAAATAAAACAGTTAACTATTAAGTTATTTTGAAACAATGTATTCTTTTTATACTAATAAAATTCTATGATTCTTCTACACTAGCTGATTAAAATAACTGTCTGAGAAGATATTAAACTTTGAAATTAAATTTACTTAAAATATTGCCATTGAAAATATAAAAGTAATTTTAATTTGATTTTAATAGTTGTACAGATGAAAACATGACATTCTTTCATTAGAAAGTTCCTTAAGATTCAACATTTTCAAAATGGAATGTAAGAAAAATATATATAAAGGGAAATATATTTTTAGGTATTAGTTTAAAGGAAATATATTTCCTGCTATATATATGTATAGCAGGGAAATAAATGGAAATAGCACCTATTATGCAAAATAAGTTTAAAGGACAAAAAGTATTAGTTTAAGGGATATAATAATAAAGTTCAAAAGATGCAAACATCTGCACCATAAGTTTTCAGGATTTTTAAAAATAAATTTAAATAAAGAAAAAGAAGCAAAAAAACCTTCACCATATGTTAAATCATAAATGGTTCTGGCACCAATACACTCAGTTAAACAAATCCATAAATTTAAAAGAATTTAAGAAAAAAGCATTAGGATGCAATACGAGAATAAAATAATAAATTATGAATGTTGTAAACAATTCATTTTAAAATTCAAACAAGACATTCTATGTAGAGATGAAATCCAATCCCACTGAACACACATTGTTACTTTACTTAAGTACTTAAGACACTAAATAATTAAATTTATGAAGCAATAAATATTGCATACTTTTTTAAAAATTAACATACATTATTTAATTAGATAAAAGTTTAAAAATAAATTGTATAGATATTTTTTATATGTGTGATTTAAAAAGTATATAATATTGAGGTCAACCGTAAAATAAGCAATTATAATGAGAGATTTTTCAAGTTCCAATTTCATAATGACAATAGAACAATAAGCACATAAAAATAATAAAACACCGGTGGAATACAAACTGTTTATTTTAAAGATAGTTCATGTTTGGAATATAGAATATTTGTGTAAAATTACAAAGTACACTTTTAAGGATATTTTTATAAGCATTAACATCTAAACATATTGTTAATAACTGTATAGATTTTCAATAAATTAAGTAGTTAAAGGATACGATATATATAAGATATGAAAATTCTTGCAGCATTATATTGTGTTTTAAAGTAAAGTAAAAAATTAACCCATTGTGAGAAACCCAGGAAATATTAAAAAATCAAGAAAAAAGTTAATGGTACATATAAAAATGAGTTTTAAGATTTATAAATTTCAGTTATTTGCCTCGGCATACATTTGTAACTTCTTATGTGATCTCTCTCTTCCCCCCCCCTTTCTCTCTCTATATATAAATACATAAGTTAAACTAACTTATCCTTTGAGAAATCTTAAGAAAATAAATAGTAAACACACAACATATTTCATACCTATTTTTTAAAAAAGAATTCGCAATAATTTTCCCTTTATCATAAAAGTGACAGTTCAGTTTGCAAGAAATGGGCGGATTTTTTCATAGTTAATAACTCATGGAAAAAAAATCATCTATAAATTTAAATGTATAAGGACGTTCATTTTAGAAAACTTATACCTATTATATGAAAAAAAGTTTTTTTTAATAAAAAAAAACTTACGAAAAGAGAAGAATCTGCAGTTCAGCTTCTATCAATGCCTGAAGCAAATCCTAAACAAATACCGCTCCGTTAAAAAGCAATTCCGAACACACGATTGGTTGATCATACCTCCGGGCAACCGGAAATGTTTTTTCCCTAACGGAACAATTATCCCTACTTACCAAAAGAATAGGGAATAACGATAAAGCATTTCGCTTCCTTAAAGAAAACCTTGAATATCATGAATTATAAAAAACCGTGCATTAAAGTATAATGGATCTAATAGTTGGTTTTCTGTTGTTACAAAAGAGATTTCCAACAAATGCTGCCGATGATGCATTCACTAAGAAATGTACAAGTAGTATAAAAAAGCTGAATACAGGGCGTGGCATCATATTAAGGAATCGAATAAAAAATATGACCTTTTGATACAATCATGCATAATTTAATATAATTAAATACTAGTTAAAATGCAAGATAAAACTTTTTCACAAAAATACAAATTAACAAAATCAATTTTTAATATAAATCAATTTTTAAGAACTGTTTTTATTGAATTGTTATGTTTGAAATTTTTAACACTGCTTCATTTCAAAAAATAAGAAAATTAGGGGGAAAAATTCAAAAGAAAAGTAGACTGAGCACGCTGATTTTTCTTTCTCTGATATGGACGTAAAAAGTTATCATGTGCGAAAGCTCGTTTATATAAAATGTAGCATTTTAAATTATGAGTCGCTACTCAATGGAGTTTCGGAAATTATTCATTTCCCGTTCTATTACATACTTTAATAATTTTCATTACTAAAATTATCCAGAAAATAATCCGAATTTAGGATACTTCGTTTTTTATGAATTAAAGGGATATTTATTTTATTACATGATGCCCAATTTTGGCATTTTGAGCAATATTTTAATTTGAAAACATTTATTGGCTGGCATGCAATCTGTAACTTAGGTAAAGCGAAACACATGATGGGGGAAAAAAATCGGTTAAAATGCTTTATAGTGCAAACCCTTGGATCTAGAGCTACCAAATTTGGCATATTTATCCTTGTATAACTTATCTAACGTTAGGCAGTATTTCGCATATTTTAATGAAAATTAATAATTATCTCTTTTCCACAACAGCTTCGAAGCATTTTATAGCACGCTAATTACGTTTGTTCCACTTCTGAATTCCAACAAATTTCTTTTCAATAATATCAATTTTATTTTAGGGAATTTTCCCTCCCCATCAGCAATAATTTAAAGCATACTTTACAGCAATATTCTTTATTGTTTTAGTCATCGAATTTATATTCATGCGTATTTTCGATGATATTAAATACATTTTTTTAAGCACAAGCTATCACTAATATTTAATAAGAATAATATTTAAAAATAAAATAGATATTAAAGAACCAAGACTGAAACAATATTCACGCTGTGCCATTTCGATTAATCGAACCCCTTTAAATATTTTTGAATCTAAATGGAGTCGAAAATTTGCTTTATTTCTCGAAACAAACATCGTTTGTGGAAACAAATTAAAAAAGTTCTGGTATACTTATATATGAAAATAATAAAATGTAACTAACTATACCCACTATAATTGTTAAAATAATGTAAACATTGACTGCTATTCATTATTTACTAATAGAATAATATATAAAAATAAAAATAATTAAAACTATATATTTTTCAATAATTAAATATATAAAAATAAAAATTCAATAATGGTCCATTCCTCTTAATAGAATTAAAAGAGTCACAGAGAGTTTCATTTAATTCCAAAAAATTTTAATCAAGCAATGTATGCCTTTTAACGACAAAAATATACATTATTTCCATCCATACAGTAATTTAAAGTTTTTAACTTTATTTGATTATTAATTTAAACCGATTTAAGGTTAGAAAAATGCGCACAAAAGATATACAGAGAAGAAGGCAGCAAAAGGTCCATAATCATTATCAAACTTTTCTAAGCATGCATTAACGAGAGAAATGATAAAATTGTTAACGCTAAACATACCAAGCACTTTGCCGATGCATTGGCACTACTACTGGATAGGAAAACTCATTTGACAACTCGCGGTAGGTTTCGGGTTAATATAAGCACTTTTTTACAATGGCTTTTGGATTTGATTTGTCGAAATCAATTGTATATTGAATTCATTTCAATTGATTATAGCTCATGATTTTTCTTTAGGATCAAAATAGATCTTTGTTTTTATTGAAATATATATAAGCTCTTTTCTCAGAATTAAACTAAAAAAAGAAAAAGAAAAACATCTCTTCGTAAATCCTAATTTATTCCACTAAAAATAATTTTAATTTTTCTTTTACAAATAAGTTTAAGTCTTTATAGTAAAAGATTTTCTTCAATTAGGAATCTGAAGTCTTCCTTATTTGGATGAGAATTTCGGCCAAAAAAACTGATAAAATTGATATGTCACTGACTGAAATGAACTATATTTCAATCTTATGAGGTTTATGAGCGTTTTAAAGAAAAAAGCATTATTTTAAAATTCTAGAATTTACTTTATGCAAGATTGTTCCTTAAAAATACTTAAAAAAATAATCTTGAGAAGTATATTTAGACGAAAGAAAAGAAAGCATATTTTGTTATTCAGCAGATTTTTCTTTTGTTTCATAAACCTGTCAGTATGCTATTTTCCTAAAAATAAAATTAATAACTAGAAAAGTTGCTTAGCGAGATCTTATGATGGCTAAATCTTGTTTCGCGTTATATTAATCTGCATACCAATTTTAAAGGCTTGGTTAGATTGGTTCGTAATTAATATTATTTACCCTGTGTTAAAGACATGATACGCTTTGCGTAGTCTTTAAAACATTTTCTGAAACTAAAGAAAAACGCAGAATTTTCGCAGCCTTATATTTGACCACATATTTAATTTTTAAAACTTTATGACAATAACAGTATCAAATAACTAGAACTAAAGCAGAGAGGAAAAGTAGTATTTTCCTGTTTAATAACATTTACATATGGGAAAAAAATCCTGCATAATAATTTTTTAAAATTGGAAGCATTCTTCTTACTTATTTCCCAAGATCCATTTTTAATATTTCTACAAAATCATAGGAAGTATTCTATCTTTGGCAGTTTAGAATAGATAATCAAATGCTTTCTTTTTTATTCCTTTTCCATATTCCCTGAGGTTACAGTGAGGTTGGGACAGCATAAAAAGGGGAGTGCTAAATTCTTGAAGATTATGGTAATTTCCATGCGCGATTCGCCCTAACATCCAAGTGTAGTGACGTACTCTGGCTCGTTTTATGCTTTGTGATGCAATGAAGAAAGCAGTTTGTGTGTTGGATACCTTTCTTTTCAAGACTGAGATAGAAATCAAAATTTGCAAAGGTTTGCAATTTCAGATATAAGACTGCATATTAAAATTTGTTGATCCCAATCGTTACGTTTTTGAATTATTGCATTTCCATGCACGTGGATATAAAATCAATAAATGTTTCTTTCTCCGACAGATTTCATTCAAAATTTTGCACATATCCATAATTTTGATGGTAAATTTGTATACCAAATTTCATCCATATAGCTCTCGGCGTTTTTGAGTTATCGTGTTCGCACATATATATACGTATGGACATATAGACGAATTTCGTACAAATTTTATTAAAAATCTATAAATTTGTTGTTGACAGCAATAACAAATTTCATCGCTCTATTTGAATACGTTTTCGAGTTAACGTATTTATAGTCAATTCTAATTATGCAAGGATGCTGCCATCGCCTTACTTCACAATATAAATTAGGTTTTTAGGATAAGGTAATTTTTTTCCTCATTATTATACGGTTATTGAAAAAAAAAAAAGGTATATTTGCTCTTATTTAAAATCCCGACGCGATTCGAAAGTTGTTTTATTTATTACTGATTTCGCGAAAGATAGTTTGAGCACTTACAGGTTACCATTTAGTGGAAAGTCCACACATACCAATTGATCTCATTTCTTATCATAGGTAAAATTGGACGGAAATATCTTACATTATATTCAGTACATTTTTTTTATAACAAGCAAATAAGAAATATTCTCGAAATTTCGAACGATAAATTTCAAATGATTGCAGAAACTTCTCGAGAAAAGCTCCTTTTTGCCATGTTTACATTTCACCCCCCCCCCCTTTTAAGCACTTTATCAAACAGATGTTTTTAACATTTTTTTTTTTAACTTTTCTACTTTTATGATGAAATTTCTACTATTCTATTTTTATGATATTTTTTAATTGTATGACGAAAATTAATAAAATTATGCTCATTTTACTTCAACCATTTTTAGACTATAAATAAAAAATATATTATCCTTCCCAAGGAATAGCATTAAAAGTACAAAGGATTTTAAACGTTCATATAAAGTAAAAATAAATAAAATAAGTGACATGCTATAATTTTATTGACGAGTTTATTAAAAAATATTTTAATGCTGAACAAGTCTCCAATTTTTTTTTTTCTTCCAGCGCATGTATTCCCATTTTTTAAATAAATAAATAAAAATAAAAAATAAGTTTTCATCGAAAATGAAAAGAATATGGTAATTTTGCGTTTTTGGATTTAAATTTTTGAAATAAATTTAAATTACGTTTTTTTTTTTAAATCTTATTTAAATACATTTAAGGAGTCACTGTATATGATGCAAAAAGTACATCTACTGATCATTGACCCGGCATATTGCTTCAGATATCTTCAACGTCACTTTGTTACGTTAATGGATTCAGTTTTTAACCACAGCATCATTTCCTTTGAAGACCAACTGACGCATCACTAATCAAAAAAACTCTTTCCGATGGTAGATATTTTTGGAAATGACAACTCGTGATCTTGACTCGCGTCTTTTTTAATGGCATTAATATCACTTTACATCTTGAATACTACCATTAAATAACAAATAAAAATTCTTAAGTTTGATAAGTGACATCCAACTGTTACGCCTTTCACAGCGGAAGGCTTTGCTGACGGCCTGGAAGAGGAAGTCTGAGAAGTATTGATAAGATTTTATATTACTGGCAGTCAAAATTAAGAAACGATAAAGTATTTTGCAGTCAATGAAAGAAAGAAAACTTACGAAGAATACTTACGAATAATGATCTCTTTAAAAAAATAACATATACATAAAAAAATTGGTAATTTTAATGGATATTATGTTAGAAACGTTAATGGACGTTTTAGCAAACGTTTTCTATTTATGAAGACTAAGTTGCGACTATCATTAACAATGAACTATAAGAAGACCGATTGCTGGATTTTGAAGAGGAAGAATTGACAAAGGAAATTCGAAATAGAAACCCATTTCCACATGGTATATTCATTTAATTGATTTACAACAAAATTAGTGAAATATTTAAAATAAAACATTTAAAACAGATTACAAGCAATTATGTTTAAAACAATTACGCTTAAAAACGTTTGAGTTTTGACCACTGCTCATGAAGTTAAAAGTTTAAAAAGTTACAAGTTTATGGAGTGATTGTACGAAGGGGGGGAATCTCAAAGTTTTTAACTTCCCACTAGGAAAACTGAATGGAGAAAAATGACTAAACAATAGCACTATATCAAGATAGTTTCACTTTGCTAAATTTAACAATGCATACTATTATTTGTTTAATTAAAAATTCGAACAAAGGGAATAAAAAAAAAACAGAAAAATGAATTTTGCATGATCTAATTAACGACAAAGAACGAATAACAGAATCGTATTGTGATGGTATAGAAAGAAGCTTATCGTGATCTAGTTGCAAATGATCAATTATAGAAACAAGCGTATTGTGGTGCAGTCGCAAATGATAAATGATATCTCCCGATGTTCTTAGAATGCTTAGGTTCGTAGGATTTCAATTTCTTTAATTGCGACACTATTACATTTATACAGGCTATAAAAAAATATTGAAGAATGTTTTTTGTGGAATCCACTGATGGTGAAGAGTTGAAGATCTTTATACAAATCATTACGTACAAACCATAACATATTGCTAAGTTAACTCACCATTTTGTTTTATAGTGTTTCTAATTCTTGAATAAAATTCTTGGCTGAAGTTCACCCAAATGGAAGACACAAATGAAATATGTGCTCTTAGCATACTTATGAGGCGTTTATTTTTACTTGAAGCATGGAGTTTTAGAGTCAATAGGTTCAATTTAATTAATGGCTCACAAGTTTTAATTTCTTAATAGTTAATGCTTAATTTATTTGGTTAAAAAAAGTTTATTGCTAAAAGAGGGTAAAGCTAAGGTGACTTGCTCTGCTGTCTCAGAAGATGTTCTTTCTGAATAACTTTGGAAGATAAGGAAACTTTCGTTTCCGTATGAAAAATACAGCTTGGCATTTACTAATTTTAATTTGGATTTTCCACAGAATGAGCTACTTTTCAATGAGTTTTCTATGTTCAATTAATGTTCCAAATACGGCATTTGGTGTAAAGGATGATTGCGCCGTCAGTGAAAACAGGCTAGGATTTTTGAAATAAAAAAAGATTATAGGGACGCAAAACCTTCTATATAGAGTCAAGATTATATAGGTAAAAAATAAGTATATAAGAATTTTTACAAAATTTATCAGATGAAAAAAAATCTCCAAAAAACCAACAACGAACTTAAGCCTACATATAAAAAATTAGATTAACATAATTTGGAATAACAATATAACAGTTAACGTTATAACTATTTGTCTTTTCGCAGCTACTTCAGCTCAAATTGAATGCACATGTTTTATATTGCAGTTAAGTTTTTGTTTCTGGAGTGCAAAAACGTCACTATCTCGAGTTGGAAAGAAATGCATATTTTCTTTAGAGGTTTGTAAGAAATCATTTTCCTTTTCTTTTTCTCAATCCACCTTTCCTTTCATTTTTTAAATCTGTATGCTATTACCATATAATTTTTTATTCCAGCTCATGCTAGTTTTTCGCATTTCATAATTTATATTATTTTCCATGCTTTATTTTACACTTTTTATTTTTCAGATTTGAAATGAATTACGATATTTAACAGTTTCAAATTTTGTAAATGACTTCTTAAAAACTTTCTTAGAAATTGAAACGAATGAAGTTTAAGTTTATATGACTTACAAACTCAAAATTATACTTCTGCAGAAATAAAGTTTAGAAGCTTAAGATCGCTAGGCTTTTAATAGCACAATAAGGTTAAGTTGCACAAAAAAGTAAAAATTTTCAAATGTTAATTATTTTCTATTCTAATTTAAATTTCAATAACATAAATATTACAGAATCTTGATTTTTTTTTCTTTTACAAATATTTACGACTAAGTGGCGTCATTTGTGTGGTATCAAAATTTAATGAAATTAATATATTAACCAAAAATCGCTGCTTAAAACAGTTACATTATTATAATTATAATCATAAATATCAATAATATCATTAATAACATAACATTTCAAAACTTTTGAAACGTGATAAAGCGAGAAAAAAAACTAATTACAAGATTCAAAGTTTAAAAACATGAAACAAGTCAAGTTAAATAAGGGTGGGCTAAAATACAAAAAATTGCCTCATTTCTAAATACATTTTACCTTAAATTGTAAACATTAATCAGTATTTTCATTTCTAACTTTATTAATTATTCTCTAGCAGAAATCGAAATCAAACCATTAATCAATAATATATTCCAAAAGAATTCTGCAAATTCATTGTTATATATCGGATATTTAATGATTTTGATTTCAAAAAAAGCTGAATAAAAATACCCAGTTTTTTTATTTGTTATTTTTAATGAATTATAATTTTTTTAGAAAATCGATTTTCAATTAAATTTACACTTTAAAAATTCACACTAATTGTTGGATTCTATTCTAATTGCGGATTAGGAAAAAATTATTTCATAAGTATTTTTTGACAATGATGCATAAGAAAAACAATTCATAGAAATGAGGTGAAATTAGGAAAGCTGACAAGATAAGACAGCCGCACGTTTCAAGCGTAAAGGGAAAAAAACATCTTTTCTTTCCCTATCGAGACCACGTCTACATTGGCTATCGTATCGTAACCATTTTCTGCTTCTCCGAAACTGAGATTGCGCTATTTTCAACTCTTCGACACACAAGAAGCTTGCGGCATTCATTTTTCATTAGTTCGAGCATTGTTCTATATTATCAGCAGATGAATTAACTGACTTTCCGCATGCAAGAGCGATTGCAATATTTTTTTGACCTTACGTCTATATTTCGTCAAATGTTGTAGAAATAGAAACGTTACGCATAATTTAACTGAATGGTTTTTGTCTATGAAACGATAGCAAGGCTTGCCGGCGAAATACAAAATTCCTTGAAAACATACGCACTTTTTAATGAATATCAAGTGTCATCTTCTATACACATTACAATTAGGGGAAAAATAAATTACATAATAGTTTTTTTAATGTTAAAAAAAACAATTCTTTTGATAATAATAACAAAAAATATTTCTGACAATAATTTATATAAGTATACATTTTCATGAATCATGAAAGTTGGATATTTCCTTCTTTTTCCTTTTATATAGTAAATAATTACTAAAGACAAATAAAAGTTTAACTTCAAGAAAAATTAGCGAGGATTTATATTACGGCGTAGGATATGTGTATTATCTATACACATAAATGACGATATTTTTCTTAAAAGGGGAATAAACCGTCACTCTTTTAATGGTTAAATTTGTTTATATTAAATGAATTAATGACTTCGTTTTGTTTGAATTCTTGTTAAATAAATTTTAAAACTATAATATAATATGCAAGGATTTATAAATAACTTCAGGATTCATAAATAAATAATTTTGCTGTTCTAGTTACAGGATTTTTGGCTGAACGAAGATGTCTTGATTCAATCATGCTTTCCTACTTAAAATAACCGAGTAATTGGATATATATTTATTCTTTATTCGCGGATCTAATGAGCACATACATAATAATAAAAGGATTCCAATAGGTATCCAACCTAATATTCTTTGTAAATGCCTTCAAATGGACTAATAAAAAAAGTAAAATAGATCTTATTACAACTTTGTCTAAAGTATGTTATTAAATGCAAACTGCAAACATAGCCGAAATCGCGAATGGAATAGGACGAGATGGGTTCGAACAGATAGAATCAAGTGACATTCAGGAATTGCTTGAATCGCAAGATGAAGATTTGACTGAAACCCACTTGGAGGAAATGTTTAATTCACATCCCATTAAAGAAGAGGCTTCAACAAGCACTGGAAACGTGACATTTAATTTGAAAAATCTTAGTGAAGGTTTAAGAATGGCAAATGAGCTCTGCGATTTCTTTATGAGCATTGATCCGTCTATGGAATGAAGTCTTATTTTTAAGAGGCAAATTGCTGATGCGACTGCTGCGTATCAGCCTGAATTGAAGGAACTTTTAAAAACTGCCAAGCAAGAGAAAATTACAAAATTATACAAACCATTACCTAAGCCTTAAGATAATTAATCAAAATGTTCAAAAACTTCAATTATATATATTATATAATTTTGTTACCTAGGAACGTATCCCCTACGATCCCGTATAAATTACCATTCCGTATTCACGGTTTCTGTATTCGCGGCATATTTATGGAATATATACCCCGCGAATAAAGAACTTTTACTGTACTTAAAGAAAGCAACACAAAAATAAAATAAAAACAAAATATGAAAAGACATCCCAAAAAAACAGTTTCAGAATGCAAATATATTTTAAATATTTACACAACAAATAAATTTTACCGAAAAATTGCTCATTATCTTTTTGGAAATTGATTACCATTAAATATTTTCTTTGAAAATGATATTAATGATTCTTTTTATGATACAGTAGATATTAATGAACTAGAGAGACAATCTTCATTCTCCTAAATATTTAAATACCCAATCTACCTTTTTCTAAACTTAGCATTTGGGCAATAGAATATTTTATTTATTAAAAGTTCAAAATTTTACTGTACTTCATGAGGTATAAACTAGAACATACTTTATTGTAAGATGTATACTATTAGTTTACTGATTCAGCAATAATAATATTCACAACTTTTGCCTTTAATCTTCATTTTAATTTATATAGTAGTTCTCTTCAATCTAATATAAGTTTGATATTTTGACTATCAATACAAGCTTCAGCTCAAAAAGATTAGAATGTATCAAGAACATAAAATAGATGACTGTAATGTTTTGAAAGAACATAATCCAGGTTATGGAGTAATTCTAAACAAGAATATAAAATGGGCAACCCAACAGTCATGGCAAATATGAAGAATCCATTTGTATCATATAGAGTACAATATCATGAAGAATTTTCTTAAAATGTTCTTGTGCTTGTAATTAAAAATCATAGGTGAAGATAATTAATCTTTGATGAATTTTAGTTTTCAGCTGATCCCCAGCAAAATCCTATATAATCTATAATTGTGTCTGAGCTTAAAAGAGCTACACACAATAATAAGAATGAAATATTTGAATTCTATTTCATGGAAAATTTGAAAAGGTTTTATAGATAAATTATAAATAGATTGCAATATAGTATGATAGTATGGCCAGTATAATACCACAATCAAGCTAATAAAACATACTTGAATAGTTAAAAAGAAGAGAGATTATATTATGCCAAATATATCTTAAGAATACTTCAACATTAGAATTTTTGCCTTCAGATTTTTCTTCTTACAAGTCAAGAATTTCATTAGCAAAAAGGATCATTCATACAGCTAATGATGTTGTAAACTAGTCGTATATTAAAGGAAAAATGGCACCCACAGATAGTGTTTATTGCCTCCCCAGTCTCCTTAACCAATTTTATTATTAAATTTGCAAAATATACTACTAACAAACTGCATTTGGGATGCTCTTTTAAACCAATATATAGCACACTTATACACCTTATTCCCACTGCATGCTTATGCAGTGGGATCACACAATATAGTTCTGGATGTATGTTTTCAAAACTACATTGTTCTGAAAATAGACATCATACATTGTTCTGGAAAGAGACATTATAATTTGAGAATATTTGGTTTCAACTACATTCTACAAAAAATTTATCTTTGCCTTTACCTTCTCTTTTATGATACCATTTTTGACTGGTAAGAGACATCTATAGTAAAATTTTATTACAAGTCATCAGTCATTGTTTCAGAACCTTACTATATGTAACAATATGTTTATTTGCAAGAATCAAATAGATTTGCTTATAATAGCTCACATGACATATAAATAAATAATAATTATAAGGCTACATGCCTATATGATAACCAGAAGATAAGAGTATTTAGTAAAAATTTCTATAATATCTGATAAGAGAAAAAAAATGATGCAATTTGTAGCTTCATTAACTATAAGTTATTATTCTACATGACCTAAGTGAATGACTGAAAAGTTTGAAAATTTGTAAGAAACCAGCAAATAGATACTAATAAAAATTCAACTTAATATATATTTCATTAGAATTTAACAAAAATGCTTTTAAAGTTTAATTTATCATCAGGCAATATGTCATTTTAAAATTTTGTTTTAATGGAATGTAAAAATTTACTGATTATCTAATTACTCATAAATAAAAGAGCTCATACTGCCTTTTTTTTGGAGGGGGGGAAGAATCGTTCAAAAGAAGGGGAGACAAGAAAAATTTTAAAAGCCCAGATAATAAAAATTAATAGATTACAAAAAAATATTTTGAATAATACATACATTGGCTGGTGGATAAGGCGAAGAACCTGAACCTGGATAAGGTGATGATCCAGTACTAGGATACGGTGAGGAACCAGTACCAGGATATGGTGAAGAACCAGCACCAGGATAAGGTGAAGAACCAGCACCAGGATAAGGTGAAGAACCAG